>JARVGS010000321.1:24795894-24806139 GCA_031762315.1 Hypsolebias antenori | reverse complement strand
TTTGTGTTCTATTCTGAATAAAATATTAGATGTTGGCACCTCCACATCATTGCATTCAGTTTTATTCACAATTTGTTTAGTGTCCCAACTTTTTTGGAATCCGGTTTGTAAAAATGTTTCTCAGTACAGTAGTTTTTTAATGCTGTCACTACTACAACTAAACATGTCTGTGTGAAAATAACCAGTTAAAGCGCTGAGACGTCCTGTTAGACAATTTATTCATAGCCACTAACGTTACATTTCAGTAAATCTTTCCTTTGTTCGGTCAGCAGAATAACAGCAATTATTGCTAAATGAATGGATTACTACATAAATACCACCTGAATTAGTAAAAAAAAAAAAATTTGACACAAAAATGTAAAAACATTTTTTAAACAAGGCCTTTCAGAGCAGGTTCATGACAGCCGTTGGTGCTGTCATTTGCTCGACTCGCTGCATTGATCAGTTAAAAAGCTGCACGTTAAATATAACAGCATCCAACACAACGTGGACAAAATGATCAGGATCTGTTGTCAGATTAAATGACTTTAAACTATTAAAATGGGAGCAATCGTTGCACAGTAAAGGATTTTAATGACTGCTGAGGTACAGACGTCTGGACTTGAAATATATGGCAGAAAAAAATTAACGTGATTAAATTATTCCTAAAATTTCTTAACGCCAACATTCCCTAAAACACATTCAAAGACAAACTCATGTTAATGTTTCTAGGAGTCTTGAGCTACTGATTGCTACAACTGTAGGTTGATTAAAAGAAAAACTTCCCGGTTAGCGCAACTGGTATGAATCAACGGTACAATCAGAAAACTTGTGCGTTCGTGAACATCAGTCCTGTGAGTTGATTACATGTTTTTAAGTTCATTTTCTCTTTTTGTTTACACCCTGAGGTAATCTGACACTTTAGAAAGCACATGTTTCCTACAGGGACTTTAGGCTTAACGTGGTAGAATATGGTTATGGTGTGGATGTTATGAAAATAACGTGGGATGATGATGATGATGATGATGATGATGGTAGTCTCCCTTTGAGTCAGCAGTAACGCAGCAGGAAGGTTAGATTATCAAGAGTCTTGAGACTGATCTGCTTCTTTATCCTGCGCCTTCTTATCCTGCTCATACCTGTTGGGAAAGACATAAAAATTAACTTTATTCATGTCTGCATTGGACTCTTTCTTTATCACTTAACAATTCTTTTTAAATTATCAAATTCTTTAAATTTCTGTTTAATAGGATTTTGTTACAACTAAGGCCAATTTTCAAATAAACCTAAAACCGTGCGGCACCGTGGAGATCTTTTAAAAACGTTCACATCCTCATCAAAAGCACTTTGGCCCCACCAAGAGCTCGACCATGATAAACTCAAGTTTCAAAAATCAAACTTAAATTCAATGGATCAATCTAAATTCAAAGCATATGAGTTTAATATTTGCCATATTAAGACTACACAATAGGATAAAATAAACATAAAAAATAGAAGGAAAGCTATGCTGGTTAAGATTTTCAGTCATTCAGGAGGAGAATGATATTTGCAGCAGATCCAGCCAGTTGAAAAAAAAAACAAGACCCCCACCACCACCACCAGAGGTTGCAGATGCTGCTTCCTTATGAGTGGACATTTTTTAATCATCTGGAGAAAGTTCCTCACATAAAAAGCCAAACATTCTGAAAAATATAAAGTCCACTTGGCTTAGATTTAACTTGTTAGAAGTAAATTTCAATAGAAGAAAATTAACTACTTTTTATTTTTAAACTTTGTGGGAATGATCTCGACTAAACTTTATAAAGATCTAACTTATTCTCCTTTAGTGCCCGTTTCCTTTTAGGTCTTTAAAGTTTTGACTAACAGTCCAACTGCATGGATGCAAATTGACTAAAATATACGTATATACTGGTATATTCATTATTTTTTCATTGATATGGCCGTTTGCTTTTTGTTTTCATCAAGAGAAAAATGACATGAGATAGCTCTGATTCATTTGTCTCAAAGTACAGACGAGCACAAGAACCTTCCGTGCAGCTGTGCAAACTTACAGTCAAAACAGATAGTTTTTCTTCCTAATTTGTAAAGCACAATCTCTATATTTAAAAATAAACTCCACTTTATCTGTTTTTTTTTTTTTTTTTTACAGCAATACTGGGCTGGACTTATTAAATGTAAATTTATTTGTTTTTAACTTTTAGATAAAAATGTTGGTACCACTTTACGATAAGGCTCCCCTTATTGATGCTAATAAATAAGTTTATAGATATGTTAGTAATTCCTCTATAAACTTTATAATATCATTAACTGCTTATTATGCAATAATTAAGAGTGACAGAGACAAAACTGACCAGTTTCTTGCCAAATAGTGATCTAAATCTGTTCAACTATATATTTCATCTAGAGTTGTTATATTAAACATTTCAGACTAAGTTACTACCTTGTGAGCACAATAAGCATTTGTAAACTTGATTATTTTAGGGTATTTTTAGGGACTTCTTCAGTCTGAGGTGCTGTATTCAGCTTAGTCTTATAAATATGTCCAGAGGACCAGACTTAACTTTTTTAGATTTTTCTACCGGATTATTGAGCATGCATCAGGATATATCTATAAACTATTTATTAGCCATCTATAAGGGGAGCCTTATTGTAAAGAGGTACCAAAATTTTAATAGAAGATTAACGCAGCTCAAACTTTGATATTTATTTGATCTCGAGTTTCTGAATTTTTTTTCTTTCTTGCAGGATTTTCCTAAAGTTTCATATTTCTTGACCTTGTTTTATACAGAATCTTAGCAGATATTTCTAAGCTAATGACGATATTTTTGAAGAAAATGTTTGTGATGCAAGTTAATAACTTGCATCACATAAATTATTTGTAAGTTTGCTGGTGTTGGCATTTAAAAAAATCATAAATGAGGAAATTATTTGTGTGACTTATTGTTAAAGCTTTTATAATTACTATATTTGTATTAATTTACTTCCACTTATCTGTTTGTATGGCAAGTTCATATTTCAAGTTTTTGGATTTTTATCTCAAGTAAGTTTGGCTTTTTCTCCACTTTATTCCCATATGTAAATTCTAGTTTTTGGAAAACACAATTTAAACTTAAAAAATAAAATAATTTCTGTTTCATTTCAGGAATGAGTGATGAACATCTGACCACAGAAAGCTGCTGTGCTCTTATCCTGCAACCTTTTACATTAACGGATCATTAAAAGATTTCTGAAGCACGTTTCTCTGAAGGAATCCAGTTCTGGGTTAGCACTCATATTTCCCACACACACAAACGCACCTCCAGATCCTGTAAAGCTGCGACGCTCCGGCGCTGCCGACAAAGAAGTTTACAGCAAAAAGGTTCCAGTTTTTGGGGATTATAACCAAAGAATATCTGGACCAGATGAGACCTGGAGGAGGACAAGAGGAGGGGGTGACGCTTGTGCTCACATTATCCATCGGAACAGAGTCGATGTTTTGACAGAAATCTAACAGATAAGACTTGTTTGAAGTAAAAGATTGTGAAAGAAGATGCAACAGGCAACCTTTAGCACACTTTAGTCAAGTCCATCTCTGAACAGATAAAGCAACACAGTTGAAACATTTGCAAACAAACTAAAATGTATAGAGAGTTTCAGTGATCCGAATCCCACTCAAACCCAGTCTCACCAGTTGCTGTCAGCACTGCAGACTGAGAGGTACTGAGCTTATCCGCTGGTCGAGTCATATCAGCCAAACCCGCCATCACCAGACCCTGAAAGTTAGAGAAACTGTTTTCAATTCATCACAGACACAAGCGAACAATTCAGTTCATCACAGTTTCTAACTAGTTACAAGTTCAAGGAGTTTGAAGACGAAATGTTTTTATTCTTTCAATTCCACAATATGAGCAGACACCAAGAAGAAGAAGAGGTATAGAACTGACGAGGAAGTTAAGTAGATAAAACTGAGGCTTTCAAACTCCAACAAAGGTTAGAAACAACCTGCAGAGTGTGTGTGTGAGTACACACGGTCAACTGTGTGAAAGTGCATTTACCCATTTGAACATTGGAGCCCAGAAGAAAACAGTTTTCGGACCTGAAAGGACACAGAGAAAGAAAATACATCAACTATGACACTTACAGGCATGATCATAGTTTTGGTTTACAGTTACAATTTTGTGATTTTGTCTTAGTGTAAAAAAAAAACATGATTATAACTAATTTAATCCTTTTTTTGTACAGTGATCACTAATTTAGATCACTTTACAGCAACACGGCAGAAACTTCAGGGAACATAATCTACTGCGTGCAGATAATTTCTGTAAATGTAATGGTCATGTAGGTTTAACTGTATTCTGAAATGATGCAAGAGACTGGTAGTGTGACCATCAGAAAGGACTAACATGTTTTATCACTAGAGGTGCACTGATTTATCGGCCCCGATTCCCTTAATTTTGGGGGATTGTGATCGCCGATACCCATTTTAGAAACTGATTTTATGTAGTTTTAACAACTGTCTAAACTTCATTTATATTTCAGAGCACTACCTCATGGCCAGTTAAAACAAGTTTGTATTTTTTTCTAGGATATTGTTCAAGGATATGTTTTTCAATAAAATTCAAAGATTCAAGGTTCTTTATTTGTCATACGCACCTGTGGTGGAACTAAATTGTTTACGCAGGGACCCAGTTACATCCAACAAAAGTATAAAATGTAAAAAACAGTAATAAAATCTAAGCTATGAACTAAGAAAAACAATAACTAAAAATGCACTAATAGTACAAAAACAATATGCCGAACAGCAGCACGAGCATGAGTCTGTGTGAGCAGATGAGCACGAAGGAACACAGCAACATGAAACATGTTGCTGTGTTGAAATTAATGAAAATAATATTGGATAATTGAAGGTGCATTGTGACCTTAGAACAACTGACAGTGTCGCTTATCAAACAAAAAATCAGCAGATCAGGTTTTTTAGAGATCGGCCAGAAAACTGCAATTGGTGCACCCCTATTTACTAGACTGTTCAGTTCTGGATGTTCTTCAAACATCTGTATTGTTCTCAAAACTACAGAACTGGTCAGTTCAAAGTCCTCAGATCAAGATTAAAAAAATACTTCACTCTTGTGAGAATCTTGATACCAAAGCTAAACTTTATGACACTTTATTTTTTAGTTCCAACTTTAATCAAAACTTATATTACGGGATGTCATAAATCTGACCCACTTAAAACTCTAGTAAACTAAAGTATTGCTTGATTTCACACAGTACTTTTCTTTAAAATAATTTAATTCCAACTAGGATTTATAATACATTATACATAAAGAAATACAACACTGAGAGCCCACATAATCTGACTAAAAGACGTCTTTCCAGCCTACAGGAAGGACACGCAGTTAAACACAATAAACTACAACACGGAGCAGACAAGCTGCTGGCCTGGAATCCGCTTTTCTCAGAAATGTTACGGGCGAAACAGAATGTAAAATGGTTGCCATTGCAAATTATCCTTGAGGGAGTTGCCTTTGTGTTGCTGCACTTTCATACCTGTTCAGAAAGCTTTCCTGGACTAAATGAGCCTGAGGGCATTGTCACGGGTAAAGCTAAAGAACAGAGAGTCCAGTTTACCTTAGAAATCTCCCGTCAGTCTAATTAATCTGTGTTTGTGGGGGATAATGTTAAAGAACAGGAGGTAAACTTGAGACTTATGAAGAAAAGTTTGAGAAAATTGTTTTATTTGTTTCAGAGGGTATAATTTGAGTTGATTATACGTCATTTATAGAAACTGGGCCAGCAGCATGAAGTTCACAAAGGTCAGATCTTAATGATGAGTGTAGGGATCAGTGACATTTATACATGTACTGTATCTTACAATCTTTGACAAATTCAGATAAAAAGTTTAACTCAGGCGTTTTATTTTTCATCAATATGTAATATATGTATAGTTTCAGACAAGCCAAAATATCAAACCTTTGCTTTTACCATGACAGACATTTTTACGGCAGTGACCTCAAGCTCTAATTTCAACCAAAGATTATTTGCAACAGCACATAATACTGAAGATGCCTAGTTCTGGTACAGAATAATAACTTTGATCAGGTTTGTAAATGTCATTGTGTTTTTCTGATCTTAATGAACCTTTGACCACTTTGTTTTTAGGGAAAACAGCTTTTTGTAAAACTGCAAACATGGCCCGTTTTTTGCTACAGAACAGATGCAGTGTTGTGTTTCAGTAGCACAGCAAGCAAACAAAAAAATAACTAAGGTGAGTTTGTTAGGGTAGAATGAAATCTGTGTGAAGTTCAATCAAAGCCAGAACTCATCACTACTTTGAACTCAAAATAGGGTTTAGGATAGAAAACTACAAAAATGTCCTTTTTTTTTCTAAATTCTTTTCAGACTAAGCAGCTTAGGTTGACTTTAGGCAGAATTAAGTCTGCAAAAGCAACATGAAAACAATGACTTTCATTAAGTTCAGGCATCCAGATTAGACAGCAGACCGTAGCAGACAGCTGTTTGTGTTCACAGCTGGATGCAGTCCACGTAGATTCCACCACATCTGGACTAAAACTCTTCATTTAAAGTGATCAAGAAGAGGCTGTAATGTACTTTACCTGCCGGGTGGTTGTACAGAGGTCTCAGTTTGGCGGGCAGCATATGCTCGACTCTGTCCAAAATTCTGTGGTAGGACGCTCTGAGCGCAGCCATGATCGCTAATTCAAACTAAGAAAGAGGGCAGTAAATAAGCTAGCTCGTCAAAAGGTGAAGTTCGAAGGTTTCTGTTCTTAACAGCTGCTAAATTTGATTTGTTGGTAAAGTGCAAATGGATAAAGACAAGGTTTACGGTTAGAGGAAAGATGCTGCTGTCCTACTGTCGACCTTTCCTCAGCACAGCTATGACCAGGCTAGCTGTCAATAGCTTCCCTCTGACCGACGACGAGGAGGTGACTTTCTTTCGACGCAACCTTCCGCGTGAGGGGATGGGTTAGCAGCATTCCTCCATTCTCATTGGCTCAGACAGAAAGAGGCGCGATTTGATTGGTTGACGCGGAGGAACGTTAACTTTTTGTCTGGTGAGTACCGATAGAGTGAAACTGGTAGATAAATAATGCTATTTGCTGAAATAAATAAATAAATAATAAATTAAAAACAACTAATAACTATTTTTTTTATAAATAAATACACATTTTAGAGCATAAAATAATTACAATATTTTATTTATTACACAAGCTTTACATATTATACATACGAAATCTATGTCACAATCCCACTAATATTTGTCTGAATAAGAAAAGTCATTGTTTTATGTCAATATAAATTTACACTTCAAAAGTTTCGAGTCGTCGTTCACTTTTTGAATTTTATTTATTTATTCATTATATCTATATAATATACAGTATGTGAACCATAAAATCAGATTCTCTGTGATAAATTAATTTTTTTTTCTTCTCACTCCTCCCCACTTTTCTTTCCCAGGCTTACTAAAACAAACGCACCAAACAATTTAGCCAAATCACGCACTTTCTCGCGTTGTTTCGTCACAGCTGACAGCTGTCCGCTGGAAGAAATAAACCAGGCTAGGCTAGTTAGACAGATAGATAGCAGCTTGGAGAGCAGGGACACAGTTGGACTGGACTCGGAGGGACAGCGGAGACCTGTCAGCAGCGTACATTTCCCTCCCAACAATGCTGAATACAAGCTAACACCGTCCCGACAGAAAGGGACTGAACAGGACTGACAGCCGCGATAAATAAAAGACGACATCGCCAGGAGAAGGGTTAGCTCAGTTTAAATGTTATTGTCAATCAAAAACAAAGCCATTTGCTTACAATGTCCTGCACTGGAAACCTGGTTTGGGATGTTAATAAACGTCTAATCGGATACGGAGTGCCTAACACCATCAGGACCAACTATTTAGGTAAGAAAACAACAGACCTTATGCTAACACTGACATTTAATTTAACTTTGTCTGCAGAGACAGCATGCACGTGGAACTGAATTACAAGAAGTGGGATTTATTATTATATTATACTTCTTTCTGATGGCATAGCTTCTCTTCCTGTGTCAACCCTGCAGTATATCTAGTTTATCATGATTAAAGAGGAGCCGTGCTTTCTAAACCCTTAACTCTTGAGATTAGGGTTTGTATAATCCGTAACACAGTAGCTCTGTCAGACCAGAGATCACACTCATCTCTTCATGCTGATATTATATTTTATATTATATTGTTTTTGACAGAAGTTGTAGCCCAAATGTAATTTCAGTGCTGTTACAGCACTGTCAGAGAGAAGTCATTTGCTGGGTTGCCTCGCTATAAATTATAATATGTGTAAATTAATCCAGATTTACAATGTTATACTTCCTCATGCAATCATAGCAGAGATTAATCCTTTTAATGTGCTTGTTGTGCATCATCTGGATGTTTCAGTTCTGCATGAACTTGTAAGCAAACCTGAACTGTCATGTTGTGCCATCACTCAAATGTAAATAGGAAAATTAAATGAAAAAAAAAAAATGCATGAACTACAGTATATTAAAAATCAGATAGTCTTTAAGCTGCAGCTTTTTTCATTATTTACATCTAATAAAACATCTGGGGTCAAGGCAACACTTTTAGCTTGATTTAATGAAGCGGGGTCAAAAAAGAAAAGATAAACAGGTCAGTACAACGGGGTTGAGATCATCTACCAAACCCAGTACAATATTGGCAACATTTTTGGAAAGTTAAAGGAAAGTAGTTCAAACCATTTACATCCTGAGTTGTGTTTGGTTTAATCTGAGGAAAACCCTGTTTTCACTTCATATACCATATATATGTGAGCTATAACAGTATATAAAGAACTACTTTGCTTTTTGCACAGTTGTTTTGGAAAACTAACAGGAAGCAGAGGAGTCCAAATGCCAAATCCACTAAGGAGACCTTGTGTTTAAGCTGTAAAAAGTTTTATGATTTGCTGTCTAAATATTTTAACACTTTTAGAAACATCTTAAAACTGTATCATTTATTTCCTTACAGCTTCACAGTGTTAGCCTGACAAGCTACACTGGTGGCATTTGCGTCTCTTCTGTGACATTGTAAACAATTTAAATACATTTATTTCCCATGCAGATTTTCAAATGTCAGAATTATTAATTGTTTTAAACAGAATCAGTCCGTCTATTTGTAAAAATGTGTGTCTTGCTTCATTTATTTGTGTTAAAATTATCACAAAAGTACACACTATGTTGACGATATGCCCTATAACTTGTAGATAAAGTCCACGTCGAACCCCCTGCACCATTCGTTGTCCTTACAGACAAAACTAAACTAGTTTTCAGTTTTATACTACCCATAAAAATAAGAATAAATGTAGAAATCATAAGTTTTTTTTTTTATGTTTGAAGCTGAGTTTATCAAGTACTTGCTTTTATTTTAACGTCTAATATAGCCAATCATTTTAGTATTAAAAACCTTGTTCATCTTTAAAAAAAAAATTTTTTTTTAACCATACATCTTGCACAGATTAATGACAGTCAATATTCAAATATGTAAAAACAGTCAATCTAATCTGGTGACAATGGGTTGAAGCATCCTGTTAGTCAATCAGTGCATCTAGAAAGTTGTCCGATCCCTGTGTGTGTGTGTGTTGGCGCTTTGGCTGCAGACGAGCAGGAGCAGCGTAAGCGGTTGCACACAGCTGCTGTGAGACAGGAATTGATCATGCAGACGGGTTGTGTCACACAAAGGTTGAATGGAGAGATATGACCGCTTCAATGTGGAGCTGGTGCCTCAGAGGTTTAGTCAGCGCTGTTTTTAGACGGCCTGAGATAAAGTCTGAGCTGTGTTTGTGTGCAGGGGTGTGTGGGCTCTTATCAGATATATTTAGTGTTGGTAGAGCCGTTCGAAGTAACAAGTTGGGGTGAAACACAAGATGGAAACACAGACATGATGTGAGGATGAAGGAAAACTCCAGGGAACAGTTGGTTTTGTGTGCACTCCTTAAATCTTCAGATTCGAGTCTGATGATTTGGTTAACTTGAAGTGATCTGTTTCGATAGGTTTAATGTGTTGTTTTACTTTATTTTTTAATCTTTAAAACTTTGAACTGGGGCGGCACGGTGGATCACGGTAGAGCTGCTGCCACTCAGCGAGATGGTCTCCAGATCGAATCCCGGCCTGGGACATTTGTGTGTGGAGTTTGCATGTTCTTTCTGTGCATGTGTGGGTTTCCTCCGGGTACTCCGGTTTCCTCCCACAGACCAAAAACATGCATGTTAGACTGATTGGTAACTCTAAATTGTCTCTAG
>JARVGS010000321.1:24643650-24656539 GCA_031762315.1 Hypsolebias antenori | reverse complement strand
GTATAACTCAATAATTATTATTTTGAGACTCGAACGAGTCTTGTATAATTATTGACAGGAATAAGGTATTAACAGCCTTGTCTCCTACACCTACCTCTAAAACGGTTTGTGCTGCTCTTGTTCAGCATATTGTTTTTGCACTATTAAGCTTAGATCTTTATACTGTTTTCTTTTATAATTTTTATTTTTGCTGTTGATGGATGTAATGGGACCCTGTGTACACAATTTTGTTACACCTCATGTACCACATGTGATGCAAATGACAATAAAGAACCTTGAACTTGAAGGTTAGAGTCAATTTTATGCTTGCTAAGGCCAATTAGTATCGTGATAGATGACATCAATGACTAACATTAATCAGTTTCAGAAGTTCAAAAGATGTTTCTTTTCTTTATTTTGTTAATCAACATTATTTTGTTTAAATTCAGTGCTACAAGTGCGAGGAAAAACATAAAGTTGTACATTTGAAACACAGTTACATTAAACTTTTTTAAATGCTCCTGTGCTTTTCCCATCATGACTTTGTATTTCTCATTAACAGCAGCCTGCTGCAGCGGGTGAAATATTAATGAGAGCTGTGGTGGGATCAAACCAGAACAAATGGAGTGGAACACACTCAAATACTCCAAAGACCCAAAGACAGCAGCTATTTTACTTTCTACTGCCTGCTGTCACGAAAGGTGAGCGATAATGTAAAGTCTATTAGTAAACTGTTTTATGAACCACTGGAGGAATGTTAATGAAGCTCTCAGAAAATAATCATTGGATGCACATCGTTAATATTTTATCTCTAAATAAAGAAGATCTGAACTGGGTAAAATTTTTTCATTCAGGTCGAGAAGTGCCACAGTGACCATAACATTGGGAATTACAATATCAGCCATGGAACATATTTTTTGTGGGTTACAGGATGAAATTGACTTCTGCACATGAAGTGCACAGTCAGGATCATCTAATTCACTGGTAGCGAGTCTACAGATGGAAAAGCAGTCAAGAACAAAAAAAAAAAAAAAAAAAGCTGCCTTTCTCAGGCTTCGTGCTGAGAGGAGTCTGACAGACATCCTGTTCTAAATGGTTTCCAGTTTGCTGATCTCCATCTAAAAGGAAATGAAGCCAATAAGATTTATCCCGCTGCCTCGGCTGTGCGTCTCCCTGCATGCAGGCTTGGATGAGGACCTGTGTTTACAGCCAGGTGAAATCAATAAGCAGCCGTCACAGTCACTGAAAGCTAACGATCTTCAGGCTAAAGGATGCCGCGGAAGAGATTTACTCCATTTTCCATTATTTTTGATGCATGACATGTTGGTCCAACTGGAAAGTATTCCTGCCTTTTATTTAAGAGGTGACTTCCTGACAAAGCCATACACACACAACATCTCAGGGCAGATTACATATCTGCACTGCTGCATTGCACTAATGACCCCCCTCCTTCCTCTCAGTCTGAAGACCTGTCAGACACTATGTTCATGTCAATCGGCATGGAGCTGCTGTCAGACTGAATCCTCATCGTCTGAGTCCTCTGCTGAAATGCAACACATCCTGCTCTGTCAATCAGAATCCAATCTGAAACCTTAATTACTTGGTTGGCTTAAAGCTAACGAAGCAGCATTAGGAGGGGATGTGAATAACTCACCTCCATCAGGCAAAATGGAGACCAGTCTTTGCCAGACTTGGCCTTCTGTCTCTAATTATGAGTGTTTGGAGAAAGGCGACGTCAGATTGAGCTGAGAAATAAAGGCCATCAGGCTGCCTGATCTAATATCTTAATTGGCCGTCTGCGAGTTTTCATGAATGGACTGAAAATGAGTATCAGCACAGGAAAGGAACAGTAAATTTTAAATGGAGCTTTTTGACTCCGAGTGCTTCTGCACTGCAAGCCACATTCACCCACTCAGGTATATTCATCCAGCACTTCTGTGACGAGAGCCTTTAAAGTGCTCTGGAAGCGATACAGTACACTCATCTGAAAGCAAAAGGCTGCATTCAAAGCTATTCAAAAGTCTGCTGTAACAGAGAGAGGTGAGACTTTGGAAAAACATCACACACTTTCTGACAGCCTCACCTCAACCTTCATAATAGTCAGCTCATTTGTACAGACAAAAGAAAAAGAAAAAGAAACAGAGGCTGAGGTGGCAAGAGACCACAACGATCTAAATCTGAATCTGAGAATCAATGTCTCATTTAAACACTTAACCTTCTGAGCTCCGAGCTTCAGACTCTGATGTGTGTTTGCATGAATTCAACAAGGTATTCGGATTAACAAGTGGTAACTGTACTTATAGTATATAACACCATCTCACACTCAAAGCACTTTACAACACAATCTTTGCCCTCATTATAGACACAAAAATAAAAATTGTTGTTGAACACTTTACAAATCAGAAATATAAACTAATAAAAGTTTATTTTGTTAAACTAAAGATTAAAAGTAAGTGTCCTGAATAAGGACAGCTAAGTTGAACAAAGTAAAAAATCTTGTGCAGGTTAAGCTAATGTCCTGAAGACGAGCATCAAGAGGCTCAAGATATAGTTCAGACATTTTTTAAGTACTGTCTTACAAATAATTCCTATATCTATTCTCTATTGTTGTAGATTGAACAACCTCAGTTTAAAAAAATTGTTTAATTCTTATTGAATTGACTGCAACAGCTAACATATCTGAGTGTGGTAGTTGCTACTGTTTTAACTTTAATAAAAATTTTAAAGTGGTTTATGTAAATACTATCTTACGGCTTGTATACAGTCTCAATTACAAATCTTACAGCAGCAAGTTTCCCATTAAACAGTTATTTACACAGAATTGTAGGGTTTTTTTTTTTTTTTTTTTGCATGTGTGAACTGCACCAGCAGCAAGCTGCAACACTTCCAGTGCAGCCCAGGGCGATACCTGCAGGGATATGATAATATTTCTGCTGGAATAATGATTTAATATCAAATCGACAGCAGTGGAATAGTTTATAAAATAAAGTAGCTAGATTTGGATCCACTTTGGTCTTGGCCCTGTTAGGATTAGACTAGTCAGTCAGGTCAGAAATAAACAGTTTGGAGACACCGAGCTTGATCAAAGAGCTATCTCAAGCAGGTAAAATGTTTATTATTCATAATCTTTATTCTTTGTGACGGTTGTGAAACAAATTACTGTAAGGTCAAACTCCCCTATCAGAACAGACGGTTCACCACTGAAGTCCACCCAGCAAGTGATCAAATGGTTTAACAGGAATGTTCGTCTAGGTCTGGACGAAGAGCTTGAATCACGACTTAATGAATCAGGATCAACAAAACACTTTTACTTTTATGCTAAACTACTGCTAATTACATATCTACTACAGATTATATTTCAGCTCTTATACGAGGAATGTTTTAGCACATATACCACCTTTATTAATGACAACTGTGTGACTAGAAATGACTACCAATTAAAACGCTGGCCTCACAGATACCGAGCCCACATGTCACAGTGGTCGCAATATTACAGCTCCCATCAGAGCGTGCTTCAGTAATGACCTAGCAGGCCTTCGGGGCTGCACCATTTCCTGCAGGGCTAAATGGAGCAGAAAATAAGAAAACCGAAATAACATCATCAGCAGCCTCTCCTGTCCTCCCCACACCGTTTTCTTTTAACCTTCACTGAACTATCGAGCATTGTTTTGGTTCAGATTCTGCTGGTGTGAGTTCACCTGCTGATTAGGAGGATAAAGCTGCATAGCTTGGGGGAGGGGGGGTGTTACTGGAGGCTACCAGTCATCTTAACAAATCAGCAAAGCGAAAGAGAGAGCAGCGCTGGAGATGGAAAGTAAAGCTCGGTTTGGATGGTTGTTTGGTTTTCTTTGTTACGACATATAAAAAATAAAAGCCTACGAAAAGAAAAACGCCTTCACGAACACGTTCAAAGTTCTGACCTCCTTTTTAGTCATAAAACACACCAAGGACAAAATATGATACAAAACAAAAAGATCAGAACTTCATTTTTCATCTCTTCTCGATGCACTGGGCTCATTGTTGCATGAAGCTAATGCTTTCTTGAAGGTTAACGGCTGAATTGGAAGAAAATTGCTTTCGTAGTTGACATGGCATTATAAGACGTGATGGCGGCGATCAAAACCCCATGTTCAAAACCTTTTAACGAGCTGAATCTTTAGCTACAACTTAATGTATCCAAATAAAATTGGTCTAATCAAACTGCAAGAAACAACTTTAGAGTCTTTTTTGATTTAAAGGTTAAAATGAGTGTTTTGTTACATTGTGCACACGTGAGATTATTGAGATGAATGCTCCACAGGAAAAAAAAAAACTTTTATTTTTGTTTGTGTTATAATCAATCAAATGAGTTCTACAAGCTGACAGATGTATATCAAGAACATCTGGAGCATATGCAAACATCTGTCCTCCATCTGTCCTTTCATTGTCTAATATAACATCTGTTCTGTTTGACTCAGTCAACATTTGTTTCAGCTGATTCAACACAATGAATTGACGTTGGTTCAAACAGTGAACAGGTTCATTCTCTATATGAAGGAGGTGAGAGATAATGATTCTTGGAAACATGGGAACAATTCTGAGTTTGAAGGAGCTTGTAAAGTGAGGTGTGTCCAGGGCTACTGGGTTTGTTCAATCGCTGCTAACGGAACAGGAAGTTTGTCATCACTCTTCAATCACTTACTGCGGTGGAGTTTATAACTTATGGTCGCAGAGCTACAAGTCTGTATTCACGTATTTTATCAGAACATTTAGCCTTGGTGAAGAGTTGTCCGTTTGTTATGATCTTCAGTCTTAGGTTAACTGTTTTCATGTTTGTTTATCGGGTCTTGTCAATGATGCATTGTTAGGCCGACTGCAGAACATTTTTAATGCAGCATCTTTACTGACATGAAAAGTAGAGATCATGTATTTGCTTGTGTCTGTGTCTAACACTCAACATAGGCCAGGTGGTTGACTTGTGTGGCTCCAAAAGCAGGTGGTTGCCCAGTTTTATGAAAATATAAATCCAAATGACCACAACTGGTAATGGAACCTGACACTCCACAGTGATGATTTTTGGGGTCTCACCAGGCTGCTATCTTGGTCCCTTGCTTTATAGGCAGTACATATGAATGTCTTGCTGACCCTTCAAATGATATCAATATTTTTGGCAGTAATGTACAGTAATCTTTGTGTGTTTGTTTGTCATACCAGTAAACTACTCAGTGGACATCAATGAAAATTTGAAAAAAGTATTGGTTGGATCGACACTGCCTGGCCAAAAAAACAGTTGCCACCAAAAAAAAAAAAAGGTCACACACTAATATTTTGTTGGACCGCATTTACAAAGTAGCTATAATTACAGCATACATTCACTGTGGCATTGTTTTAACATGCTTCTAAAATGTCACAAGATCTATTTCCATCCAGTGTTGCATTAATTTTTCACCAAGATCTTGCATTGATGACTAGACACTAGACATGATGGGTGCATCACTTCACCTGCCTCTCTTCTTACCCTGATGCGCCCATCATTCTGAAACACGGTAAATCTGGACTCATCAGACCACATGACCTTCTTCCATTGCTCCAGAGTCCAATCTTTATGCTCAGTAGCAAATTGAAGCCTTTTGTTCCAGTTAGCCTCACTGTTTAGTGATTTTTTTTTTTAAGGCTACACAGCTGTTCAGTCCCAATTCCTTGAGTTCCCTTCACATTGTGTGTGTGAAAAGGTTCTTACTTTTGCTAATTAAACATAGCCCTGAGTGCTACTGTTGTTTTTCTTCCATTTGATTTCACCAAACATTTAAGTGATCGCCCATCATGATCATTCAGATATTTTTCCGGCCACATTTCTTCCTCGGAAGACTATGGGTCCCCACTATCCTTCCAGTTTTTAATAATGAGTTGGACAGTTCTTAACCCATTTTTAGTAGTTTTTACAATCTTCTTAGATGTTTTCGCTGCTTGATGCCAATGATTTGACCCTTCTTACACAGACTGACATCTTTTCTACGATCATGTGATGTCTTTTGACATGGTTGTTTAAGAAATGAGAAGCAACTCATTGCACCAGTTGGGGTTTAAGAACTTATTGCCAGCTGAAAGATAATCACCCATGCAAAAATACCTTTTGAAATTTTAAAATGACTGCATTCTGTTTTTACTTACATTTTAAACAACATTCTGTTTTTGGTATTAGGGTTGTAGACATGGGCTTGGCTAACACCTGTCTGAGTGTGTGATGCAAAATGACAGGAGGCAAGTGGAAAAATGTGATTTCTCTTCACAAATCTGAGACAAGGACTTTTCTGCACACATTTTAGGAAGTAGTGAGACGTTGTGTCCCCTCATTGTGTGTTTTCCATATGGTTCCTGCTGTTTTGTAATTACAGCTTTTGTTAAGAAGAAGTAAAAGCCACCGATTGTCAAATACAGAATGTGCTGTAGCGGAAGCGGTGTGCAGAGGGCCGGTCTCAGCTGATAGTTGAATCTTGAACATGCACATACAACAAACACAGCTGTGCAAGCAGCAGGAAGGGGATGCCTGGAGCTTTGAGCCATTTATGCCATTTTTTTCCTATTCTTTTGACACTATTGGGATGCCTATGCTGTACTTGTAAAAGTTATCTAAGTAAACAAACAGACTGTTGACTGAGCACGCACATGGGCAGCAGTGAAAAGGAACAACTCCCTGTTAACATTAAGAAACGTCCTGCAAAACCGAGCTCGGGATGCTCATCCATCTGCCTCAACCAGCTAGGGATTGAGCGGACAGGAAAAAGACCTGGACAAATACCAAGTGGCTAGTAGACAGTATGTGTTACAATGGCTTTCACCACATTCATGTTGGCAAACCCTGACTTTGCTCCATTTTCTGCCTCAAATCTTATTTTTATGTCCAGCGTTTCCCCTACCATTATCCAATGGGGACAGCCCAGCCCTCTAATGGATAATAGATTTGTTGCTGCTAATTTTAGTGTCAATCGAAAATTGCAGATGTTGCTTCATTATTACGCTGGTATGATTACCAGCTCTATAATAGGCCTTGTTGGCCTTGTGTTTTGAATTGTTCATAGCGGTCTGGTTTGCAGCTATAATGGTCTTTTTATTTCCTACACTATCAATATAGAACGAGTGGTGTTTTCCTGCATATATATCCTCAATACAGAATGCATGTCACTTTACTCTGGCAGCACTCCTGCAAAGGTATTTTCATTTTCTGTATCAAAGTGCTGCTAAATTATACAAATTTCCAAAAATATTTTTTCACTTACCACTTACAGGCATCTGGGTTTTAAATATTGATATTTGGCTTATATTTTTACACTTTTGTGTACTGTGAGAATTTACTTTTGTAGTGTAGTCTTGTCAATTTACTGATGATCTAAGGAAGTTATGAAGTTCTTTCATTGTGTGTATTGAGGCTTTTGAATGAGTGAATCTGTTGAGTTTTGCTCTATAAATAGAGATGGTATATTTGGGCTTAAGTGAACATAAACAGACAGCTGCCTCGCCTTTCCTCTTCCTCTGTGTATTGTTCTGATCCACCTGTGTGTCAAGTCTTTTTAGTGTCACAGCCTCATTTATCTGTCTCAACTTGCCGTTTGGTTGGGATTGTCCTCTGCTATGTCATGAAAACTTGGAAACTCTGTCCTTTGCTTAGACAAAGACAAAGTATCCCATACAGGGAAACCTCATTCAGACACTGTTCCCTTTTGTGTTCTTTTTAGTTCTTTTTCTCCCAAGGTTTTCTTTTTCAGATGTCTGTACGCAGCAGGTAACCAGTTCATAATGATCCTTTTGACCTCAAGCACTGTCTGAATTATCTGCCCCCTCCAACACCTGTTCAACGATTTCATTCCTTTTGACCAGACAGCACATTTCTGAAAAAAAATAAATGATGCATGATAAACTTGTGTGACTGAGACAGTGTTTCCTGTTGCCTTTGTCAGGTTTCCAAAAGGTTGGTTCTCGACTTGCAGCCCAAGACTTGCTTGCAATTATACACTTAACATCACCAACTGTCAATGTGAAAATTAAGACATTTAATGTGCATTACCTTTTTATTATTTAAGCTTAGAATAGCACAGAAATAGTTGAAATATTACTCTTGACTCAGTACAAGTATGACTGGTATTAAATTAACCTACCGTAGCCGTAGTTCTGTTTTTTGTGACACTGACTGTTTAGATTATATTCCTAGAAAAACAGTAAACTGACCTTTAAATAGTTCTGCTTTGGGTTTTAAAATAGGCTGAATGTGTGTTGATAAAATCTAACAAGTTGGTTTTTAGTGCGAGTGACTTTTATGCAGGAATCCCTCTTATTTTTAGTCTAGATGTGGATGTTTAGTAGCACATCGATTACATTTGCTCCTGTCCTCAGAACTGAAGCACCAGTTTATTGGAATAGAGTAACTAAGACCTCTGTACTGTAATTTTTGAATCTACACACAGATCATGCAGTCCCTTGGCCATGATTCTCAGAGAATCACAGAAGGGGTGTGGGTGTCTCATTTTGGTAGAACAGGGATGAGTGGGGAGAGGATTGAAAGGATACAGCTGTTTCTTGACTCTTCAGCTGTTGCTTTTCTTCTGTTTATTGCAGACTGTGTTTCTCCCTTGGAAGGAGCACACTGTGTAACACCGTTCAGCAATGTGAAAGATTAAAGTTTTGCTTTCTTGCTGCTATATTATGGGAATCCTAAGTTCCATGTTCATAAGTTATGTAGTCATGACCAGATATGTAAAAAAACTGAGTTACTCCTTCTGCTTCTGGTTTATCTTGTTTTTCTCTGTCGTTAAGCTTTCTTATCCAGAGTTTGCTGGTGGGTTGTGGTTAGATTCTGTGTGGTGATTCCAGCAACAGATAGGGTTGAAGCGAGTTGTTGAATAGGAATTAGTAGTGGTTTCACCAAATCTCTGTAGAGGAGGTTTTCTTCTGTCCCAGGGTTCACAAGAGCTGAAAGGGAAGGCTGCGGTAGCTTGGTGGTAAGCACTGTGGTCTTGTAATCTTGAGGTTGCGGGTTCGAGCCCAGGTTGCGTCAGGAAGGGCATCCATGGTAAAACATTTGCCAAATCTTTCATGCGAGTCCGCTCGCTAAGACAACCCCTGAAGAAGGGAGTAGCCCAAAGAAACTTACTTTTTCTTGATTACCGGTAGTCACAGTTGTGGTGGGCAGCATTTAACTCTGTGCTTCCCCTATCATTATCCAAGGAGGGCACCCCGCCATGTCAACAGAATCTAGCTCCCTGCCTAAAAAATCAGCTAATTCCAGATGGGAAGGGAGGATTGTAGAAGTTCAGACCCAGCATTAGTATTAGTACAGTAATGTTTCACTACAAGCCCTCCCACCTGTATTAGTGCTGGGTACATTAATGCATTATTGCGTTACTCTTGCATTAATACAGCCAGTGATTAACTGCAACAATTTTTTAACGCATTAATAACGTTGTTACCGGTATTTTTTTTCCTTAATTTTTAACTTGGTTGCTCAGTGGCTGTGAACACAGCAGTGAACATACAGACACACACAGACAAACCGATTGGTCATGGGGGGCGGGGTGTTTATCACTCCTGGCTGTGGATGAGCATCATAGCACGTCTCAACCAATGAGAGCTTTTGTTTTGTAGGGCTCCTGCCACATGGCGCTCACGTGAACCCTATCAGAAACTGAGCAGCAGGACAGAAACATTGAGAAAGGTAACAGACTTGTACATGGATATTATTATTTCTAAAATTTTCCTGACAGCGGGCTGGATGGAAGTAAAATGATCTATAATCACAGCAGCGCTGACCTGTTTTACCACAGGAGTAGTTTGAGCCTGAAATATCACCTAAATTCAAAACATTCCATCAATGCTAGTCATTCATCCATCTGACAAGGCTGGATGCAGCGTGTGGGAGGTAGTTTTTTTGCAGCATCTGGACTGCAGTCCAGTCCTTTTTGTCTTTAGCCCAGGGGAGATGCTTCTGACGCTGTCGCTTGTTCAAGAGTGGCTTGACACAAGGAATGCTACAGCTGAAACCCATGTCTTGCATATGTCTGTGTGTAGCATACATGTTAATATATGTATTGATAGCAGATGGTTAGGGCTATATTAAAGTTAAATTAAAGTTGGTTCTTGAAGCACCGACTCCAGCTGCAGTCCACTCTTTGTGAATCTCCCCCACATTTTGGAATGGGTTTTGTTTCACAGTCCTCTCCAGGGTACAGTTATCCCTATTGATTGTATTTTTTTTCTACCACAGTTTCCTTCCCTTAGCCTTTTTATTAATGTGCTTGGACACAGAGCTCTGTGAACAGCCAGCCTCTTTAGCAATGACCTTTTGTGTTTTGCCCTCCTTATGCAAGATGTCAGTGGTCATCTTTTGGACAACTGTCAAGTCTGCAGTCTTCTCCATGATTATGTAGCCTACAGAACCAGACTGAGAGACAATTTAAATGTCTTTGCAAATGTTTTGAGTTTAACTGATTAGAATGTGACACCAGGTGTCTTCAACATTGAACCTTTTCACAATATTCTAATTTTCTGAGATACTGAATTTGGGATTTTCATTAGTTGTCGGTTATAATCATCAACATTAAAAGCAATAAACATTTGAAATATACCTGTCTGTGTGTAATGAATGAATATTATATACAATTTCACTTTTTGAACAGAATTACTGAAATAAATCAACTTTTTCATGATATTCTAATTTTATGACGCACCTGTATTTTCTGTTCTTCTGCTCCTTTTTCTGTTCTCGTTTGTTTCAAACAGTATTTAATTAAAACAAATAAAATAACTAAAGAATATTCTTTGATTGAATTTCATCACATTACGGGAAGTTAAGAGCTGAAAAACCCTGCTGATGCACTGAAATTTTGACGGAGCATCAATGGAATGCTGCGTGCATGGTTTCCATTATGTTCGGTAACTGTGGCTTCTACTAAGGTGTGGTATATATGCATACTGCTGCATGTGTCACTTACCACATGTGTGCACACAGGTAATTTAGAGAACCTTGGTTAGAATTGAAGTACAAACACAATCTATGTTGTTGAAAGAATCACGGAGGGGGGTAGGGCTGTTGATGAGCAAGAACAAGAAACTCACTGGAAAACTGCATTTTCTGCAGACTTTCATATCAAACAGGCACATTTTAACAAGAGCAGTCATTAAACGTTCCTTGAGAAACTTTGACAGCCACGTTGCTGCCAATTTAAATTTGATTTGACAGTACTTTGTGTCAGGGTTCGCTCTCAGCTACCACCAAATTTCAGCTCAATATGGTAAAAACAAATCAGTTAGTCATTTTTTTTTTACCCTATGGTGGCCAGCTTGGGTTTTTAAATTTGGATTCAGTTTGTGATGGGGAACATTATCTGCTACATCCTCACCAAATTTCAGCTCTAAATTTTTAAAAATAGCTGAGTTAAAGCCATTTAAATATAGCTTTGGCAGCCATCTATTGCTCTCAACTACCACCACGCCAAAGTTATATTAAAATGGCTGATTTATATTATTTTATTTTATTTTTTAGATTTCAGGCCAACTTAGATTTTTGATTTGTAGAGTCTATAGTGGATCATTCTCAGCTACCAATACACCAAATTTCAGTTAAATAGCTCTTAAAACATCTATGTCCGGTTGATATTAGTTTCAGTGGCCATCTTGAATTTTTATATGTGAATTCAGAATGGGTTGTGTCGCTGTCAGCTACCACCACACCAAGTTTCAGCTCAATATATTTTAAAATAACTGAGTTATCATATTTTTTCCCTTTGAGCTAAGGTGGCCATCTTGGATTTTTTATTTGCATGAGGAATGTTGAACAGCTCACTCTCAGCTACGACCATACCAAATTTCAGATCAATATCTCAAAGAATGACCGTTATAGTCAATTTTGAAGTTTTTGAGGTAGCTGTGGCAGCCATCTTGAATCAAAATGGCTCCAAAAGTTAATCAGTGTTTTGTTCAGGGACCCTCGCTGTGGTAGTTAGAGCTTGTCAAGAGCTCTGCCAATGCAATGAGAAAAATGGCGTCTTTGCAAATTACGTTGCCATGGTAATTTGAAACACAAATAAAGTAAACGTACACATCACAGTTCAGGCTGCATTAAAGTTGATAGAAGAACAAGACCCTTTTCATGTGGATAATAATAGGGGGCTGCCTTTCTAAGCAGTTCACTATTAAACCACTGAATGGCAAATGGACAGATTTGTTTTAAAACAGCAAACTCAAGTTAAATAAAACTAATCAAAAGTTAACGCACTTTTTTGTTTTTGGACTACATATTTGTCCACAAACAATAACCGTAATAACAAATAGCAAACATGTCATTTTGAAGACAGCCAATGTAATGCATTTCACCTGACAGGAGTAAATGCTCATTAACTGTATATTTACAGTAATAATAAAGTCTTCACCTCTGTGCTCTATGCTGCTGGGGCCCAAGGGCCGCAGATAAATGGTGTACTTTGTGATGAAGCCCCTCTGCTCGTCTACGGGCAGCTCGTTCCACTGGACCAGGATCTGCCTGGACTCATGGGCAAGGATCAACAGGGTGGGACCATGAACCGGCTCTGAAATACACAGACAGGGAGTAACTTCAATAACTTTAAAGATCCAGTGTAAAATAATGGAGTTCATCCAACAACTTACTCATTTCTTTGGAGTAGATCAGGCTGGATGCTGGAGTGCTGATGCCTCTTGTGGTTACAGCATACAAAGAGACATTATACCTCACACCTGCAGTCAAACCTGAAAGACATGTTCAAAAATTAAACTAGCGGTCTTATAATTATGTAAACTAGAAGTATGTTACAGTTTTTACTTCCTAAACAAGCTGTGTGGATCGATTGAAATAAAAAAAGGAAAATATAACTTATACTCACAAGAGGGCACCGTCGAGTTGTAAATTGAGACTTACTGGGGGGGG
>JARVGS010000321.1:24423527-24433772 GCA_031762315.1 Hypsolebias antenori | reverse complement strand
TAAGTCGAGGAAATACATGTAAAATGTATGTTAACGCTGCGCCACACACCCGTTCTTAAGTCCGAGTTGCCGTAAGTCGAGGGCGCCTTAAGTCGAGGACTACCTGTATTAGTCTCAATATGACTTTTAGACAGTATGGGCTTCAGTTTAGACAGTCACCTCAACTGAACAAAACAGGATTTAACAATCATATTTACATGACATGTTACATGTTAAGTTTCATGGAAGGGTCCATTTTCACTCACAGATTAGTGACCACTTGTTTCTCTAACGGGGCTAGAGAAGAACAGTCGATACAGTGGTTCTTGATCGTGCCATTAGGAGGAAACAACATGACTTCTCTCTTCTTCTCATTAAATTTTAAGACATTTAAAGCCAATTCTTGATGTCAACCAGGCAGCCAAGAAGAGGTTGAAGAGAACGTGTACCACTGTGCTTCAGAGGGAAGTAAATCTGACAGTCATCGGCGTAAATATGAAAATGTATTTTATGTTTATGAAAAATAGCACCTAGTGGCAGCAGGTACAAAGAAGTTTTGCCAAATCAAAGCACATGGAAATGTGCACAACAACCCCACAAATAAGATCAGGCAAGGGAATTTTGAGTAGAAAGACTCATAGGCAAAACAGATTTTAGGAAGTGAACTTTATTTAAATAAATAGCAATATAAATAAACAATCTTTCTGGAATATTCATTCTCTCACCCTGCCTTTTTTTGTCTTTTTAAATTCCACACATACAAACATATTCACACAGACACACACAAAGAGACGTGACCATCCTCACACAGTCAAGTAACAATTTGGAGGAATAACGAACAACAGGAAATACTTCTTATTATCTAAAGTTTATCAAAAGGGTTATCTTCCAGATTTGCATCGTGATTCTTACTTAGTGTGTCAACAGTTACGTGATTTTTTTTTTCCCCATCATGAGAAATAAACAAAGAATCATCTATAAGAATTACAGATAAAGTGCAAACTTCTGTTTAAACAGCAAGCTAAAAGGTCAGAGACAATATGGGAGGGGCGTCTGAATGAACGACCCCTAACGGACACCTTTTTCTGTCTTCAGTGTTACGAACAGAGATGGAAAACTCAGACTGGTAGTTGTTCTGATAAAGGCACGAGGCTCGGTGGTGAGTGCAACCAACAAAACTTCAGGGCAGACAGATCAACACTGCATGCTTCCAGGGCAGAACGTGGAAAAACACTGTTCTCCTATGAAATGCTTCACAGATATGAGACGACGAACATCCGACACGGTAACTCACCTCAGATCTGAACTAAAATTCTAGCCACTGAACAAGTTCAGCTTCCTGTACAACATGGTATTGCTAAGTTTTTATGTTTTGTTTTGTTTTCTTATTTTCTAGAAAAGTAAAAAAAAAAAAAGAATTCAACCATAGTCCTGATAGCAACAGCTAAAGTTAGCAACAAAAGGTGTAGCGTTAGGATTTGGTGGCAGCTCGAGTACTTTTTTCTTTTCCTTTCACAGCCAAAGCTGAGATTGTATGAAAAATGGTTGCGTCTTGAGACAGCATTCAAAGTGAAAAGTCAGTAGTGTGTCTTTGATAGATCAACCATCTCTTGTGCTGTTCGCTCTTTGGTAAAACCCAAAATTATTCCATTAGGCTACAAAAAAAAAAAAAAAAACTATGAGCATGCTTTAGGAAAAAGCAGCATATTTGAAATGCCTTCCTCTAAAAGTCACTACAGTCTCACGTTGTTGTGGTACCTTTTAGCTAGCTCAAGATCAAACGTATTAAAGGTTAAAAAACAGAAACCTCAGGCAAAATACACTTCTGACCATTTGAGACTTGCCTTTTTTGTGTGTTTCCAGGTAAAATATTGCACGGCTCCCACAATCTTTGTTCTGTCCGTCTGGAAATTTTATGTTTTTACTGTTTCAGCTCAAAGTGTCCAAAGTGTTGCCTCGTTGCCTGAGGAGGTAGTAGAAGCATCTAACTCAAAGACAAAACTGATCCACACACCTGCGGTGCTACCATGTTGATTGATGTACCTGTTGTGCTTCACTCGAAGTAACTCAGTTTTTGGCTGATTAGGATGTAGCAGTCTTTCTGCAGCTTGAGGTAAAAGCAGCGTTTGAGTCACTAAAAAAAAATGAAATCGTCACAGTTTCAACTTAGTTTGTAATAACTTCATGCTCATTGCACTGCTACGGAGAAATGTCTCTTTAGAAAGGTGAACAAAGTGGGACTTTTTTTTTGTACAATGGATTTGGTCTTGTGTCCAAGCAAGAGGAAAAAAAAAGTTACACCGCATCAAAATGCGAGACGAACGCCGGCTCTTATTTCATCCATGGGAGCCTATCTGGCAGCTGGAGGAGTCAATTATTGCTTCTCTGGGACACAAAGTCAACGCCCCGTCCAGAGTTTGGTTATTGCTGAGTCGTTAGCTTATAACATACAGCACATGTTTCGCACATGTGTACGTCTTGATAAATGTGTTATTGTGTTGCTTGCATCAGCTTCTTGTTTCGTCTGCTCAGAGTTGTGCTCTTTTCTCCTGCTTTGGTTTTACTTCACCATCACGCAGCTGCTGAGCTGCTGCTGTCCTGCCAGGCCCAGATCCTGCAGGTCTGGATCTGCACCAGCGGACGAAACCCGGCTCCACACGCTCAGTTTGGACAGGGCGGGGATGGGGGCCTGCGCGGCAGACTGAGGCCGCTGCTGGGGTCTGGTGTAAGAAGGCTGGGGTTGTTGGCTGATGTGCAGACGTGCCTCGAGAAGATAGGCAGCGGAGGCCACGGGGGACAGGGAGGAGGCGTAGCAGGTCGAAGAGGACGAGGAGCAGCTGGAGTAGGACGTCTCGAGACTTTGGTGCCACGGGCAGTGTTGAAGACGTGCGGAGGCCTGCTGAGGAGGCAGGGCGGGCTGAGTGGGGGTGTCAAACATGGAGGAAGGGGCGAAGACAGACGTCGGTGAAGGAGAGGACGGCTGCTGCTGTGTCAGGAAGAGCAGAGGATTCTGGGTAGGTCCTGTCTGGGTGGTTTGGACTTGAGGCTGCGGTTGATGCTGAATCTGCAGCATCCTGGAAACGGACACACAAAGAAAACATTTTTGCACCATAATAATAAATCCACCCCCGCCCCCCAGTCCCTGCTCACTGTCTGAGAGCCTTTAATCTGCATGATCTAACGCGTGGGCTGTAATGACAGCGTGTCTCACCTTTGCTGGTGCAGCACCTCCTCCAGCATGCTGCGGTGCTCGGACAAGGCTGGACCGAGCGAGCCCCGGCTGCCACGGTTACAGGAGGGGGGAGGAACAACCTGCCTGGTCAGACCCTTAATCTTATTTAATCCCAGCAGTCCTTTAGTGCGCGTGTTTTTCCTCAGCTGTTGGCGGAAAGCTTTGAGGCCTGCAAAGAAAGTGATGAGAAAGTCTTACTCCTCGGTTTCTTTAACGTAAGACGTTTTTTAAAGAACGTCAGAGCGGGTGTGAGCTTGCTCCTATACCTTGCGTGAGGGAGGTGTCGGAGGCTCTGCGCCCCTCCTGGAAGCTGGCAGTGGGCAGGCTGCTTTGTGCTGGGGGCAGGAGGTGAGAGGAGAGGGTCAGAGGAGCTCCGGCAGGTTGCGGGGCTCCACCTCCAGCCCCGGAGGCCAGAAGTGTCGACATGTCCCCCACAGCAGCTTGCAAAGTGGGAGCGGGACTGGAGGAGGACTTCAGACAGCCGTCAGAGGAGGCTCCATCTGAAGGACTGACCACAATACCTACAAAAAAAAAAAAAAAAACCACAACGGGGCACATTTTAGATTCTTCAACCCTCGCCGAGTGAACATTGTGTGAAACGGGTGCGAAGCGTACTAACATGGAGGGTTACACTGGTGGAAGCGGGCGGAGACCTCTGCCAGCGTGTGTCTGCGGGAGGTGGTGGGTAGAAGCAGGGGCCCGAGGGTTTGCGTGGCCTCCTCTTCTTCCAGGTCTCGGGGACGGACCTCCTCGCTAATGCTCGTCTCCAGCAGACTGTTGGGCGAAATGGAGCGGCTCCAGAGCAGCCTGTTCAGGCTGGCCTCCACTGGGAACACCACTCGCTGGAAGACAAGACGGAGGGACGGCGTTGGATGCAGACGAACAGAACAGCGCGCAGGATCGTCCGGGATCTGCAAGGTCACGTTTAATACCTGGAACAGTCCACTCTGGTCGCACTCCACCTCGGAGTAGACGGGCGGAGGAGTGTTTTTGGCTGGAGCTGAAAAAGCTGTGGTTCTAAAGTTCTCTCCGGACTCCATGATCACCTAAAGGCAAGCAGAGAGAGCCGAGCACTTTAGACTTCACGCTGAGAGTCGGGGAGAGTCTTGTTTGGGCTTCCAGGACGCAGGCGGCATGCTGACCTCTGGGCCGGTGGAGTCGGAGGTGCTCCTGGGTCTCTGGCTCCAGCTGCCACACTGACGGCTGAGCTGCTGCGCCCGATGCTCCCGCACTCGCTCCAGCAGCAGGTAGTAGATGGCAGAGAAGTGATTGTAGCTGCTGCTCTGCAAAGACTGAGGAAAACAAACAATTATTAACGTTGCTCACAAATGGTTAAGATTTGAGAAAGTAAGTTTTTTTTTTTTTTTTTGTTTTTTTTGTTTTTTTTTTGTGCTCGGTTACCTCGATGGTCCTCTGCCGATCGATGCCGAGCGTGTTCATTATGGTCAGCACGGGTTCGCTGTAGTCGCCCAGGTTGGAGTTGTACTCTGTGAGGGAATGGCTGAGGGTCTGGTGCGCGGCCGAAGGGTCTGAAAGCATCCAGCGGTGCTGCTTGATCTGCGCAACGGTGATCCTCCTGGCTGGATCCACCACCAGCATCTTACGGACCAGGTTTTCACAGTCTGGGTGAAGATAGAAGATCTGATGAGTCTCCATCTGTCTAGAAGTGATTGTTGATGCTTATGTGAACGGGCGGTGAGTGAATACCTTGGGACATGAAGAAGGGAATTCTGAACCGGCCTTCGGTGACCCTCTGTCTGAGCGCTGGAAGGCTCGCTCCATCGAACGGAAGAGAGCCGCACACGAGAACGTAAAGCACCACGCCGAGACTCTGTGACGAGAGGAACCAACGCCAGAGTAAGTTTGAGCTGCCGTTGCTTTGAATCATTTATTCCACAGTTACTGTTGCAGGCTTACCCAGACGTCCAGCTGAGGCCCCTCATACTCCTTCCCCTCAAACACTTCCGGGGCAGCGTAAGGTGGGCTGCCGCACCATGTGGACAGAGGCTCCCCGGCTTTGTAGAAGTTTCCAAATCCAAAGTCTGCAAAACCAAAAAAAAAAAAAAATGCACACAAGTTTGTTTATTCAAGATCTACTGCAAACACATCACCATGCACTTCTGTATTAGTCACTTTACGTTCTTAAGGGACGCACTTAATGAAGAAAAGCGAGCGTTCACGTGCAGAAGTTGCTCCCTCGGGCTGATATTAGTCTATAAAACGACTGATGTATTCACATTCAATTAGCACGCAGACAGAACACTGATTTAATTAGGGCTGTTCAGGAGCCCCCTCAGCAGCACACGCTTCCTTCAGATCAATTAACTCTGTGTCACGTTTCCACAGCCGCTTTTTCGCCAGCAATTCGGTAACCATGACAGTAAATGATCTGCTGAAACACCCACCAGCCAGTTTGATGTTCATGTTGGCGTCCAGCAACAAGTTCTCGGTTTTGAGGTCGCGGTGAACGATGTGGTGCCGGTGGCAGTAGTCCACGGCTGTGAGGATCTGCCAGAACTTCTTCCTGGCCTCGTCTTCGCTCATGCGGCCGTTTGAGGTCAGGTGGTCTGAAGGGAGGGAGGATATTTTAAGTTTTGGGGAAGGGGGTTCACGCGTCATTTGATCTGGAGCAATAGATTTAGCAGCGCTGCGTCTGAACTCACCGAACATCTCTCCGTTCTTTGCATACTCCGTGACAATGTACAGCATGTCTTTAGTCTCCATTACCTAAAATACAAACAACAACAACAAAATTGCATAAGACATTTTCAAACATCTTTTTTCCCCCCTTCTCCAGTAGCTTGTTCCACGTGTTAAAATAAAAGACAACATCCTTCCATGATCTGTCCTCTTGCGTAAGGCAGTTTACTTCCTGATGCATTTTTTATCATGTTTTACAAACCATCCGCATCGAAACCAACCTCAAAAGGAAACTTCTTTATGTTCACACACCAGCTGCTTGAATAGTTGGGAGTGTTTCCCAGAGGCTGGTGCAAGTTGGCAGCACATGCAAGTGTTGAATTTCAAATTTACCACACATCCCTGCGTCAAAGCAACTGGCCGGGCCGCTAGCACGCCTTTTCTAATAAAAACG
The DNA here is from genome assembly GCA_031762315.1 of Hypsolebias antenori. Taxonomy (NCBI): domain Eukaryota; kingdom Metazoa; phylum Chordata; class Actinopteri; order Cyprinodontiformes; family Rivulidae; genus Hypsolebias; species Hypsolebias antenori. The sequence continues at coordinate 24,427,467 of JARVGS010000321.1, read as the reverse complement.
GCGTGCGTGCGGTGACTCAACGCCGAGCACAGTTTGTCCGACAGGAAAAATTAAACTGCCAGTTTTTTTTTTCTCCCTGGAGCCCGCAGAAGGCCTCCCATTTCCTTTAAGGCCTCAGGGACGCGGTTGAGCTGAAAGGTTGCAGAACAATGCAATTTTCATCAAATGACAAAGGCCCGTGTGCATAACTGCGGGTTGAATGACACCAAACTCCAGTGAATGGAAGAGCTTTCTTCTCTTCAGCCAGGTTCTTTCATCCAGGAGAGGGTGATTCAATGGACAAACCCACATGTGACAGAGCAGCTCTGGAGCTCAGGCACCTTGAGGTGACGCTAACATCACAACTACGCAGAACAGACATTTGCACAAAGAGCCCTCGAGCCGTTCTCTGATCAACATTTTAGCTTTCGGTTTGTTTAGGACAGATGCAAAAAAAAAAAAATCATTCTGTTTAGGATTTTGAACATGAATAAAATTATCTGCTCAGTGCCTCGTTTGTGGGTCGCATAAAGTTTTACAAAGAGGAACAAAAATAAGGATCCAAAATTACGCAAGCAAAATGTGGTTTGTTCACGTGAAACTAGCAACGGACTAAAATCAGACCAGACCGTCTTATGCTACGTTCCCTCAACTGTACGGAGGGAAAAGACAAGAACAAGCAGCAACCATGTGACAGTCATGACTAACCTAAAGACGTGGATCACAAACAGGTTACACTCCAAGTTTATAATTTCACAGGAGTGGATGAAAGCAGTGCATTAATCATTAGTGGTTTAATCAGTCGACATGCATTCAGTCATTCTGCTCAGCTTGATTTGCATAGTTTCTTGTCAGTGACGGAGTGATGATAGCATGCGTTGCCATTCAGGATTGGACAATGCATCATGCCAACGTACGATGCCAAACATGGTCATAGATTGTATTCTGAATTTAAATGACTTTAATTGGCTCATTATGTGTACAATGTCTACCGTACATTCAGGCACCACTGTCTTTTTGCTGTCTGGTGTGTGTGTGTGTGTGTGTGTGTGTATCGGATTAAGAAAAGGAGCTTTCAGTACTGTTCCTGCCCAGCTCTTTCACTGACGAACATTTAAATTCATATTCACAAAGCAGCTGTTCACTAATCCACTCACTTTCCTGAAAAGCAGACAAACAGTTTAATTAATACCCATTAGTTTTGCCCAGAGAGTGTTTCAGCCACTTTTAAAGACTTTTTATGATCAATAGTTGTCAAATATTTTAACATTTTACTCATTTTAGCTTCAAATCTGACCATCATTCTTTGAATAAAAGGGGAAATAATTTGGGGGGGCTTTCCAGATAAATGTCATGCCTTTATTTTATTTATTTATTTTTTTTGCAATGCGGACATGAAGAGCTGCTCATATACTTACAATTACTGTATACTCAAAATAATCCTCAAAAGAAGCAAAAAAAAAAAAAGAAAAAAAGAAAGTGAAAGTTGAATAAAATGGGCATTGTTTGCTTTTCTTTGCGGTGTGTTTGTTGCCAGATGTGTGCCGAGGCGCTTGCAAGGTCACGTGAGTCGGTAAAAGCGGATTCTTCCTCGTAAGTCTTCAATTTAATTAGGAGTAAAGCAGCGCTTTGTGGAGCGGCCTTCACGTGACGGACAGACACATTGCACTTGGCTTTAACAGGTGCTAAGAAGGCTTAACGTTCTAACGCACTTCCTTCACCGATTCCCTTACCCACGTCTCTGCAATCACCTATCCCATTAAATACAACTGAGGACATCTCAGAAAGACATTGTCCTCACAGCAGGCCCATAAATGTCTTTCAACTCCTATATCACTTGCACACATGGAAGACGAGAAGGACACAGGGAAGGGGAGGTCAAAAGTGCACTAATGCTGCTGTGCAGACTCACAAGATGGCAAACTCCAACAATTCCCTCGTGTTTTCTTCACACTGTCCCTGCTGCAGGGCACCAATGCCCAATGCACTTCTGTCACGTTCATGCATAAACCAGAGGACATTACATCTCATGCAAACCTCATAAGACGTTAAAGAAAACACACCTGGTAGAGTTTGATTATGTGAGGGTGGTTTAGCAGCTTCATGATCTGCACTTCTCTGTAAATCTTCTCCAGGTTGGAGGGATTCAGCCTGGTCTTGTCTATGATCTTTATAGCCACCTGAAAGAATACATTCAAAAAGGTTTAAAACACTTAGCGTGCATTTAAAATAAAACAAGCGCAAAATCCAGAGCAGGAGACCCGGCTTCTGACCTGGGTTTTGGTGACTTTGTGTCTGGCCAGCTTCACCACTGCAAAGTTTCCTTTCCCCAGGGTGCGGATGATCTCATAGAAGCCGACCTGCAGTGGCCTCCCCTGGGCGGGAGGCGGCTGGGTGCTCCTGCTGGTGTCTGTCATGACCACCATGGTGCACCTGTTGGAACAGCGCTGGGACAAATGAAGGCTTGTACCTGCAGAGAGCAAGTGAAATGACTTCATTAACCCGGGTTAGAATTAAACCAACAGGTGAAGAGCTCCTGAAAACTTTAACAAAGTGTCTGATAGAAATGAAGTGCTTCATAAAAATAAAAACTCAAAACAAAGAAATTAATGTTTTTAAGGGTTTTAAGTCATCCCATCATCAGCTCCTATTCCAAATATTAAGTAACTTGTTCTTTGTAAGTGAAAGTAAGAGTAAAACATTAAATGTAACAAGTAAAACCCGAAATAAAGCTTTTGTCTGATGTTAAAAAAAAAAAAAAAAAACATACCTAAACTAGAATAAAGAATAGTAGAAAATGAGAGAGGCCTACCTTTTTAAAAGAACATAAACCAGGTTCTCTCACAGTTCAGACTGTACGACAGAATGTCCAACATTCATTCCACCTGACAGGAAGAGTCAGGAGAAGATCCAGGAGAAGAGTCAGGAGAAGATCCGCTGCGGCCGCTCCGAGTCTGAGCTGCTCCGGAATGCAGAGCCCAGGCTGTCACGGGGGGAACTCCTCCTCCTTCCTTCACCCCGCCCTCCCTCCGCCACCAGAACAAATTGGTACCACCTTATTTACGTCACACCCGCGTCAGAGCTCCGAGCTGGGTGCGAGGCGAGGCTGGACCCGAGCGCGAGCCACCGGTTGCTCGGCAACCGAACGGCTAGGGCGCACGGTGACGCGAGTTCTGATGGAGAGAGTTGCTGGGAGATGGGGGACGGTGACGTCAGTCTCAGAGACGTGTCACCACGTGACTTCCCTCCGCCCGGCTGTGTGTGAGCAGACGGGGCTGGCTGTCTCGCGCTCACTCGAGAGAGCAAGCGAGCGAGCGCGCGCGCGCGACTCCAGCAGCAGGGACAGAAGCGGAAAGCATCTGGTGATCCTCACGTAGACGGACTGAAGTGTTTACTGAACCATTGTTTCACCCAGCTCCGCCTTTAAACTCTACATGTCACTTAAATATTTATACATGAAAAACAGCTAAATGTAAAGCTGCACAAAACCCATTTCAACAAACGGTTAGGAGCTAAAATGTACCTTTTACAAACCAGGCTCCTAAAGTTATTTATTAAGTGCCAAGTTCTGTCAGACATGATAATGACATACATACATACACACTCTACATACTGTACATACACACTCTACATACTGTACATACACACTCTACATACACACTCTACATACAGTAAATACATACTGTACATACACACTCAACATACTGTACATACACACTCCACATATATACACACTACATACAGTACATACATACAGTACATATATACATACACACTGTACATACAACACACTGTGCATACAGTACATACATACTGTGCATACAGTACATACATACTGTACATACATACATACATACATACATACATACAGTACATACATACAGTACATACATACTGTACATACATACATACATACATACATACATACATACATACATACATACATACATACATACATACA
>JARVGS010000321.1:24274484-24292050 GCA_031762315.1 Hypsolebias antenori | reverse complement strand
TTCCACCTCATATACCACATGTGATACGAATGACAATAAAGAACCCAGAACCTTGAACTTGAACACTGATTTAATATTTCCAGTGGTGCCGTCATCTCAAGACTGGTCTGTGAGACCCAGGTACGCCCATCTATTGGTAGGAGATAAATGCTAAAAAGTCATCCTCATGAGAGAACTTCACCTAAAAGTAGTAATCCTGACGAGGAAACTAGAAAATACCAGACAGTGCTCTGGAATAATATTTGGCTGTAGCAGAAGGCTGTTCACCAGAAGGATGGAGAGCAAAACATTATTGTCTACAGACAATGGTGAAGCATGGCAGAAGTTACTTGCAAGTTTAGGGCTGCAACTCTGCAACCAGAGTTGGGATTTTGGTCAGGATTATTGTGTCCTTAGTAAAAACAGATACAGTACTTATCCAGTGTTTCCCTAGCCATTATACAAGCACCCTGCTCCACCTCGCCAACAGAACCGAGCACCCCGTCTACCGAACCGCACACACCCACCCACCTGCAGGCACTAGCATAACACTAAGCTAGCAGCTTGCAATATAGGTGGGCTAGCTAAAAAGCTAAAGGCAGCCTCTTCCCCCATGCTACCCCACAACTCGAACAACACTGACGGTACAAACTGTGGTGCGGCTCAGATGTGTCTCTGTCCAAGTCCCCCACCCCCCATCGACAAAAACCACAGATAAGATGAGCACCCTGCCATGGCAAGTTTTCTAGGGGAAACATCATGTGATACTGTATGATCAAGTGTCTGACAATCAAATGACTACAGCAGGACCATGACTCAAAACACAAAGCCAGCATGATTAAGACCAATTCAGCATAAAGAAGAATAAGGAGCCCTGGAAGTGATGGGATTGTCCAGCAGCATCGCCATCAAGTGTGTCTGGGAATACATAAAAAGACATAAGAATAGGAGTCATCTACATCCAGAAGAAAATCTACAGTTTGTTTTCCCAAGATGTCTCGTTCAACCTACATTTGTACCTCCTGAGTTTCTTCTCAAACTGTACGTAAGTGTACCTAGAAGAACTGATGTGGTTCTGAACGCAAGCGGGGTACATTTCAAGTTCTGATTTGATTCAGATTTCACTTCTGGTAATTCAGTTTGCACTGCTAATTAACAAAAACGGATAGAATTAACATATCATATATAGCAATTTTTTTCCATAGATGCCCAAATCTTTCACAGTATTGTGCAGACATGAGAAGCTGCACACAGAAGCTCATTTAACTATAAGATGTTCAAACGGAGGGTGTTTCTTTGTTTTCAAAACATCACCACTAAAATAATTAACAGCTGCATGTTGAACCACTTTTAGCTAATGCTAGTTTGGGAATTGTTGGGTAAGCTTACATCTGGCACTGCTGCACGTTAAAAAGCCTGGAAAATTTAACTGTAAAAACACACACTCAAAAGAAAAGAAAAAAAATGAACAAACTGCTCTCTTACAGCCCATTGCTCATGTGTTAACCGTACTAAGCAACAGGAAGCCCATAAGTCTCCTTCCAGGAATACTCCTCCCCATGCATACACAAACATTCACACCAAATCTCAGATTTACAGTGTGAGCGTCAGACAGGAGCCACTAAATCAAATTTATTTTTGTAAGTTTACTGACACCTTCAGTCGAGAGACTCAAATAGCTTCAGACAGGAGTAAAAAAAAAAAAAAAAGAAGAAACAATCGGGGCAGGTCTGAAATCAAAACCACCGATCAAGAGAAGTACGTACTCCAATTAAAAGAAAAAAAAATACACTCATAAAAGTCAAATCAAACAATCCTTGATGAGGACTATGGAATTCAAACGAGTTTTGTAGCAATACTATAGTATTTCATATTAAAGCAGGGTACAATGTATGAGGGCTAAGAACTAAAGTAAACCTATAATACGGACAAAAAATAAAAGAGTGCTCAGACTTGTCACAGCCTCAGTTTAGGTTCCGGGAAGTTTTCTCATCATTCAGCTGTTGCTGTGAACAACACAAAACTCTGGACTTCCTCCTGTGACACCAGCAGTAACCATTAGAGGGAGTATAAGTCTTCCAAGTGTCCCTCACCTAACTTGCACAGCACATCTGGCAAACATTAGCCAGCCTAAACGAGTGTTGCAGTTCTGATGTAGGACACCCCCGCATTTTTGAAGTGGAGTGTGTTCTGCTATTTTTTTTTCTTTCCCTCCTTTTTTTCTTGATGATTGATAGTGGAATAAAAAATGAACACCTTAAGTCCTAATTTGGCACACAGCACCTCTGAAAAACAAACAGTGGCAGACTTGCAGCTGTAAAAAGCAAGTTGTTACAGTTGCACAGATTTTATTTTATTTTTTATTTTTTTTTTACACAAATCTACTTGACTACAAAGAACAGTTTTTGACCCATAACTCTCCCCTGGCTGAGCTGAAGGATTTTTCCGCTTGCTTTTGAAAATACCACACAAATGAAAAGCGTTAAGTCAGTTTGGCTGGGATTTTTTTCATTCAAAACATCTGCAGGAACACTAAAACTCCCAGTTGGCAAGTGGGAGGGCCATTAGGAGGATGTTCATATAAAAACAAAGTGTGAAACGTTCAGAATTAAAACCTGCTTCAAATCTAAATCCAAAGAAGATCCCACCGTGCTGACCACTCTGACAACTTAAGTTGGAGCACTGGCTTGTCATATGTAAGACTGATGAGTTCCTACTACATTAAATCACTCACAGGTGTCTCCAACCAATTTTATTTTTATTTATTTTTTGCACCAAAAGCTAACAACTGGACATATTATGCTTATGCAGGTGGTAGATAATTAGGAAATTAATAAAATAAAGTAGCAGACATTTTAATGAACTGCAGCACTGTGTGCACAAGTTCTTACAGATATGCAAATGCAATCACAGCTGCTGCAATCCTGCACCATGCAATCAATTACAGACTATATAGAAAATATTAGGGATGCACGATATTGTCGGCATGGAACCGGTATTGGCCGATATTAGTGATAAAGTTAAACATCGGATATTCCATCAAAAAAAAAAAAACAAAACTCATTGATATAAAAGTCTTCTGTTTTAAGTTAATTTTTAATTTGAGAAACTGTCACGTATATATATTAATGCACTACTGCTTATGCACTTTTCACTTGTTGCTTGTGAATAGGTTGAGTTTAAATTTGTGAAAATTTATAAATATGCACTGTTCGGGTGTTGTCCTTGTGTTAGACAGAGTAAATGTCATGAATAACTTTAACATTAAACATAATCCAAGTTGAAGTGTTACATCATTTTCAGCCCCCTTTTTGTCATCTGCATTTGGTAGCAGGCCAAACTGACAAAGACCATGAAGAATAATGCAGTATTTTAATTCCACAGCAGAGAAAGCTATGTAGTCTCTGTAAGTAGGTCTAGAAAAAATATTGGTATTGGTATCAGTTATCGGCCAAACAAGTTTTAACATATCGGCATATCGTATATTGGACAAAAATCCAATATTGTGCATCCCTACAAAATATGATAAAATTCTAAGAAAATGAAGCAAACTAACACTCACAAAAGTTATGACTTTAGATTGAAATAGTTGCTCAAACAAAGCAGCTGCCTTGTGCTATTTTCAGGGCAGAGAAATTGAGTTCTGTGTCGCATCTCATTCGGGGTTACATAAAGACAAATTAAATAGGAATCATCATCTTGAGGAACATAAATTGTGCCTGTTCCACTTTTTTCTCTACATTCTCAGATTATTAAAACAACCACATGTGTTCTGTCAGAAATTTGTTTGCTCACAAGATAACTACATGATTATCCAACATTGTCTTCCCCTGTGCTCGACTGGCTTTCCACAACACATGTTCACAGGTTATGCTCGTTCCCAGGTGGTGCTGGGAGCAGGTTTTGTGAATGAACTGATCCTCAGGGGTGAATCGAGGACTGTGTGTGGACGAACTGCCAGGACTTAAAGTTGATTAAGTATCAGAGAGAAAAATGTTGAAGAGTCTGTTGTAATCCCATCAACATTCATCCGAGCCAACTGAATGCGGAAGTTGCATAACGTCAGTGGATCGCACATCTGGTTTGAAGACACACGCTGGCAATTCTCCTGGGGGAAACAAAGTGGGCACAGCTACACCTATTCTTCCTCCCTTCCTCGCCTCCCTCCCTCCCGGAAGAGCTTTAAATAACCGTGATAATCTTTTATTGGTAACAGAGTGCTGGAACAAGTTTGCCAATAAATGCATGAGCTTCAACTCCTACATCTCTGCCTCCGCAACAGAATCACAAAGTTCTGCGTGCAGATGAAGATACTGGCTTGTGTGGAATGAAAAACATGCAAGCTTTCATCACTGCAAGCTGCTTAATGGGCTTTTAACTGAAGCATGCTAGCACAACATTGACATACCTCCTTCTCAGCCGATTCCAATACATTTTTCCAAGAATTTCCATCTGGCTAAGACAACACTGACTCATAGATAATAAGAACAACTCAAATAATTATCAAAAAAAAAAATCTGGTGTTCATATTTTATCAGAAATGACTAATAAAGCTCAGCTAACATGAAGACACACCACTGTATTACTGAATTCAATAAGTTTACCAGTGAGTGCTTACTGACAGGTGGAGTCCTTTAAGAGTCGAAATTAATGCAGTAATAAAATGTTAATATCTAGAAAATAGCCTAATTAATTCCAGTTACCGTAATCTAAATCATATGTTACTATGATGTAATACTCTTCCCTTCACCAGCTGGTTCTTTCTGATCTACATCTATCAGCTCAACTAGTTGTGGACATTATTTGTTTGTCAGGTTTGTTAGGGATGACATAAATGCTCAGGTTTCACAAAAACCATTTGTTTTGTATATCCAGGGGTGGCTCCAGAAATAGTTTGTCCATACATACAGGTACTGGTCAAAAAAATTAGAATATGGTGCAAAAGTTGATTTATTTCAGCAATTCCATTCAAAAAGTGAAATTTGTATATTATATTCATTCATTGCAAAGTGATATATTTCAAATGTTTATGTATTTTAATGTTGATGATTATAACTGACAACTAATAAAACCCCCAAACTCAGTATCTCAGAAATTTAGAATATTATGAAAAGGTTAAATATTGAAGACATCTGGTGCTACACTCTAATCAGCTTATTAACTAAAAACACTTGCAAATGCCTTTAAATGGTCTCTCAGTCTAGTTCTGTAGGCTACACAATTGTGGGGAAGACTTCTGACTTGACAGTTGTCCAAAAGATGACCAATGACACCTCACACAAGGAGGGAAAAACACAAAAGGCCATTGCTAAAGAGGCTGGCTGTTCACAGAGCTCTGTGTCCAAGCACATTAATAAAGAGGTGAAGGGAAGGAAAAGATGTGGTAGGAAAAAGTGTACAAGCAATAGGGATAACTGCTCCCTGGAGCAGATTGTGAAACAAAACCCATTCCAAAATGTGGGGGAGATTCACAAAGAGTGGACTGCAGCTGGAATCAGTGCTTGAAGAACCACTACGCACAGACCTATGCAAAACATGGGTTTCAGCTGTCGCATTCCTTGTATCAAGCCACTCTTGAACAAGAGACAACATCAGAAACATCTTGCCTGGGCTAAAGACAAAAGGACTGGACTGTTGCTGAGTGATCTAAAGTTACATTCTCTGATGAAAGTAAATTTTGCATTTCCTTTGGAAATCAAGGTCCCAGAGTCTGGAGGAACGAGGAGAGGCACATAATCAACATTGCTTGAGGTCCAGCGTCAAGTTTCCACAGTCAGTGATGGTTTGGGGTGCCATGTCATCTGCTGGTGTTGGTCCACTGTGTTTTCTAAGATCCAAGATCAATGCAGCCATCTACCAGGAAGTTTTTGAGCACTTCATGCTTCCTGTTGTTGACCAACTTTATAGAGCTGCAGATTTAATTTTCCAATAGGACATAGCACCTGCACACAGTGCCAAAGCTACCAGTAAGTACCTGGTTTAAGGAACATGCAATCCCTGTTCTTAAATGGCCAGCAAACTCACCTTACCTTAAGCCTATAGAAATCTATGGAGTATTGTGAAGAGAAAGATGCAATACGTCAGACCCAACAATTCAAAAGAGCTGAAGGCCACTATCAGAGCAACCTGGGCTCTCATAACACCTTAGCAATGCTACAGACTGATAGACTCTATGCCACGCCGCATTGCTGCATTAATCCAGGCAAAAGAAGCCCCGACTAAGTACTGAGTGCTGTACATGCTCATAGTTTTCATGTTCATACTTTTCAGTTGGCCAACATTTCTAAAAATATATTTTTTTAATTTGTCTTAAGAAATATTCTAATTTTCTGAGATACTGAATTTGGGATTTCCATTAGTTTTCAGTTATAATCATCAACATTAAAATAAATAAACATTTGAAATATACACTGCCTGGCCCCCAAAAAAGTCTCCACCCAAAAATAAGCACACACACCAATATTTTGTTGGACCACCTTTAGCTTTGATTACAGCATGCATTCACTGTGGCATTGTTTCTATAAGCTTCTGCAATGTCTCAAGGTCTATTTCCGTCCAGTGCCGCATTAATTTTTCACCAAGATCTTGCATTGATGACTAGGCACAGGGTATGATGGGTGCATCACTTCATCTGCCTCCCTTCTTACCCTGATGCACCCATCAAGCTGGAACAGGGTAAATCATGATTCATCAGACCACATGATCTTCCTCCATTGCTCCAGAGGCCAATCTTTATGCTCCTTAGTAAATGGAAGCCTTTTTTCTGGTTAGCCTCACTGATTAGTGGTTTGCTTAAGGCTACACAGCTGCTCAGTCCCTTGAGTTCCCTTTGCTTTGTGTGTGGGGAAATGCTCTTATTTTCATTATTAAACATAGCCCTGAGTGCTACTGCTGTTTTTCTTCGATTTGTTTTCACCAAATGTTTAAGTGATTGCTGATCACAATCATTCAGGATTTTTTTTCCGGGCCAGATTTCTTCCTCAGAAACAATGGGTCCCCACTATTGTCAACCATGTCTTTTGACATGGTTGTTTAAAAAACGAGAAGCAACTCATTGCACCAGTTGGGGTTAAATAACTTGTTGCCAGCTGAAAGATAATTGTCCATGCAGTAATTATCCAATAGGAGGCTTCTACCTATTTGCTTAGATAAATCCAGATGGCAACATTTTTTTTGGCCAGGCAGTTTATCAGTCTATGTGTAATGAATGAATTTAATATAAAAGTTTCACTTTTTGAATGGAATTACTGAAATAAATCAACTTTTTCATAATATTCTAATTTTATGAACAGCTATGAGAAAGTATCGCTTGGGAAGATGGAAGTGATGAGAGTAGCTTGGTGCAGATACTTCTCTGATCCTTCAAAACTCATTGAGGAAGGCGGATGATGACATCAGTCCCTCACATGTCTGAGCACACCCACAATCACCACGAGCACTGCTATCAAATGATCTCAGCTCATCATCTGGGCACTTTATTGCATTTGGTCACGAAACCCTTTAGAAGATCTCTGGAAGTGTTCAGGACTGCGGAGTGACTCGTGTGTTCATCATCTCACCAGCTGAAGACCAGGAGCCTGAAGAAATCACCTCCCCTGGATCACCTCTGGCTCCCTTAAACACAAACATACAAATAAAAACGTGTCAAAAACATCAAGAAAAAAGTCAGACTTTGCTGTTCCTGCTTCTTTTAGGCAACACACACTGATCACGTGGGCAGGAACGTTCAGCCTGAAACCACAAAGATTCAGCTGACACTGAACTTTTCTGTAGACGTTTGTTACAAAACAAGCTGCACGGATTTTGCAAGTTGTTTCACTGACACGGACATCTGGGTGAGTTAACAAAAGCAATGCACCTAAAATCTGCACAAACAGGCTAGAGCTTCTGATAAGTCCACGTTAATTCAAACGCACATGATTTCAGGGATTCAGCGTTTCTGTCTTACCTTCAGACCTTCAACTCCATCCGGTCCTGGTTCACCAGAATCGCCCTGAAACAGCGTTGTCATGGAGACGTTACAAAATATTGTTTTGTTTTTAATCCAAGGGTATGCAGATGATCTGATAAACCATCACACAGCCATACCATCAGTCCGGGAAGCCCGTTTGCACCATTTTCGCCCTTAAAAGAGTTCAGAAGAGCACACAGTATATAGTTAGGGCCTGTGCAGGAGTTTGGATGAAATGCGTGTCTGTCCTCACCCTCAGTCCAGGGAATCCCATTAAACCAGTTTCTCCTTTGTTGTCTGCCTGAAATAACCCAACCAGAGGATCAAATTACTATAATTTTATCAATGTGTGGAAATATAAAGCAGATAAATTATAGTATGACATCACTTACCATTTCTCCTCTATCTCCTTTTTCACCTTTTCTTCCCGTTTGCCCCTAAAACAATTAAAAATATTTCTTTAAATTCATGCATACTTACAGTTTTAACAGTATTTTTTAATATTAGATGCCGTTTAAGAGACAATGTGTGAATAAAACAAACTGTGTTGATTACAGATTGAGGCTGGCGCTGTTGAGTCGTGTAGTTTCCTGGTGGCCCTTGTGCTCCGATGTCGCCCTGTGCTCAAAGCAGGAGAAGCAAACGGTGATGAAGAGCGGTCGCTTACTGAAGCTACGTCAACGTCTGTGAAGTAAAACTCGTTTGAAGGAGTTAAAGAAAGCCGTTGTCATCAGTTTTGTATAATCAGACATGTTAGAGCTAAAAGGAAGCAGCGAACAACATTTAAAACTATCAGAGCAGTTTCTGTCCAGTTTAAAACAAACAAAACACTCGATGTTGCTTTTCAAGTCAAAATGATTAAAAAAACTGTCCCTGTTTTTATGTCAAGCTTTTAGTTATTAATGCGAATCAAGTACGTTTTATTACAGCTCAATAATAAAATAGTGTCTGTGGGGTGATAGATGGATAAAAACAATAAAAATATTTAGGTCAAAACAGAAACAATAAACTTCCTGTTTAAATATCTTCATGAACAAACTGTGTCAAGGGATGAATTTTCTCTAATGAAACACAGAAACTAGAAACATCACGTCGCCACAACAGTGTGAACGTTTATGAAGCATCCACACTATTCATTCATTTTTCTTCTGTCATTTTTTTTCTGCATTTTTCTTGTTCCACAGGTTTCAAGCGATTTCAGCAAATCATATATTCAGCTCGTTCAGGAGAAGGGTGCGGCTGTTTATTGGTGCAACTTTAGCTTTTTGAAATGTTTAGCCTTTTCTGCCACTTTTTGTCTCACAGAAAATGAACTGAGCTCATTTTACATCCTTCAGATCTTTATATCTGTTTACAACCTTTCACTGCTCCTTTCACATTTTGTTCTGTTTCAACTTTTTTCAGCTACTTTCAGCTAATTTCATCTGTTTCTTTTTCAGCTGTTTTGTGCTCCTTTCTGATTATTTCTGCTAACTACATTTTTTGTGCCTCTTCTATCTTCTTTCTGCTAATTTCAGTTTATTATGCTCCTTTCAGATTATGTATGTAAATTTCAGCGTTTCCTGCTATTTCAGCTACTCTTTAGCTGTTTTTATGTTAATTTTATTTGTCAGCTAATTCCACATTTTTTTTAGCCATTACAACTTTTTCAGCCTAATTCAGCAAATATGTGCTCTCTCCACTCCTGGCAATTTATGCTTGTTTCTGCTTTTTTGGCTATTTTTCAGATGTTGTTTGCTAATTTCAGCTTTTTATGAGGTATAATTTCCACTTTTTGTGCTCATTTCTGCTTCTGTCAGCCTAATTGGGCAAACATATTAAGTTAAGCTCGTTCTACCTTTCAAGTAGCTTTTTAGCATTTTTTTAAGCTAATTTCAGCTGTTTTTGTAAATTCAAGCGTTTTGTGGTAATTTCTGATACTTTAAGCCTACTTAATTTCTTTCTTTTAATTCCAGCTTCTTATGCTCCTTACAGATTTTTTTCTGCTAGTTATAGCTTTTGCTGTTATATCAGCTACATTTTAGCTGTTTTTGTTCTCAATGTAGCTTTTTCAGCTAATTCCACATTTTTTAACCAATTTCAGCTCCTTCCACCGGTAGCTTCTTTCTGCCTTTTCAGCTACTTTTCAGCTTTTTAAAAAAACTAATTCCAGCCTTTTTTTAAGCTAATTTACTCATTTCTGTGCTCTTTTCTGCTTATCTAAACCTAATTCTGCAAATGTGTCGTTTCTGCTTTCTTCTAAGTCAAGCTTGTTTTACCTTTCAACTTTCTTTTTAGTAATTTTTTTAAAGCAAATTTCAGCTGTTTTCATATAAATTCAAGTTTTTTGTGATGATTTCTGATACTTAAAACCTAATTAACTTCTTTTTACTAATTCCAGCTTCTTATGCTCCTTTCAGATTTTTTCGGCTAGTTTCAGCTTTTGCTGCTATTTCTGCTACTTTTTATTTTTTTGTAGCTGTTTTTGTTCTAAATGTAGCTTTATCAGCTATTCTACATTTTTAAGCTCATTTCAGCTCCTTCCACCTCCTTCTGGTGGCTTAAGCTTCTTTCTGCCTTTTCAGCTACAAAGTACTTTTCAGCTATTTTTTAAAACTAATTTCAGCCTTTTTAGCTAATGTACCAATTCATGTGCTCATTTCTGCTTATTTAAACCTAATTCTGCCAATGTTCAGTTTCTGCTTTCTTCTGCTAACCTTGGTATGTTTTTCCATTTCAGCTTCATTTCAGCTGTTTTTCAGCAAGTTCTTCAGCAATATTATCGCAGGAAATGCAGTTTCTCTAGTTTCATTTGTTTTTCAAAAATGTTACCAACACAACATTTTGTTGTAAGCTAATTCATATATCATTACCAAAACAGGACCACGCTATTACAAGTAATGCACAATATATAGAAAATGTATTATAATCAAAGTGTGCAATATCAATATCACACAGGAATTAAATAAATCACAGACACAAATGTTGCCACAAAAACATTTGATGGTTAGATGGAGCCTCACTGCTGTAAAGTGTTGTCAGCATCATGATGGCAAGAATACGAGCTTTTCAAAACTCATTTTGAAATTACAATTATTGAGATAATATCACAATTGTGTGCCCTGTTTGCAAATTGGTTGACTTTGTAATTTATAAATCTTTTTCCTCATTGCTTTTTATTTTTTTGCCACAAAATAAAACTAAATCTTGTGGTAAAATTACTCCGACATGATCAGTTAGAGTCAGACAAGATTATGAATGTGAGTTTTTGTTTTTGACACAAAGCATCAAGTTTTACTTGCAAGAGTCTTAAAACAGGATCACACACTTTTTTAATCTTCACGCTTGATGTCCACGAGCGTTACAGGATGAAGCCTTAAAGCTGAAACAAATCTGTGAGTCTGTGGATATTTGGACACTTGGAAGACATTGGCGAGTCTCTGACCAAAATATTTAGGTATAAGTGTGTGTGTGTGTGTGTGTGTGTGTGTGTGTGTGTGCGTGCTTAAGGGAGAGGTCCAGAGGAACCAGAGATGATAGTGATGTAAGGTCATTGTCTGAAATGCATGACAAGTGATCAATATTTCCCAACTTCTACACAATTTTTTAAACAACATCACATTTATTTCCGTCATCTCGCCAGTAGAGGCATCATCTGACATGATGAGTAAAAGTTGTAAAGCAGTCGGTGGATGTGGTTTCTCACCAGCTCTCCTTTGACTCCCTTTAACACTTTGGTCATGGTGCCCTGGAAAGGAAGAAAAAAAAAAATACCCTTAAACCATCGTTCAGGTTTCCATCACCTCATTCTGCAGCTCTTCACTATCAAACATCACATTTTACTTCATTAACAGTTTGCGTTACTTCACCTTTGGTCCAGGGGGACCAGCAGGACCTGGAGGGCCCTAAAAGAGACACATCAACAAAACTGTTAGCTTCACAAAGATTCACGTTCAGAGGCTTCGCTCCTAAACCACGTGCAGACACAAACCTTTGGTCCTTGCGGGCCTCTGTTTCCTTCCCACCCTTGTATTCCTGGAGGCCCCTGGAGAAAAGTGAGATTTCAGACAATTAGAGAACAACGCTGCTGCATTAATATTGTTTAAGATTGTTTTATTAATGTGTGCTACCATTATTCCATAGGACCCTGGTGTTCCTGGATCACCCTGATGAGCAAATGTTTAAATATGAATAAATATAGTGAGAAAGAGATTGCTGCATTTTTGCTTTTCAACAAAAAGAACTCCTCTTCCTCACCCTGAATCGCTGCATGTACACCGTTATGTCCAGAGAGTCTCCCTTCTCCCCCTTCCTGCCAGGATATCCCTGAGAATAAAAAAAATAATAGAGCAACAATAATTATTACTCATTTAAAAACAGAGTTGAGTTCACAGATAAAAGTTTTCAGATTTAGAGACATACAGAAGTTCCAGGTGTGCCGATAAAACCAGGAATCCCGGGCAGCCCTGAGTCTCCTTGAGTCCCGTTGCAGCCGTCTGCTCCCGGCCTCCCCCTGGGCCCACCTTGTCCTGGATGGCCCTGAAGAAGTTTTAACACAAGTAGAGTCTAAATTCTGTCAGCATCCACGGGACACCAAGATGTGTGATTTTTACTCACAGGAATGCCATCGAGTCCAGAGAACCCAGGTACACCGGTCATTCCCTGCACAGCAAAAAGAGTCATATGTTGATAAAAAGCATCTAAAATGTATATTTTAATATTAAAATATGTTTTACCATACTGCCTTTGGGACCTATGAAGCCACCAGGCCCATGGTCACCTTTCTCCCCCTTTGGTCCTTGGATGCCGGGATCTCCTGGTCGGCCTACTGGCCCCGCTGGGCCCTGAGGGCCAAGAGGCCCAGGAGCACCCTGATTTTAGGAAAACAGATGAGGCCAAATAAGTGAAGCTAATGAAATACAAACATAAAGGTGCTAGATGCTTGTTGCACCGTTTATGCAAATTAAAGATCAAATGAGAGCTTAGGACAGCACACACTGCAGATATCTGAGGTTACAAAATAAGCAACGCTTCAGAAAACTAAACTAGTTTGAAGAGAAGTGAACTATTTGAACAGAGCAGGACATACTGTTTGTTACCAGGAGACACAGCTCAAGTAATAAAAACCAAAGTATCACAACACAAACAAGCTGTAAAGGTAAGCTTATTTTATTAATATATTCCACTCCTTTTGTTAAATTATACATAATTTTAATTCTGATTAATTTCTTGCTCGAGTCACCAGAGGGAGACAAACTTTTATTTACATGTATGAATCAGTTCTTCATGTTGACGCTTTATGCTCTCTGCCTCCACCTAGTGGTCAAAGTGAATACTGCAAATCTTCACTGTCAAATTGCTTCAAGTTCAAACCAACTCAGTCAGTAGGTGCAACACATAAAGGGATAAAATTCAGCTGAAGTAAATGTTTTAAATTTAAATTTATAGTCTAATCTTTAGATTAAAGTAACGAGTCTATTAAGACTTTCAGTCTGACGGAGGGAAGCGGACTGCTGTGCAGACAGAAAATAAAAACAAGCATGATGTGCTGACATGCTATGGATTTTACTTTCATCTTTTCAAATTGTTTTCTCATTTTATGGAATAAATGCAGACAAATAAATAAAAGGGCCGTGAATGAGCATGTGCAGGTGTGATTTAAAGGAAAGCTAAAGAGCTCGAAAACTGGGGTTTAAATTTAGCTTTGGTCTCAGAGACAACCAGAGGAGATCCTTGGTGTGTGTGGAGGTAGGCGGAGAGGATAAAATGAATAATATGTGGACAATAATATTTAGAATTATTAGAAAACACGTGAGGTTGAAGACGTCTTGTAAATTTGTGCGGCTGGGGGGTTTATGTGCTGACCTCAGAGTTCCTGTGAGAACATTGGGTCTATTTGGCTCCTCATACAAATGCTCTGCTCTGTGATGAAAACGTTTGAACCTCATGGGAACTAATAAAAACAACGGCGGCATGAATTTGGTTGCTCAGCGAATCAAAGCAGGTCACGGATGGACGTTTGTCCCCTTGTGCATACAAAGTGGAGCTTGGATTTTTTGGGGCCATTTTTATTAAATCAAGGTGTATTAGTCTCTGAACATCATGCAGCCTGCAGCTCTTGCCTTTGCTGCAGACACAAGGCAAAAGGAACCTCAAAACACGTCAAACTAAACATGAAGAATGTGTTAAAGAGCTGAAACTTGCAGCGATGTCTTATCACCGCCATTTTCTGGTGATACGCTGCATGATGACAGATATAGTTTTATCACTATGGCAGTGACTTCACTGTAGCTTTCCTGCAAGATTCTGCAATACACTGGAAACTGTCAGAATGAAGACATTTCTACCGTGCATCAGAACCTGATAATAGTTGCACCGCTACCGATAAAACATCCATCTGGTAACTATTAGATCCCCTTTCCACAACTATAAATACTGATCTTTTTGTATCATCGATTCCCCAGTTATTTAAAAAAAAATGCTATTTTAAAACAGCTTTGGCAGGAACCACTATGACATTTTGGCGATTATAGTTGTTTTAGGGACGGAAGCAAAACATTTAGGCTTTTGGCCTCACTCAGACAAGCTGCATGCTCATCAATTCCTCCAAACTGAGCATCACCCCACCTTTGAAGACACAAATGCGTTTGCTTTAAAAACATACAGTATAAATTATCTGCTTTAACACTTTAGGCTCTTTTTCAGATCTAGAAACTGATCTTAAACTTGTGCTGATCAGCTGCTTCATGAAGGGTATTGAAGTCATCCATGTCCGTAAAGTCCTGCATGTTCACTTCCTTTCTCTTCATAGTTCAAAAGTCTCCGATTGTCCTTCTTAATAAGTCCACCAGTCCTTCACAACTCTACTTCCTTCATGCAGCCATACTCCTCATTGTTATCTGCTCTCATTGCTTCCATCCAGCATTTCCTCTCCCCCTCAAACTCTCAAGGGGTCCAACATCCTCCTGCCGGCCTTTTCACCCTCCATTCTTAAACAGTTTCTTTTCTTCTTCGTCTCCTCTGGGTCAAGAGTGATCATCATGCCTGCCACGGCCAGGTTCTGAACCTGTTTAAAGACTTGGAAGCATTCCATGGAAGGGTTAAGAGCAATTAGCATCTTACCTGTTATAGATAGCTCTTTGGATTTAAACATCTACGTAATTGGGAGAAATGGAGTTTATTTCTCATCAGATTTTAAAACAACTCAAATCTAAAAGAAAAAAAATCATAGCTGTTTATTAAAAAAAAATATCTACTTTTAAACCTTTACATCACACAGTTATTTCTTCAAACTATAAAACTCTCTTCAGAAAAAAACACACCATGTTGCAACTTGGGCGCTATAGTTAACGGCTGCTGCAATTAATGCTCGTATGAACCAAAACACTCTGCGTAAACAACGGTGTGATGAAACACCGATGCTGGTGTTAACGAATTTTATGTGTTTGCAGAAACAGCAATAAAATTCATGACATATTACTCTGAAAAAAACCTCTGAGAAAGTTCCTTCCCTCAGCTCTCTGTATGCGATGAACTGTGAAATGCTCCCTGATTGTTTGCATTACTCATTTTTAAATCAAGGATATTTATAACTATCCCCCCCTCATGTCTGACACCATAAATTTGATCTGACTGTCCCCTGAGGGGCCTGTTGGGGAAGGGCCCACCAGGAGCAGGATGGGAACTCGTAGCCCAGTGTGAACCTCTGACCTCTGACTTGAATAAAATAAATTGATAAACAACGGTCCGGAAACTGGCTCTGTTATTCTGTTTGTCTGTGCGCAGAGAGCAAAGGACCACAGAGGACATTTTGCATTTGTTTGCATGAGAAAAGGCCAGAGTGACTTATTAAAAACACTCATCATCAGGATGGGGCTGCAGGACAAACAGCGATGCTGTCTTTGAGACGATCATGGAAATAATGCTGCTGAAAAAAAAGCTGAACCTGTTTATGTGAATAAAATCAGACATAGGATACAACTGTGATCACATATTAAACTTATCCAAACCACCAACGCTCCCACAGCTGCTTCCTGCTCCGCTTTAATAAAGACGATCTGCTCATCTCGCCATTCACACAGCTGGAAACAAAAACGACACTTTGTGTATTTGGTGGTCTGCACTCTTGGTGTTTATCCTTTAATAAAACAACATCCTACCCCCACCCCACAAAAAGTGTTATTTTAAAGGAAGACCAATGTTTTACATCCAATGTGGGACAGGGAGCAAATAAACATCAATGGGTTTAAATTACATTCACACGACAATCAAAACTCCTCCAAACAACTGTAAAATCACTGAAGACTCGTGGGTTCATTTTTGTAGGACAGCATGATGTCATCAGTAGGGGGGCAGTGTGAGCTGCATCGCACGTGTCTGCAGCTGCAGCAAACAGCACAAAGGAAACAAAACTTGATTTCCTGTGTCATACCTGAGAAATAAATTATTTTATTTATAAATACTTCATAAGCAGTTACATGTTTGTTATTCTGGGTAGAGTTTGCATGTTCTCTCCGTGCATGCGTGGGTTTTCTCCAGGTACTCCAGTTTCCTCCCACAGACCAAAAACATGCATGTTAGACTGATTGGTGACTGAATTGTCTCTAGGTGAGAGTGAGAGAGTGAATTGTTGTTTGTCTCGTTTGTCTCTATGTGTCCCTGTGATGGACTGGAGACCTGTCCAGGGTGTCCCACGCCTCTCACACAGTGTTGGCTGGTTTTGGGCACCAGTGGCCCCCGTGACTCAAACAGGAAAAGGTGGGTAAAGAGAATGGATGGATTTTGTAGACTTCATGGTGAATGCATGCATACACATTTTCATGTATCTTAATTCAAACAAGAAAAAAAAATAATTTTATACTTTTCAAAAATGCACACAAATTTTCAGATTAATGATTCTTTTTCTCAGCAAGAATTCCATTTTTTTTATAAAGTGCCAGTCTTATCAAAACAATTTAGTATTCTATAAATGTATTTTGTCACTCATATTTGTAAAGTTTATTCATAGAGATGTTAAAAAAATTAAGTAAAATATTCTAATATTGTTTCTTTATCACCTACAGCTGAAAGGCAGACGTGGATGATGTTTTTGCCCCATATCTCTAAATGTGTTCATTTGCCCTTTTTTTTTTTTTTTTTTAGCAAAATATGTCAAACATTTAGATGGATTTTAATTAAACTTTCAGAAGGTGATCTTTGGATGCCTTCAATCAGTTAACTTTTGGAAACTATCCTATTCAATATGGCAACCATATCACCACAAAGATATCCCTAATCAATTTTAGCAATAGCAAAGATTTGGAGTGGTAGTTGTTGAGAGTCATTCACAACACACACTATGAGAGTGACATCTAGCATGAGATTGTGCAATAATTTCATGTTTTGAATCACAAGAATACAACTAATTTCTAAACATGTGATAAACTTAGTTTAAAAAACATGAAAGGCAAGTGATATGCATCATTTCAAGAAACATTAGTCTTTTAATGTATTTTTTTAAACCTTAAATTTAATGATGTGGCATGTGTTAAAATATTTAGGATGTTCTGGATGTACAGTATGTAATTAAATAACTGAATGCTTTTTTGATGTCAAATCTTTCACACCTTAATGACATTAAAGATTAACATTATGTCATGGTCAGTGGCCGCCGCTGGG
>JARVGS010000321.1:24040487-24051410 GCA_031762315.1 Hypsolebias antenori | reverse complement strand
GGTGGTCCCCGAGTTACGAACGGGTTCCGTTCCTACGGCCCGTTCGTAACCCGATTTTGCCGTAACTCGGAGCGCTATCCACGTGGCGGCCGTAACTCCGGATTTTCAGCCGCAAGTCGGAGCGCTACCCACGTGGCGGCCGTATACGTCGTTTTAAACATGTTTTTTCAATGTAACAAAACAGCGTACTTAGAACGCCGTTTTGCTGTATTTCCAAGCAGTTAGCTAACACAATACCCTAAAAAAAAAAAAAGAAAAAGGAAAAAACATAAAATGCTGCACAAAAAAGCCAACGTGAGGTGTGATGACGTCACTGGGGCAGCGCGGTAAGTCCGAAATGCCGTTTAAGTCGATGGCGCCCTAAGTCGGGGACAACCTGTATTTATTTGCTTTAAGGAGAGCATCAATGCAACAGAACTCCACATTTTTTGTCTATCTTCAAGTCGAAGAATGCTTCCAGCTGCTGGAACCTTCTGACTAAGAGAACCCTTCGAACTTGTGCTTTTTATTCACAGCATCGATCAGTCTGTAGCCAGTCAGTCCCTTGGCTGTGTGCAAGTCAACATAAAGCACCCAACCCTCCAACCTGTGCTGGATTAATCAATAGAGGAGGGGGAATCCTGTTTGCAATTGTGTTTTGTGGCCTTTTCAAATGTCTCAGATTAGGGGTCTCTCACATCCTTCAAATGATCCCCCTCGGTTACTCGTCTCTCCATTTCAAACACAAGGATATAGACATGTGCACAAACTGTGTGTCGGTTTCTCTTGAATGGTGGCCCCCTGAAAACAAAACAAGCGCACATGATCAATACTTTGCCTTGCCGATGTGCAAACCACATCCACACAAGTTGTTCCCTTCTCCTCATCACTTTCACACCTCTGTTGACCAAGCGTTTAACACTTCGCTGGAAGAAACACACTCTGGCTTCCTGTGAAATGAGATGATGCAAACATTTTATGCAAATATTGAGCGGGTGCTTCCTTTATTTGTGTTTGTATGGCTGCAATCCAGGATATAGTGAATAGGATTTTTATGTTTGGGGGTATACAGCATAATCAAAAAAAACATCCTCAGTTCCTGGAAGATCATTGAAATTCCAAAGAAACATAGTTTGTTTATTCCCACGGCATGTGGTGCGATTGTGGATATGACTAAGATGATGAATGCAAAAAGCAAACAAACAACACAAAAATAGTGTGCAGTGGAAGATGAAACAACATTACTAAGAAGAGACATAAAAAACATGAATGATTTTGATGTTTGAAAATATATATATTTTTTCCAACTAAAGAAAAGGATTTGCATACTGTGGAGACAAACATGATTAACAACCAAAATCATCAATGAAAGAAGAAGAAACAAGATTGTGTAAACAACATATTCCACTTGTATACATATTCTTTTGACAAAGATGCAACGTCGGATCATTTAGAGCACATTTATTGATGTTAAAAAAAGTTAGATACCCACAAGGAAAGGTTTCATTCGGACATGTCTTGGTGCACTTACATACAGAACAGTTAAGAAATTTAAAGTAAACGCAATGTAAAATTTAATGGAACATTGGAAAATTATTTAAAACTTTACTCCAGTTAAAAAAAAAAAAAAAAAAAAAAAAAGCATTGTTACACATTTTCCCACATACTGTATTTAAAAAAACCGAGTGCGTCTATGCAAGACTCTTTCTGGAAAGAAAAAGAAAAGCATAAACTGTGGGCTCGTATGCATCAATACATGCATGTTTACAGATTCTTGTTAATTAGGATAAAGAATAAATTATAAAGAAACAAAGTGATTGTGCTAATTATCCTCACACAATGTAATTGCTTGCTGTTCAACTATATTTATTTACATATTTTGTGTCTAATTAAATGATCCACTGCCTTGGAGAAAAGCTGTTTGTACACATTCATGTATACAGCATAATTATTTGAAACTAACTGGTTTATGCAGCTGCAGCCCAAAGTATCAAAAACATGTCTTACAGCCAGTGTCAGACTGGAATTTAATGTTGTCCCATTGCCACCCCCACCCCCGGTAAAAAGGTCAAGGTTAAGGTTAAGGTTTCTTTATTGTCATTTACATCACATGTGGTGGGACAAAATTGTGTACTCAGGGTAACGGCTACATCCAACAAAAGTATAAATAAATAAAAAAAAACGTGGTAAGATCTAAGATATAAATTAAGAAATACGCTAAACACTTAGTGCAAAAAACAATATGCCAAACATCAGCATGAACATGAGTCTGTGTGAGCAGATGAGTACCAACGAATACAGCAACATGAAATAAATCAGCAGCATGAGATCAGCAGCATGGCTAATCAGCAGCACATATCAACAACTGAGTGCCATTAAAGTGTTTTTTTTTTTTTCCCTCTCACAGTGATCATCCTGATTAGAGATTCATGAGTCTAACAGACTGTGATGGACTTGCGACCCACCCAGGGTGTACCCTGCCCCTCGCACAGTGATTGCTGGACATGGGCACCGGTGACACCCGTGACCCAAAATGGAAGACGCTGGTCAAAGATAATGGATGGATGGATGGAGTCGAACAGCCTCAGGGTAGAAGCTGTTCCTCAGTCTAGTGGTTCTACACTTAATGCTCCTCAACCTCCCCCTGAGGCGAACTGGGCAAAAAGTGTGTGTGCTGGGTGAGTGGGGTCCTTCATGATGCAGGTGACTCTCTTCCTGCATCTAGAGGTGTAGATGTCTGTGATGGTGGCGAGGCTGACTCCAACAGACTTTTGTGCAGCGTCCATGTCCCACATTGATGCAGGAGCACAGGATGCTCTCCACTGCTGAAACATTATGAATAAATAATATATTACCTGCTGCAAATAGTTCTTTGAATGATCTCAGTTTCAGGAAATAAAGTAGAATTCTGACAGGGATAATGAGCTGACAGGCATGTTGGAGAGGGGCTTGGGGAGGGCACTGGAACATAACCTGGTAAGTTCAGCCAAAACAAAACAAGCACCGTTTGTCTGCAGTATTTAAATTCCAAGTAAACAAATGAAACATTTGCTTGCTAAAAAAAATAAACCTAAAATACAAATGTGATATTTTCATGCAGATTTATTATATTTTTTTCGTTCAGCTGCTCCCTTCTTCAGTGGGTCACCACAGCGAAATAAGTGTTACATGAAGACTTGGAAATTGTTTTTATGCCGGATGCCCTTCCTGACACAACCACAGACCACAGAGCTACCACAGCCCTCTGTGTGGAGCAGAGAGCTGCTATATAGGGGGCCCGGGGGAGCAGATGGTGGGGGTTTAGGGCCTTGCTCAAGGGCCCAGAATGGGGCAAGTAAGGGTGGAGTCAGGTGTGGGTGCTTCACCTATCCCACACACATTTTTTGATGTTGTCATACCGGGAGTTGAACCAGTGATCTTCCAATCACAGGCACCTTCTCTAACCTTTGCCCCACCACTCCCTACATTTTACTATATTTTTCATGCAGCTGATTATTGTTTATTCAACTAGTTTTTAATTATATTTCTATATACTGACAACTGTTATTTACTAAAGGAGCATCAGCTAAAATAGTTTTTTTTTAAACAAGTTAGTAATGGAGCAAAGTAATCCTACAGTACTAAGTTAATTGTGCATAACATTTAATATTCGGACGTCTAAAATCTAAGAGATCGTTCTGCCTCGTTGATCTGAGTAAACCTATTTTGTTTGTGAGATTGCGCAAACAGATTTCACGCAGGAAACGTTCCAGAAGAAATTCACTGAAAGATGACTAAGAAGGCGGCTGCATTCGTTTCTTAACTCTAAGGCACATACTGTACACACCCAGCAGTGCATGAGTCAGCAGCCTGCTGCAGAGCATGTTGACAGTGGCACACACTGACACACTTCAAACACCGGATCCCACAGTTAAGATTCCAACTGGAGAATGCTCCGAGGAAACATTCCAAAAATATGGCGGCAATTTTTTTTTTCATGTTTAAAGTAGTTAGAAGACTGACTTGTGCTTGTCTTAACTTGATTTTACACAGAAACCACCGCAGGTTATACGATACCTGGAAGCACTGCCTCTCATTTTAGGAAATGCTGCTGGGACAACATGTAGTTGTTTTTTACACATAAATACCAGACCTGAGGCTTTTTCTTTTTTAAATTTACACAAAGCAGCCTTGTGTGACAATATAAGTGTGAGACTCTTTCAGATAATGCTGTATGTGGTCTTACTCTTGTCTGTTTCCTGCTACAAAAGGCTTGATTGTGCGGTGCTGACATCAGGGATGCAAATTAAATTCAACGAAAGCATCTGACTTAAACAAAAATCCTTCCAGACCAAAAAATAAATAAATACATAAATAAATAATAATAATATTTTCTCATTTGCAATTCATTTGAAATTGTTATGAATATTATATAAATACATGAATACTTGATGGATACTTGACTAAACACATTTATTACTCATCTGTGAATTAAATTATAAAAAAATAAACAAGCAATGAAGCATCCATTTCTGTCCACGTATCCGTGGCTAGTTTGTAAAACAAACCTTCCCGGGAGGACTTCCCCTTTCTCAGGAACACCTTCCAGGTCCTTGGGGATTCAGGCCAGTCAGGGTGTACAGTATAATCCCTCCACCATGTCCCAGAATTTCTCCTTCGTATGGGACATGCCTGTAAAATTTCCAAAAAGAGGCAGCCCTGAGGTATCCCAGTCTAGTGCTCAAACAACCTTTGCTGACTCATTTTGATGTGGCGTAACAGCAGGTCTGCTCCGAGCTCCCCTCAGAGGATGAAGTGCCTCACCCTGAGGAACCTCACAGAGGAAGCTCACACCAGCCGCTTGCATCCAAGTCCTTGTTCTTTCTATCATGTTCCACACCTTATGAGCAGAAGTGTGTGTTGGATAAAAGGCAGGGCAATGTTACTGACATGATCCCAAATGATTTCCTGCTCCTTCCCTCCTGAACTGCTTTACCTGAGGCAAAGACTCACCTCTGACCCGGAGGCATCATTTCATCTTTTTCTGGAGCAGTGACCTTGTTCTTTGAGGAACTGACTCTTTTTCCCCTGCTGCTTCACGCTCAGTTGCAAACCACTCCAGTGCCCACTAAAGGTCATGGTCTGAAGACACCAACAGAATCACATCGACTCTGAGGATCTCAAACCAGACCCCCTCCTCCTTGCACCTTGCAATGCTGTCCATGAGCACCACAAGGATCAGAGAAAAAGGGCAGTCCTGGCAGAGTCCAACCTGCACCAGAAACAAACTCTATTTTGTACAGCGAACACAGAAACAGCTCTCGTCTTCAGGGGTCACCACAACGAGTGGAAAGATCTGGCAAGTGCTTTACGTTGGATGTCCTTTCTGATCTGCGATCAAACCCGCAACTTTAAGATTACAAGGCCACAGCACTACTCACCGAACTCTTCTTAAAATTTGTATTTACCTGTTAGTTATTTGATACAGATACAATTCACGATATTTTCATTGAGGGCAGGTTGTTCGCTCTGAGCGTCCTGCACAGTCAGGCTGTTGCATGTCCAGGTTACTGATTGACAACATGCACATGTTTCCTTTTTGTTTGAGGCCCATGCTAAAAAAAGCCTGAAACAAATGGTTTACACCAGCTCACCTGATTTAGCTTGAGCCCCACAGGAGCATACAGCAGCTAAAGAAAGAGACTGAATTGGAACGTGCAAAGCAGGCAGAGAATAATAAATATATTGGTAAAGTCTGGAGATAAACTTTTAAACATTAAGGCAGTGGTGTCCAAATGTTTTCACACTGTATGTGGGCCAAAACTATCTGGATGAAAGGACTCATGGGCCATAAAAATGTCAATTTAACTTTCAACGTGAACATATATTTGAGAATGGACAAAAGTTTACTAATTTTGGTGGAGAAAGAGTTTTAAATTGTTGTAGATCCAAAACAGTAAAATACTCATAAACACCAAGCTTATATTTTTTATTTAAAATAATTTGATTTGTTGGGTCTGTGTTTGTTGTTTTCTTGTGTTTGGAAAATTAATTTTAGTCTGTTCTCAGCAACAAAAGCATAATATGCATACGTGTCCTTTTAAAAGGATCAGTCTTTTGGACCATGGACGGCCCAAAAGGCTGATCGAAGTTCTGAAAAATCGTGCAGCTGTCAGTCGCTACAACAATTACTGCTTCTGCTGCCTTTTTTCTGTTTCTTTTGCCTAGACTCAATTGGGTAAGAAGAATTTTGTTCACTCTGTTCCTTCTTGCTACAAGAAACTCTGTGATTGACTGAATTACTCTCATTCAGTGCTTTTACATCCCAACTAAAAGTTATTGAGGCCAGTTCAGTGACATGTACCTGTTTTCATAGCTTGTTTTATAGTACCTGTTTTTTTTAATAGCTTGGCATTTTCTTTTAACTGTGTAATTTTTTTATGTTGTATTTGTTGCTGCCTCTTGGCCAGCTCTCCTTTGAAGAAGAGGTTTTTAATCTCAGTGTTTTTTTTTTATATTCTGGTAAAATAAAGGTAAAATCAAAAGTAAATCCAAAGGTTTGATAAAGATGATCAACTCGTATGCAGATGATACCACATTATATTCATTTAAAATGTCCAGTTTCCCTCTTGATTCTTTAATAAACTGAAATATTTAGGCAAGTTTTATGAATCATTATCCAAGTCTCCTTTCTGATAGAAATCAGTAAAGGTTTTTACCATGAAGTGAAAACAAAAAGATTATAGCGAAAGATTTATGTTTTGCTTAATATTGCTCATTTTGAGAAGTTTTTTTTTTAAATCTATTTTGCTGTTAAACCTAAATAAAAAAAGGATTACCAAATAATTTGTAGAAAGTGCATCGACCTCTCAAGTCTGCTGGACAAAATTAAACCGTTCTTAAACTGCAGCTGTGGGCCACACAAATTACTCCAAGGGCTGCACACGGCCCTCGGGCCACACTTTGGAAACCTGTGCATTAACACATTTCTAACTTAAAACTAAATAAAACAGCAGTGCTGTCCACATATAGTGCGAGCTGAGGTTTTGTCAAATAAAGATAAATATTATAATTGATAGTTAGTGAAAAACAAATTAAGAATGAAGTAATAAATATGTAAATTAGCTGACAATATTATACAAGTAGTCCTCGACTTACGACTTAGATCTGTTCTCACAGCGGCAGCGTAAACTGAATTTGACGTAAGTTGGAACATATGTACAAACTGCACATGTACAGTACTGTATTACCAAGTATTTAGCCTATCCTAACACAGTACCCTACATAATGATCCAAAAACACACACATTTGGGAGCCATAATGAAGGGAAAAAATAATTAATTTCCTACTGGGATGCTGGTGAAGCAGTTTTCCTCCGTCCATCCTCTGTATCCACCATTGAGTTTACGTCATAAAACCGCCGTCCATAAAACAGCTACTTTTCCACAGCGGCTGCCTGTTTCTGCCGGTCCAGCTTGGTCCAACAAGTTTAGTTTTGTTTTTTGAATGTCCAGAGGACCAGACTTAGCTTTTTTAGAGAGTACAGTGCAATATTTCGCCACCGCTACGTTTACAACTTAAAACTGGAAACCGGAAACGGCGTAACTCGGGTTTTCAAAATTTAAAAAAAAATATATATATATATATATATATATATATATATATAATTTTATTATTTTTTTAATGGGAGATGTGCTGTAACCACGAAACGTTGTAACTCGAGCCCATCGTAACCCGAGGACTACCTGTAATAAAAAAAGGTGAGATGTGAATAATTTACCAAGTAATAGTCCATTCCTGTCAAAAATAAATCAAACTGCCTTTATTTTGATCAAGCATCTGACAAACGAGTGCATTGTGGCCACACTGTGCAGGCGGACACAGAAATCTTTATGTCTGAATGTGTGACATCGTCAGTTGTTGTCATAATTCGTGGGGTTTTGGTTGGTTGTTCTTTTTCTGTATACACTTCCTTCTGATGTGCTTTAGTTGTTTTCCTGTTTTGTCCCATGTGTCATTCTCCATCTTATCCCCTGTCAGTCCTGAAGTTCACCTCTCACCTGTTGATGAATCAAACCAGCTGCTTCTTGTTCCTCATCACTCTCAGTGCTCACACTCCTGGTTCTTGTTTGCTCATCACTTTATCTGTTTTCCTCCCTCTTTTCTTTGGGCTTCTTGTCGTTTTGTGTTTTATGCATTTGCCTGCTGCCATGTCAGCTCTTAGATTTTTAAACGCCTTTGTTTGGTACATGTAGTCCTAAGTTCTGTCTGCATCAGTGTTTCCTCACGCACCACAAATCCTGACAGTTGTACTTTTATTACCATTTTCTCAAGTGGACACATCTTTCTACAAGATCCGTTAGTTCTTGTAAGACTCAAGTCTGCAGATTATAACAGCATCTTGTGAAAACTTTCTGCACTGGGTCTAGTGTGGTCAGCAGTTCCTAAATGTGTCTTTTTTTTTTCTTATTTGTTACACTGAGCCGACTGTTCTCGATGAGCTCCTGATCTTTTTTAGCAGTCATTTGAGGGATAATTTAATTGAACCCCTGAACTGAAGCCACTTAACATGGAGCTATAATTTATCAAAATAAAATCTTGGTTTACAACCTCTGCTTGGTTTGGCTTGAGAGTTACGTTTGTATTGTTCGTTTACCCCATTTACAACTAATTACACGTCATTTATACTTAATTTACATTCCTGCTGAACATGCTCCAGGGCAGACAGACTGCGGTGTGCTTTTAGGTTATTTTTAATGTGTTTTTTTTTTAAACAAGATGTAGATGAAGATAAAACTACTTATATACAGGTTATCTTACCAAACTATCCAAGTATAATTGCAGCTGGAGTGTTTATTCATTCAATTCAGACTATCTAAAGCAGTCTTAAAATGTGGTCAAGGTTTTTTCAGGAATAATTGTGATGAATAAGACTTATTTCTTTTTGTTTATCTTGAAGTGATTTTTATAGTTTAATGCTTTCTTGGTTGGTGCAATTATCTTATACGCTTTGCACCTTTTTTTTGCAGTCAGTCAAGCTGTGCTGCAAAGTTTACGGTATCTATTCAGTCTGTGTCTAGTTTTGTTATGAATTGTCCAAAGTGAATCTATTTTATTCTATTTTTGCAGGCATGTAGTTGATCGTTTTCAGCCATTGGTTTTTGTCGTTGAATGTCAGTAACAGTTAGGCCTGTCACAAGAATAAATTTTGCTGGGCGATTAATTTTCTCAGAAATTATTGCGATAAACGATAAAATTGTTTGAAATTTGACAATAATTAGTAATAATTGTCAAACGTAAGAAGAAATGTTTGACAATTTATTTTGTGTGTAGTAGCTTTTTTCAACCACCGGATGGCAGTAGAAGACTGCTTGAACCAAAGGATGGATAGTGAGGGAGTGAGCAGCTTGTCTCTAAGAAAAATGGGAGGGAGGCCCCTTGACGTCCGTCTCTCCTTTCTTTCTTCAGTTCTCAAAATGGCGAACGCTTGGTGTATTTTGAGCTCCTTAGCATACCATTTTTCGCACAAAGCTTTTAATAAAAAAAAAAACAGTAAACAAGTTCTCAGCTTCTTTTTAAAGAGAAAAACAACTTTTTACACGAAGGCACGAGTTTCAACTGTGAATTTTGGAGCTTTGACAAGACAGAGGTTTTTCCCCTGAGGTCGACCTGTTAGCTTAGCTCGTAGCTTAGCTTCTCAGCTTAGCTGCTTTTAACATCCAAAACCGTTGTTTTGGATGGTTAAAATGGATTTTTTAAAGAGAAAAGAGAAAGGGAGGGGTCAGAGAAGAGCACTAGAGTTAAGCCTTTTGTCATCCAGTGTCTTCAAAAAGAGAGAGACATGAAGAAACGATGAAGCCGATAAATGAAAATGAGGCTGATCGTTTTAATTTATCATGCGATTAATTGATTTATTGTTTATGGCGACAGGCCTAGCCATTAAGCAAAAAAAGTTCATTTTGACAGATTTTTGAGCGCTGTGTACCACAAAAAATCATTTGAGGTCAGTAAGAACAACCAGAATTAACACATAAGGCGTATTGGATTATAAGGCTCAGTGTCGATTTTTGAGAAAATTAAAGAATTTTAAGTGCGCCTTATAGTCCAAAAAATACGGTATTATTATTATTACATGCAGTCAGCCACGAGAGTAATGCAATGCATTTCCCTCTTTCTGTTTCTATCATTAAGCCAAATAACTTTGTCAAAATTATTGCCCTTAAGAGAAATTAGGACTAGATTAATAAACTGATCAATAAGTCTAAAACAAAATGTAATTCCCTGGGTAGGATTGGATCCTCCATAACATTTGGAGCATCACAGAATCAGACTTTAGACTAACTAAGAATCTCTGGCAAAAACTAAATACAAGAAAGGCATAAAATAAATACTTTCTTATTTAATACAAATTTATTTAAAGGAGAGTTGTAGGGACAGACATTTCATTAAGATAAGGTTTACAGCAAGTGTCTGCAAAAAACCACACCACCAGAGGGCACTTTTTCATAAACATTTCTCTAAAAATATATTAAAAAAACATTGTAAATTAAGAATTTGGACACAATTTAACATGTGTACATGAGTGGTTTGAGGTGTTTAGAGATCTTACCTTGGATACCTGGGCACACCTACAGAGAGTGATCACATCTAGATAGGAGAAGATTCTACAGAGAAAAACAAGAAAGGAGATTATCTTAGACAAGCAGTCATGATCAAAAAGCTACAACACCAGCAACACTTAAGGTTTAATATCGATCTCTGCCATTGGAGGGGAAAGGGCGATCATGTTTTTGCCTGTGTGAGCGCACACACACGTGTTCATTTGCTGCTGATTTTTTTTTTATTTTATTTAGCTCTCAGAAAGTAATCACTGGATGCACATCTACAAATGATTAACTTTTAGAGTAAACCTCATTCAAGATGGCCACCACATCAAACCTAACCGAACAAATAAAAAAAGCAAAA
>JARVGS010000321.1:24025498-24038608 GCA_031762315.1 Hypsolebias antenori | reverse complement strand
CAACAAGTTTAGTTTTGTTTTTTGAATGTCCAGAGGACCAGACTTAGCTTTTTTAAAGAGTACAGTGCAGTATTTCTCTGCCGCTACGTTTACAACATGAAATCGGAAAACGGAAACGGCATAACTCGGCTTTTCAAAATAAAATTTCAAAATAATTCATTTATTTATTTATTTATTTTTTATGGGAGGTGCGTCGTAAACACGAAACGTCGTAACTCGAGACCGTCGTAACCCGAGGACTACCTGTAGTTTGGTTTAATTAAAAAATTCATACTTGTAAAAATTTGATTAATTAATGGGCCTGCATATTTAGTTTTGTGAATTTTGAAAATAAACAAATTTCACCTGAATCTCCACATCCCTAAATTTGAGCAATAGTTCCTTTTAAGTGCGAACCTGCATACACACGTAAATATATAAAAAACGTGTTTGCTAATATAAATCATCATATACATAGACGCACAGTGAAAATTAGAAAATGAGCTAATAGTAAACAAGATATAACGTCCTCCCTCGCTCACATATAGACAAACTGGCATTGACACAGTTGTGCTTTATTGCTGTACAGGGACAGTAATATAAAACATTAGGATCATAATAATTATGAAATACATCCATATTTTTTCTTCCCACAAACAAATACATATGCAAATTAAAATACACTGTATGACATGTACAAAAAATGATTACACAAGCATTTCATTGTAATTTTATGAAAAAGTTAACCATTAAAAAAAAAAAAAAAACACTCTGAGAGACCTCTTTTTTTATGGGCGCCAAATAGTTTTTTTCCCCCCAGAAAATATACATGAAGAGAAAATGTCCACTCAACACTGGCTGCAGTACCTGGAGGTTGATCTCGAGGATTTAGAGTTTAATTTGCTTATGACAGACAACAAATCCACCCAGGTGTGCATGTGATGGTGTTTCGGTGAGCAATTGAAAATGGACAATCAGTCTTAAGGGGTCAAAACGGGGAACGGCATAGTGATTCACAGTGAGGTTGAAACAGTTCTTCAGATTAGATGGCTTTCATCATTTCACCACAAGCTTGTCATGGAACAGGCTGAACCTTTTGATCATGCAAGGTAAAAGCTCTGATATGTCCTATTGAGGGTATACAGAACTACCAGCTAACTGGAGCATCCTCATGGATGACAAACATCGCCCTTTACTGACTTTGACAAACTTCCCCAGCTTGACCATGTGCTTGGATTAGCTTTGCTCACACGTGTTTGAAAAGGTTTGACCCCTTGGAGGTCCCATGCACAGTGTCAGTCATGGAGCAAATCGCCTTCTTACTTGATTTACAGTTAAACCTCTGAAGACATAATTCACATTAAGCAGTATTTTCTTATTTTTTATTTTTTTGAAACAAGCACATGTTCCAGCTATACAGCTTCAAAGGGATCCAGTTAGTGGAATAAAAGACTGCATTTGCACATTCAGTCAAAACTTCCTGCTGTAAATCTTGTTTCCACTGAATTCTTCCTGTGTGCACCTTTCCTTTTGCACAAAGACAAAGTGAGATTGATCCTGCGATAGCGCTGCTAATTTGTAAGACGGAATCAATCAGACACATTGTAGGTGATCAGTGGGAATGAGAAATCAATTAGAGCTATTGATACTTGCGGCTCCAACCCGTTCGGGGCGATCTTCGGGGATCAAACGGCGCTCGAAGACGCACACAGCCCATTAAAGAGGTCAACAAACATTGTGCAATCAACAACCATGAAAAACAAACAAACCAAAAAAAAAAAAAAAAACTAGAACAACAGCGTTGAAATGAGATTTACAAAAAATAAATAGTTTAAACAATTCAATAGCCATAAACAGTGATTTATAAAAGAAGATATTTACATGTTAAAATAAACCTCTTATTTCAGTCATTGCATCAAACCCAGAACATTCTTAAATCTCATCGTCATGTAGACAGTGTCACCAAACTGCCTTCTTTTCTCTCTTTCATTTCAGCCTCTTCAGCTATAATAACAGCAAGGACTTACAACACTGGTTACTATTTACACTGACGTTGCCATGGAAACACCCGTAAAGCCGGTCTTATCCATCAGGGGTAGGGGTGGGGGAAAGGAGGTCTCT
This sequence comes from Hypsolebias antenori, assembly GCA_031762315.1. NCBI lineage: Eukaryota > Metazoa > Chordata > Actinopteri > Cyprinodontiformes > Rivulidae > Hypsolebias > Hypsolebias antenori. The sequence goes on along the minus strand of JARVGS010000321.1, from coordinate 24,036,508 downwards.
GTTTGTTGGGGGCAAATGAGGGAAAGGAGAGGTGAGTGGAGGACATGCTCACATTGGAAAAACCTGTACAAGTCAGGCGTGCATGTGTGGGTGTGTGTGAGAGATAGCTTGTTTAAATGACACCAGACTCACAAACATGTTACTTACAGGTGATGTTAGGGTCTTGAAATATCAAAGGCTAGCCCCAGTTTGAAATATTTTTATTTATTTTGTTTCTGCAGTCCTTCTATTGTTAGTTTTTTTTCCCTGAACCTGGCATAAGTTGTATTATTTGCATAGTGTGACTTTTGGGGAAAAAAACCCTCCATTTAAATATACAGCACAGAGTTTTGATGATGGGGTTTGTGGAAAGGTTACGAACAATAAATATCTTACTTGCAACGGATAGTTCTTTAGGTCTCAAAACAGAAGTTTAGGTTTTAATTCAGATTGGACAGCTATTCCAAAACTTGCTTCTCCAAACTGAGGTAATTCAAAAAGCCATCTAAATCAGGTAGGATATTAACTCTTCATAATGTCTCCACAGAACCCCACTTCAAAACTATTGTTAGATGTTCTAGTCGTGGCAGTAAAATGCTTGGAAGAAAGCGAGCTGTAGAAGTGATGACAGGAGTGTTAAAACCATATGATCCAACTTTAATATTTTGAATTCATTAACTTATTTATCTGAGTTTCTGCTTCGACTGTTTGACAAATTTAGCTTTGAACTGTTGCAAACTATAACAACGAAGGTCTGTTTCTCATATGGTACAACTCTTCTTCACACGTATCGACCTTGTAAGCTCATCTGTTATTTTCTCATCTGCTTTTTTGCTGTCTGGTTTATGTTTATTTTAATAAAAAGGTATTCAAAGGAACAAAATCAAACTAAATGATCATTTTTGGTCATGTGATTAAGTTTGTTTCTGAAAAGCATGGGTATATTTCTACTGATTTGCAACATAACACCTTCCTATGACTGTCCATGAACAACAATAGCTTTAAACAACTGGCCTTGAGAGGAGAAAAGTCTGTTCCATATATTTTGTTAAAAAAAAAAATAAAATAGAACCAGTGAGCCGAATTGATGAATGATGATAAACAAATTACTAGATTTCAGACATATGAATGCATTAGGTGCTGTGAAAATACTCAGAGATAATGCTATTCCTTTTCATAACAGTATTTTGGGATTAAGAATATATTTTCTTTCAGTATCTTACAATAACAAAGCAAATTTTTGGTGATACAAACTTAATTGTATCACCATGTCACAATAACTATGTTTCTTTCCTTTAGATATCTGACCTAGAATAGTTTGTTTTTATTGTGATAACTAGAAACTATTGTGAAGCCAAATTAAAACAAAATGATGCAAGCTTTGTATCAGACGGTCTGATTCAGGCTGAAAATGTACCATCAAAAACATTCAGCAAGTTTGCACATGCACAACTTGACTTTATGTCATTAATCATCTGTAAGTGATATGACAGCAATAATAAATTGGAAACTGGGTTTAACATAAAACCCACTCATTTCCCACATTTTTATCCTGTAGTTATAATAGAAAAAATTGCTTTTGAGATAAACTGTTATCAAGACAAACTGTAATCATTTCTCCAACTAATGCATCAAATGAGCTTGGTTATCTTGAGATAACAGAACAGTCAACTCAGGATAGAGAAAAATCACAGTTACAGATTGTTCTTGGCAGATTTCTTTCTGGGATCCACCCCTTTCTTTCTCAAAACATGAGGCTGTAGAAAAAAAATGGCTTCAGCCTAAGATATTCAGACCCAACTTTATCTAGGGGATGACACAATGAGAATTTAGTTGCTACTTTAGAGATGTAGACTGTTTTATTTTTATTATTTTACAGTTATTTCTGATCAGTCCACATAATCCACACTTAACTGAGACACCAGTTTGATCTTGTTCATTTAGGTGAATGAACTGAAGAAAGGCTATCATACTTTAGCTCTTAAACTACACTTCAGTGGCAGTTTAGCACTTTGGCACATAGTGTCGTGCTCCCAACATGAACTACATGCCTCTCCTAAAGCGTTGTTACTGTAGCTTTGCAACAGGTTCTGCTTCTCACATTAAAGGTAAGTGCAGTGGCTTGGTGTTTGGCCAGAGGGTTTTGTTTTCTCAAAGGCTGGTTGTAACAAGGGACAAAAGTGCATCTTGGGATAGAACTGGGTTATTCTGACCCCTGATAGCTTGTTGCCATGGCAGCAGTTGCACTTAAGACCCCTACGCCAGCATCACCAATGATAAAAAGGCGTTGGTTTGCTTGTAAACTTTTTTACATCCATATATCACCAGACAGAAAGTCAAGTATTTCTCAGCACCACGTTGCGAGGAGGAATCTCATTTGTGTGCAGCACCGTATCATGATCAGCCTGGATACAGATAAGAGGCCCATTCAGCTCCTAAACTCAGCCTCCCATAAATGGACATCATATTTTATCTTCTCAGACAAACTAAAAATAGATAGGTCACGTCATAATAGTTATTTTTTCTGCAACTTCATTTGTTAATATAATATTTGACCATGCGTTCTTTGTTTGTCCGTATCAAGTTGTGCACAATAAGTTGCCATCGTGTCCGTTGGAGCATCTTCCACATTGAGTGCAACAAGGAGAGGCAGGACCCTCAGCCCAGGGGCCAGGCTCACGCTTTAGGGCTCGGAGCTTCAGCGCAGTCCGTGGGCTTTGAGGGTCAGACACAAATATCAAAAATAAGGTGTATAAGAGGAACTTCACAGCCTGCAGATGTGCCTTCTGTCATGGAGAGGCTTTCCTTTTGGTCCAGACCAGTGTGGGGGGCAGGGGTGGGGACTGAGGCGGACGGTGTTTACAGTCACTCTGCCCCTCACGCTGTGCTTGCCGCCACCGCAGAAGCTCCCTGAGTGTGGCACTCTCATCCCTTTTGGACAGACGTGGTCGCTGGAATACCTAAAGCAGCGATGGGGGGTAAAAAAAAAGAAGAGAAGTGATGAGGAGAAGACGGATCAAACAGAACTCATGAACAATCAAATCATACATGGAATACACATTTTATGACAGATGGCTGACACGATGAAGCAATGCATGATAAATGAGAATGGGGACTTAAATAGATTTTTATGAATAAATCAACAGAGCAGATCTTTGTCTAATCTTTCATGAAGATCTACTGAATACAGAGTTATGTTTATTTTTATTTTTAAACAAACTACAGTCAACAATCCCAAAGTGCACCCACACAGACAATATGTTCATCGTGCGTCATCATTCATCCACAACTTAATGTCCAGGTAAATCAGTCACAGTGGATTTTCACTGTTCCTCATTTGGTGATAGCAGCAGCAGGGTCAAGGCGTGATAATCTGGTTAGATTAAATACTAAGAATTTTGGGATATTTGGAGACGACGAGGTCAGTGGTGCAGTCTACATGTTTGTAATGGGAATATTGTGCTTAGAAACCAAAGTACAGCAGCTAGTACAATGTAATCGTCAATTAATTTGGATTATTAAGCATAATGAACATTTCCAAATTTCTCTGATGCTTATATATGAATAAATACCATACCATTTTATTTATAAAGCACTTAAAACAGCAACAAAGCCAACCAAAGTGCTGTACAAACAAACAAACAAACAGGCAACACATAGGCAATATACACAATGAAGTACAAAAAATAGACATAAAAACATTGCAGAAATAAATATACAGTAATGACCGAACACAGATCAACTGGTGTTGAAAGCAATGGAATGGTAGTGGGTCTTTAACCGGGATTTGAAAACCGAGAGGGAGGGTGCCTGTCTGACGAGCAGAGGTAACTCGTTCCAGAGTCTTGGGCCTGTTACAGAGACGAGATCCTGGAACTGCTAGAAGTAACTGGTCCGCTGACCTCAATGCACGTAGTGGGACATACGGGTGTATGAAATCAGAGAGATGGGGGTGGGGGTGGGGGGGTGGGGCGAGACTGTTCAGCTATTTGTAGACATAGAGGAGAATTTTGAACTGGATTCGAAGATGAACCGGTAGTCAGTGCAGGGAGGCCAAGACTGGTGTAATGTGCTCTCTTTTGCCTGTACTGGTTAAAAATTGGGCAGCTGCGTTCTGGACCAGTTGTAATCATGCAATGTTGGTCTGACTGATACCAAACAGGAGTGAATTGCAATAATCAAGCCTGGATGTAATGAATGCATGTATTACTCCAGTCATTACTGTAAATGTTCAACAAATTTGGTACAACAGTTGACTGTGTGCTAAAAACATGTTATAGAATTTCTAAAACAGTATCAAAGCAAAACATGTTCAAGTATTAAGTAGTAAGTTCAGAATTATACAATAATTTGCAGGACAAGCGAATATAAAAACCAAGCGATCCATACAGACAGATCGTTACGCAAGAGTTTAACTGCTGACACGAGCCTACTGATATGTCATGTACCATTGGACACTTTTAAGTGGGTATACTGAAATTCTTAAGCTTTTCTAGTGAGTATATTCCGTATACCAGCATATCGCGTAGACTACACCACTAGATGAGGTGTTAAAATGCAGATAAAGGGAGCTCGTGATGATTGTTGGGCTCTTGTTATACAACATTTTTGTATAAATTACATTTTTTTTTTTGTTGCTTTTCATTACTCCTGTTCAGATTGGACCTAATTTCTAATTTTGTCAGCTTACTTCCCGTTTTATTTAGGTCTTTAGTTCACTTGCTTAGTCGCATCTCGTTTTCTAGTAGCTCACTTTGATGCTTTTTTTTTTTCCATGCATAACCCCCAAAGTAATATAAATTTTTGTTTAACGTGTTTGCGGACAGCGGATACCGAGGGCAATGGAGGAGGATGACTAGCTGTGGCGACCCCTGAAAAGGGAACAGCCAAAAGAAGAAGAAAAACGTGTACAAGAACAGTTAAACACATTACCCACTTCTCATTAACAGTAAAGCTGAGCAGTGTCAACAGACCCAAATTAGAGTTCATATTACATTTGTGACCTTTCCAACTCTTAATCATGAGTTTCAATAGTAACCTTTTTTTTTTAATTCACAAATGGACTTGATTGCTTGTGCAGTTTCTCTTTATCTTTGTCAGGTTTTGCTCTCTGACCAAGAATGCAGTACTTTCACATTCACTCCAGTAACACATAAAGTGATCACAGCATACTATGACAAATATATACATGAACATATAGTGCACCATGTCTGTGAGCACATGTACAAATGCACCCCCCACCCAGTACACACACAGCTTGATTGTCTGTACAAGCACAATGCTCAAGAATCTAATCCATCATTTACACTTCCCTGCCAAGCTATCCTCTGCACTGGCGCCAGCCAGGAACACCAGCTACTGGAACAGTAGACAAGAGGGAACACCATGTCCTTCTGCAATGCATGACTTTACACAAACACACATACACACGCAAGAAGGAACAAACACAGTTTTGACTACTATTTTTGCAAAATTATAGTTCTTGACCTTCCTGCTTCAGAATGTTGGCCATTCGAACATTCATCTTCAAAATGTCAACCTAATAAAATAAATCATGAGCTTTTGGTAGAAAACAATGTCTAACAATGTCTAAAGTGTGTTGTATCTGGACTGGAAGTTTACACTATAAAAGTGGCTTCCTCTCAAACTTTGTTGTTAGAGACTTGTTTCTAAAATGTTCTATATTTAGTTTTGAATATGATAAAAATGACTTAACATGACTTTCCTAGTTGCACCAACCAACCTTATAAATATTCACATACACTCTTGACTGTGAAGGAAAGTGTTACCATCCTTATGAACATGTTTCCTGAATAATAGTAGCATGGTAACAATATTAGTCCCTTGTAATAAATGACATAACAGCTATTTAAAATGTTCAGTCACATACTGGACGTTCCTGAAGTCATGTTGTGTGTCAATAACCTCAGAGCTTCTTGAAATATTGAAGTCGGGTCCTGCAGTTACCTCACCTCATCTGAACACACTTGAACCATTGTTTTAACATACAGACACATTTCTGTGAAAGGCAACTCTATATAATCAACCATTTTTGAAACTTCACAGCTGCAAATTTGTTTTTGTTATTTACTTTTTCATATTTTACAATATGTCCAATAAAATGGCAACATCGTGGTACAGAAGGAGGTGCAGAGGTTTCTATGCTTGTTGGCTGAAGACAAAATTCAGAGGGAGCTACAACAAATGGACCCTCCATCAGACTGAGGGAACGTAGCCTCAACTTAACCACAGCATTTTAGGAAGGTGGGTGTTTTGTGACTTCATTTCACTTATTTTCAGATTGCAGCACTGTGCTGGCCTTGGATAGAAAATAACATAGCAGAAGTTTTGGATGGCTGCATATTGACAATGCTGCCCAAACTGAGGTGGCACACAAGTTTTGTCGAAAACCTTTTGGATCTTATAGATTCAAGTAGAGTCAAAGCCAGTTGTGGTGAGATTGGATAGTACACCTCCCTCAGCCATCTGGAGAAGAGAAACACCTATGTGAGAATGCTCTTCATTGACTACAGCTCAGCATTCAACACCATAATCTTTTCCAAAGTGGTCTCCAAGCTCACCAACTGGGCCTGGAGAATTTCTCTGCTGCTGGATACTGGATTTCCTCACCAACAGACCACAGGCAGTGAGAATCAGCAGTCACCTCTCCTCCACGCTAATCCTCAGCACCTCAGGGCTGTGTCCTCAGTCCACTCTTGTACTCACTAGTCACACATGACTGTACTGCCAGGCACAGCTCAAAGATAATCTTAGAGTTTGCTAATGACACCATCTTGGGTCTCATCATCAACAACAATGAGCATGCCTACGGAAATGAGGTGAAATCACTGACCAGCTGGTATCAGGAAAAGAACCTCTCTCTTAATGTCAGCAAAATGAAGGAGATGATAGTGGACTTCAGGTGACAGCATGGAGGCCACCATCTACATAAACGATGCTGAGGTGGAGCAGGTCAGCAGCTTCAAGTTCCTCGGCGTTCACATTACTAAGGTTCTGTCCTGGCCATTATTTAAAGACACTGTGGTCAAGAAAGCTGAACAAAGGCTCTACTTCCTAAGAAGACTAAAGAAGTTTGGTACAAACACCAGCATCCTCACCAACATTTATAGGTGCACCATTGAGAGCCTGCTGACAGGCTGCATCACAGGGTGGTATGGGAACTGCACCAGGTAGCGCCAGAAAGCTCTACAGAGGGAGGTGCATACATCAGAGGACATCACTAGTAGCAGTCTCCACACCATCCAGGACATCTACCACAGCCGATGTCTGCGTAAGGCACGCAGCATCATTGAGGACCACACCCACCCAGCACAAGGACTCTTCCATCTACTACCCTCAGACAGACAATACAGGAGTCTGTCATGGTGTATAAAGAGACTAAAGGACAGTTATTACCCACATTCTGTCAGATTATTGAACTCTTGACAATAATACAGACAATAATATTGAACTAAGTCACATCTGGGACACCTGATATGTTTATTGCTGCTGCACTATGTGGATGTATCATGTACTGGTACATGTATGTCACTACCATACCGTCATAATTTAATTAATCTCAATGTTACTCACTACCTGTGCAATAACCTGTCACACAACCTGTGTAGTATATTAGTTACCGTATATACAATTTATATCGTGTACATTTAAGCTAATATTACTAGGAGTGAAATACTTATATTAATTCATCCTACTTGCACCATTATATTCTACCATGTTGTTGGTTACAATATTTCTTTTTGACCTTGTAAATATTATATTTCTTTTCACTTTTTGGTACCTTTATTGCATGCTTTAGTAGTACTTTTTTATTAAGTGAAATCAGTTCTTCTCATCCTGAACATTTGCATTGCTGACCTTGTGTTAACCTGCATGTGACAAATAAACAAATGAGCATCAGTGTGGCACACAAGTTATGTCGAAAACCTTTGGGATCTCAAGTAGAGTCAAAGCCTGTTGTGGCGAGACTGAAAAATTGATAAAACGACTATAGTGTTTATTCATTTGTCTACTAATGTTATTCATATTTTGTTCTCCTTTGTGAAAAATGGACATGAGAATTATTGCTTCGACTCCTTTTCACCGAGCATCTTGGCTGCTTGAAGTATTTAATTCATGCTCATAGAGAAAAACAGATCACAACTGGAAAAACATGATTAATTGATGTCCATGTTTAAAATATTTCTGTGATAGAAATATTGATGCGCGGCCATAAAGTACCTCTCTGTCTGTCTTTCTCACACTTGGAAGAATAAGAGGCAGTGTCCCACGTTTCTGAGAAATAAACATGTGAGCGCTCCTGTTGTAAATGTCATCTCCTTTGTCTAACTGGATAAACAAAACTATCAATATTTGTGCTCATCAGTCATTCAGCTTTCTGTCAATTTGAAAGATAATTACTCTGGACTGCGCTTGTCTACTAACTATAGAAAAAAAAAATGTTCCCAAAAGAGTTGTCCTCTTCAACTTCCAGCATCCTTTCATCTTATTAGTTATGAAAATCTACATAAACACTAGTTGGAATGAAGCTGTTTCAAACACATTCTGGCCCACAGGAATAATCTCATTTCATAGCAATGAACAAACGCATGATAATGAAACCGCTTTCAAATTAAAAGCCACAATGACAGTGTGTTTCTTTAATCTTGAACTCCCAGTGGCAACAGTTTGTCTGCAACACTTTTGCAGTGATGATATCAAACAGAGCAGGAAGATAAGACGGGATTCCTGGAACAAAACTTTACAGCCTTCACGTGACTGAAGTGGGAATGTGTTGTTACATTTTTTTCTGACATCGCCACAGTGGATTGCAGATACATGTTTGTCGTTCTTTCCAGTTATTAAAACCATATGACTAAGGGTACAATTTTAAATGTTAGTCATACCAATCCTCAATACAGTAATTATTAGTTTTTTTTTAATTCAACAGGTGGATTTTGCTCAATCTTTAATTACAGTAATCATGGAAAACATTTTGAAAAGAGTTAAAGATATCAATGATCAGCAACATAAAATCACAGCAGACAAATGAGTTAAAACAAAAACCTGCAGCTTGACTTTCAGCATCTCTGAGCAGCAGCCATGACACACATTTATTAACTTTTTGTGTTTTTGTTAGTGTTTATCAATCCAAGGACAGCATCAGACTACTAATTGCCATTCAGCTGAAATTTGGAGGTTAATAGATCAAGAAAGTCTTCCCAAACGTGCAGGATTTTTTGAGACATAGAAGATAAAAATGGAGGATGCATTAAAAAAAAAAGTCTTGATGCATGCACAATAATCCAGGTAGAAAAATCTTTCAAGGTTAAGTCAGGTCCTCTGGATGGATTCTTGTTTGTTGAAACGCTTCATTTTTTATTTTATTTTTTATTTTTTGGATAAAAGACGAAACTTTTCAACAAACAAGAATCCGTCCAGAGGACCTGATCTAGCCTTGTTAGGTATTAAAAAAAATACTTTTTTGAACAAGCATGGTAACAACAGGCGCAAATGAACTCCAGAAGAAGACTGACAAAAGCAGTGGTCTTCAGGAATTCTTCACAGCGAGTGTATTGTCTCAGAAGATTTTAACATTTTAATCAAAAGTGGCAAGGATGTTAATCCAAACATCTATTTATACATTACTTGGTATTCATATTTCTATAATTTCCATAACCGTATTCTTCGTAGCCATCCTTGTCAGGAGGTAAGTTTGTAATGATGCCTCAAAACGTAACTTTTCGGGTTTATTTTAATTTAGAGGTTTGTAAGGCTTCAGGCCGTTTACCAAATTAGGATTATTGCTGTTGTAACTGTAAGCTGTTTCTATGACAAAACACTGCTATAAGGATGGAGAAAGGTATGGCAACATACACTCACCACATCCCTACATGTTAAAAGTATTTCCAGTGAGCCCCCTCTCTGTTTTAGAGGGCAGCCCCAGCACCAAATGGAGAAAAGTTGAGATGCCCCCTCTGAAAAATAAAGGAGGAAAAAAGATTAAAAAGCACATCTAAATAAACATAAACCAGGAAGATGTTAGCAGCTTCGACATGCTTTAGACAAGTATTATACTCGTCCACAAATAAGATTCAAAACAGAGCCTAGCCTACGGTGAACATGCGCCGATTGTGAAAGCAGGGCTGAGAACATTTTTATCAACCAGAGGATTTCAAACAGGGAACACAGTGCACATCCTCATCTGTAAGTGGAACACAATGTCCTTTGCTTATTCCTTCGCCTGAAGCACCAATGACAGTGACAATCCCTCTCAAATGCAGTCTGGGTTGAACCTCAGTTAAATTTTCTGAAAAGAAACTTTGTTAAAGCACAGACCAGAAGAATGCAAGTTTCCAGATGAAGCTAAATATGTGCTGAAGCAGAGCAGTGGACGTCAGTGGAAACAGGTGCATGTTGGTGATATGATGAGCTCTGCAGAAATAAGGTCCTGTGTCCACCCCATATATATATACTAAGAGTTTGTAGCCATAGATCGTGGTAGGAGCATACTGACCAGTAAACAGAGAGCTTTGTCTTACAGCTCAGCTGCCTCTTCACCACAATAGACTGGCACAGATTCCACAATGCTGCACACGCTGCACCAAGCTATCAATCTCACGCTCCATTCTTCACCCACTCGTGAACAAAACCCCGAATACTTGAAGTCCTCCACTTGAGGCAGAACCTCACCCTCGACCCGAAGAAAGCAATCAACCATTTTCTGAAGGAGGACCATAGCCTCAGGATCATTACCTCGTGTCAACTAAGACAGGCCAACAACATCTATAGCCTTAAAGAAACCAGGGCAGTCATCCACCACTGAAGTCCTGCTGCCATGAAGCTTTTTAACTACCTCGGCGACCTCAGCCATGGTTATCGACAGACCAACCCCAAAGTCCCCCGACTCAGCTTCCTCCATGGAAGACATACCAGTGGAGTTGAGAAGGTCCGAAAAGCATTCCATCCATCTCCTGATGACATCATTGGTTGAAGTCAACAGCACACCGCCTTCACTGAACACAGTGTTAG
>JARVGS010000321.1:23987080-24001310 GCA_031762315.1 Hypsolebias antenori | reverse complement strand
GGTAAACGTGGCTATAATGACAAATTCAAAAAAGTTCAAGACAAAAACAACTGGACTTTATTTATTATACTTTATTGTTTTTTTTTTTCCTTGAACTTTAAAAAATATATATATCTTGTTCTGGATGACTGAGAATCTTCAACAGCTATTAATGACTCAGTTGGCCTGCATAGTCTCCCCACTTTCATTCTGCTCACTGCTTGGAACCGTCAAACCAGCGGCACCGCCCCGGTGAAATGCAACTAATTTGACCATTAAAGTGCATTTATTAAGTGAATGTTAGACTGAGACACACCTTTGCTATAATTTCGAGCAAACAAATAATTGTTTAGGTGCTTTTCTCGTTACTTTTTGGAGAAACAAGCTGCATTCCTCCTTCCTTTTTTCTTCCTCTGCGCATTCACGTAGCACCAAGACAGCAAAACTATTTTTGAAATACAGCTGATATGACCACTAAAGTGCATTTATTAAGCAAATGTTGGACTGAGACACACCTTTGCTATAATTTCAAGCAAACAAATATTTTTTTTAGGTGTTTATCGTGTCAAATTTGCACAGCGACTCATTGCATGCATGCGTTTACTTCCACGTATCGGCTTTTGAAATACAGCTGATTTGACAGTCAAAGCGCATTTATTAAGCAAACGTTTATTAAGCAAACTATAATGTCCAGCAAACAAATAACTGTTTTCAGGTGTTACTCTTGTTAAATTCCTGTTAAAGTCCTCCCGTGCACGCTCCCGCGGCCACCATTTGGCAGCCGATCGATTTTTGGCACAACACCCGCCCACATTTACAGGATCAGCTCACGTTTCCGTGTTTCAGTGGTGACGCGTAACAAACCCAACGCGTCAGCGGTGACGCATAATAGATGCAATGTATAGGGCGAAGTGACATATTTATGGAATTTTCCACTTTATTAGGCAAATATGGACTGATGCAACTCATAGGCAGTGCAACGTGTACGGCAGAAAATACAGTAGTCACAAATTAAATGAAAATAGAAAAAAGAACTAAATTCTATTTAGTGCATGCACATGATAAGAAAAAAATAGGCCAAAAAATGACTGAAAGAAGCTAAGAATAGGATCTAGAAGAAAGCAAAAGATTAGAACATGTGGTTCTGAAGAAAAGAGAATGTAAGGAAAAAACACAATTAAAGAGAATGAGCTGTGGGAAAAGTTGTCCAACCCCCATTGCCGAAGCTTTCTTGGCTAAATCTTTGTTCATTTATTGGCCCTGTCTGTGCTGAGCCCAGTGAAGAAGGGACAGAGAATTGCATGACATTTAGGTTGGGATTACTGGTGTCTTTGTGAGTGGCAGACACTTATATTAAGCTTGGCTTTAATGAGGAGCACACAACTCTGTTGGTATGGACACAAAACACAATACGTAGACATAATGGTGGTGAAAAATTGTAAAGACGTTTTCTTGACACAATTTCTCTTTGTTTCCTGCATCACTATATGGCTTTAAAAAGTCTTTTCATATGGGTTGAACATGTGGATTAAATTTAAAGAAATGCATGATCATATATGTTTATAGTCACAACTTGTTTATGAAATCAGGTTTTATAAACTCGGCCATGTCAGATAAATGTGACACCTTGGAATGTTCTTGAGGCATCCTATGACCCCCTTGACATATGACCACCAACATGCATAAAGTTAATTCTTAAATCAAAATGGACATTTGTGGCAAATCTGCAGGATTTTTTTTCTTTTGGAATTCCAAGGGCTATTACATTTTACATGTTTCGTGTTCTGTAAGGTTTTAGTGCCCTTGACCATAGACCGTTAAAGTCCAATTAGCTCAGCTGATTTGAATATTTATGTCTGCATGGATTCACCTCAAATATTCAAGAATGACTTTGTTTATGAAAAAAAAAAAGCATAGCATTACTTGAATGAGGCATATTTCCTTGCACTTTCATGGCATATTTTAAACTTGGATCATCTTATAATAAGGGATGGAGCTGTAAATGGCAAAATGCACAATCTCATGTGAGATTGAAAGATCCTGCAAGATGTATTAGTGTTCATAGTATGTTCTGTTAACAACTACTACTGTTAAGGATTGAGAACAACTACAGCTAATATGATTACACTTAATCTCAAAATGGGTAAAACTTAATGTTTTTATCTGATGTGGTGGCCATCCTGAACTGAGCTGACTCTGAAAGTTAACCAGCTGTAGATGACACATTTCTGAAGGATTGATTGGAATCCATCCTGTGGTTATCGAGATACTGTATTTTGCAAACCGAGTTGACTCCTATACATAATGGCATATTAAAGAACAAGCATGACTTATATGCTCAATTAGTGCTCAGAATATAATATTGGCATGACTCAGCTACCAGCACGCCTGATGTTATCAGTACATGAGGACTGTAATAGTCATTTACTGTATGTGGTTGTCAAGGTTAGCCTAGATGTGGCAGCCATATTGGATGTGGCTGAAATATTAGTTGTAGATGCACATCCAGTGATTACTTTACTGTATGAGTCATTAAATTCTGTCCAGTGGCTTGTGAGATATTCTGCTAACTTGACAGATAAACACGTACAAAAACATACAAGTAAAAACACTGCTCTCTTTACGTATGTATACAAATATATAGTTAGATGACACATTAATCACATGTGCAACAATTGTATTTTTCAAGAAAAATAACTAAATACATTAAAACCTAATATTCCTGAAGGTAAGATGTACATCAGGGTAAATGTATGCATTTGGCTTTGGCCCTGTTCATAATGAACAGGTCAACTTCTGCCAAGCAAACATGTTAAAGTTGTTTATTTTCCTTCTGTGAGCCATGTTTTTTGTGTTGAACTTGTTCCTAAAGACGTGCTCTCTTGTGTATCCCTGAGGTCTTGCACGTCTCACACGGCTGCTTTTACTTTTCTTCATCCGAAATTCATTAACTCGTTAAGAATTGCTTATGGGTCCTCACTGCTTTCTTCTTTAATTATAGGAGTCAGAACCAAATTAGAGTGGCTATTAGTTGGCTTTGTTTTTTATGACAATATACTTGATGACCTCTAATCTTGACAGGAAAAATCTTGCTCAGTAAAAGTGTTGGTAACAAAAAAAAAAAAAAAAGAAGAGTCGTGTTTTTTGACTGAAGTTTGGATATAAGTTTTAGAGGCCAGCTAATCTGTCGTGTAACTTTTATTATTGTGAGAGGAGTGGTCTTGTGCTCAGCTTTGATGTCTTTTCTTATCTGGCAAGAATGTTAATGTTAATCTTTTAATGTGGAAAAAAAAGAATGATATGAGAGACGCAGAGGCTGAGAATGAGAAAAGAAAAGAGACTAATTTAACCGCTAACATCTGTCAGCGCTTTGCTGCTTTCAAGGAATCACAAGAACATGGAGAGAAATGCAGAGACAAACCCATAAAATGTGAATGGTTGTGGGTGAGATGTGGAAATACAAGAAAAGTGGAATGATAGGGTTCTGTTATTAATTTGAATCTAAATAAAATTGAATCAAACCAGATTCAATGGGGAGTAACCATTTGAAAAACCCTGATGCTGGTCAATGTGACCTTCTAGAAACGGGTATGTTAATGCCTGTGTGTCAGGCCGTCTTGGAAAATGTTTCAGTGACATTCAGCAGTAGCAATGGTCTCCTGTAATAGTCCAAAACAACTATCAAAGTCAAACTACATATAGAACATAAAGGTTTCTATGACTTTCCTTTGTGTCCATCTGAGTGCGAGTACTGTGAAAAAAAAAAAAAAACAGCCTCACATTCAGCCACAGATGTGAAGAAAGCCTGAGCTGTTTTACTTCCAGCTTACTCTGACCTGCTGGACGTGTCATGTTTAACGTGACAGAGACCACAGTGACCTGCTGGGATTGTAATGAGAACAGTGAGGCAGACAGAGACACTGAGAAGTGCAATTTATCATCTTTAAAACCTTTCTGGGGAGGGAAAAGAAGTGGCTGAAACAGCGTGCTGATGTAGCACAGCACCTTAAGAAGATAAACCTTTTATCACACAACAAGCTCTGACACTGACCTGCTGAGGAAGTCTGAGAAGGACAGGCGGACGGGGTATCCATAACGGATCACGCGCACCATATCGAGCACTCCGATGTACTTTAGCTGGGTGGACACATGGAAGCTGTCAAACGTGTCAGGCTGACCGCTGGAGTTGGGGCGCACGCACTCCACAAAGTGAGGGGTGCAGCTCTGCAGTTTACTTATCATCTCTGACAGGGAGTTCTTGGAGAGATAACAATAAGAGAAGGCAGACGTTAAAAGGATAGTACAGATCTTTTACGGTGAGGTTCA
Organism: Hypsolebias antenori; assembly: GCA_031762315.1. Classification (NCBI taxonomy): domain Eukaryota; kingdom Metazoa; phylum Chordata; class Actinopteri; order Cyprinodontiformes; family Rivulidae; genus Hypsolebias; species Hypsolebias antenori. The sequence continues at coordinate 23,997,005 of JARVGS010000321.1, read as the reverse complement.
GTAGATAGGTTATGAACAATTAACATCTTACCTGTAGTAGATATTTATAATATGTATTAATAAGCTTTTATACAGATAAATTGTTTATTTCTGATCAGACTAATGCATTAGAGCTGAATTGCTGCCTTTAAAACAGCTCCAATCTCGTATAGTTGCTATTTTATAAATAATTTCATCACCACTAACTTTGTATTGCACACATAGTTACATAGAATTTTATTTTTTATGTATGACTGTATGACCAACACCGCAGCAATTATCTGTAGCATTTCCAGTACAAGCTGGGAACTTTCTGCATGTCTTGTTTTTGTAATGTTTCTGATATATTAACTTTGTAAAACAAAGCTAATGACAGTTTCCAGACTTGTGAAAATAGCAGTATATCCATCCTTACAAATTTATTCTGTTTGTTTTTGAATTATTATTACGTTTAGTAATGTCTAAATGTTTCAGACCAGCAAACAAATTTTCAGCAAAAATAACCAGAGTGAATACAAATTGCAATTTTAAAATGATGGATTTCATTGCTGGCCTTATGTGAACAATTAATTGTCATTCTTGGTGAAGCAAGAATTAATTAATTAATTGTATTTATTTATTGAAAGGGGTGTTAAACTGAAAAGAAAATGGTATACCACTAACACTGAATCATAATTATTTTTTTTAACCATAATAGCTGTGTACAAGCCACTACTTTTCTCACACTTTGTACCCAGCAGTTTATATGCAGTAGCCTATTTTATTTTTATAATTTTCCAAAATTATATTTTTGTATTTTATTTTCCTGCTGCTAACTAACATTTTTCTTTGACGGAGCTGGGCGTTGGTGGCTCCTAGCACCATGTCCCTCTTGGGGACAGGCATTTGTGACACAACGAGAATGCCCTCATGCATCCAGATGTACAACAACTCTTGCTCAAGGTTTCAAATTTCCTACCATAACTCCACCCACTCTGTCATCACGTGACCAGAAGTCTAACCTGAATGACCAACAGGTACTCTCGAGGACCATCCCCCAAGATAGACGTGGATTAATTTCTTCAGATTGTTCCCGTATTTTGCGCTTCGTGCACAGACCTGTTCATTTGTTCAGCGATAATGGAAAATGCACAGAGAATTTCTTATAATGCAGCTTTCATGTTAAAAGTGATCTGTCGATCGAAGGAGGAAACACATCTGCCGCCAGTACGCTTTGCATCAACGTGTCAATGGTTGGGCATTAAAGACACAAAAGCAGTCAAGTCTGGTACATGTTATAATAAAAGTTTTAAAATTATTTCAGTGTGACATCTTTCTGTGTTGGTTAATATGTGTTTAAATACTGGGATCTCATTTTAAACTTGCATCCGAATGCATGAAATGGAGCAGAGAAGACAATGAACCCGAGGGGTTCTTTCCTACTCCCCTCTCCATTATGAGAGTTCAGTGGTGGAGAAGTGAAGTCAAATTTATTTTTAAAGCAGTCAGTCAGTCAAGACTGACACATTTTTTTTTTTTTATCTGTGTACGGTAAATGTGTTTAAACACCAATATCTCATTTATGCTCCGCACAGAACAAAGGAACACTACAGGATGGAGGGGCTGTTCCCCCTTCCTCCCCACTGCTGATATGAGTATTGCTGAGGAGAAATCACATCAAATTTATTTAAAAAGTTCATTTAAAAAATAGCAGCTGTTACCAAAAGTGTTTACCAATAAAAATCAATAGGTACTAATTTAATAAATATTTACCGTGTTTTACCAGTACTATTTGACTTCTGGTCACATGACCTCAATAAGACTTCTAGCCTAGGTTATATTTACCCTATATAATTTTTTTGGTTACGTAGGTGTTTGGCACTGTTCTGTCCAGTGATTATGCTTAGATAGTTATTTTGTTCATTTGAAGGTATAATGGTTGCAACCTTAAGTCAGACAGCACATCTTCATGACTTGTGACAGTCATGCAGTCTGAGCATATGTCAAAACAGGCTATAGTCTGAGAAACACTATCTGGTGGCTGACTCTTGTACTACAAGAAGAAAGCTGCACACTGATGGAGCAGGTTGGGCACATTTCCTGACGATGAACGGTAGATGCCTGCCGGAGCATATTATGTACAGAATTATGATTTATCTTATATTTAATTTGTGTGTCTTAGAGATATGTGTGTTCTGTAGTCCGAGAATTATGGTAACTTGGATCGATAGCCAGCTAACATATAAGAAAGCTCTCCATAAAACTAGAACTGTATATTATTCATCTTTAATAGATGAAAATAAAAATAACCCCAGGTTTCTGTTCAGTAGTATAGATAGACTAACTGATTACTAATTGTTTTTTATGTATTTGAATATTTTGGTTCCATGCCCTGAGATTTATTCTGTTGTGAATTGGCACTATATACAGTAAATAAACTGAATTGAATTTAATTGCTAGGAGGAGAGATCTGGGTTTATTTTCCTCAGCCAAACTGTTATGTATGTATTACTGCCAGACCTGTAGAGTTGAGGAAATAATCTAAACAGAGCCATTATCTACAAATGAAGAAAATATGGAACAGTGGCGAACCTTTCCTGGTGTGACTAGCAAATTATAAGAGCACATCAACGCCTAATCCAAGAGATCCGAAGGAAAAAAAAAAAAAATCTAAGACATTGCAGTCCTCATTTACCTTTGTTATCATCAGAGTTCATAATTCCACAATAAGAAAGAGATGAAGGGCTAAAGTGGCCCCCTTAAGAGAATTCTAAGGCCAAAACCATGGTTGACCAAAAAGAGCACTAAGGCCCCAAAACATAGTAAAGATCCCCACGACTTCTGAGAAACTTTTGTGGACTGATGAGACAAAAACAGGGACTTTTTGAAGATGTGCATCATCTGACATGAAAATAATACAGCATTTTAGAAAAATAACATCATAAGGACAATCAAACATGGTGGTGGTAGTGTGATGATCTGGGTCTGCTTTGCCACTTCAAGACCTGACTTGTTATAATTGATAAAACTGTAAACTCTGCTCCTCAGCAGAAAATCCTGAGGGACATTGTCACGTCATTATTTTGTGACTTTACACTCAGGCACACGAGTTCTGCAGCCAGACAACGATCTGAAGCACAACAATAAAACCGCTACAGCCTGTTTAAATACTTATTGCCATTTAGTGTAAATTCTCCATTGCAGATGTTGTCACCAAGAGTGACACAACAGTTGTTGGGTTTAGAAGGCAACTTTTCACATAGGGCCATGTGGATCTGAATAGCTTTTACACCTTAATAAATTAAATCATTATTTTAAAATGGCATATTTTATTTGCTCGGCTTGTCTATGTCCAGCAGAAGAAAGCTGTAAGGGTGAGGATACTTTTACAGCACTATAAAATAGTGTCCACATGATTTTTTTGAGCTTGGAGATGTGTTAAGATGGGTTAAGATGGCAAAAATCCACTTTGGTTATGGTTAAGCTCCTTTTCCTCTAAACTGTGGTCCTTCAAAAGAATTTCTGCGATGCTTCAAAAGATCTCAAATATAGCTTTAATAATTTGAGAACTCCATGAACAACAAGTCGTTGTACACATTTATCAGGGTGTGAGGTCAGAAGGGTTCTGTGACTAATGTTTACTGGGAATATGCAATGGTTTTTCTCAGTGTTGTCGTTTGTAACAGAATTCCATTGCGTTAGGCGCAGTGTTCTGACGTCTGGGAGTGTGTGATTCGCATTTGAAGGCAATAAGAACACAAAAAAGTCTTAGCTTTTCTGAGACCGTGTGAAAGAGCTTTTTTTTTTTTTTTTAAATCCTCACTTCAAAGATTCTGCAGTCAAGGTCCCGCAGACACATACGTAAACACTTACATCTGTGCTTCTAGCCACGCCCAGGACTGACATCAGTCTGCAACAGGGCCTCAGGTACAATACTCAGTGTGTCGTTTATGAAAGCCACTTCCAGCTCTCACAATGCCATCTTCTCTATAACATACACACAACTCCAAGCACAGAGATCACAGTAGCTGTTGTTCATTGTTCATTCATTCATTCATGTGGAGGGCTTCATGTTTGGCTTGGTACAGCATCATTCTTCAGCCCACTCGCTCCCTCATTGCCATTCCCTGAGGGGCTCGTCAACCACAAGTCCACAACTCTGATTGTGCAACACAGTGGTTTCATTCAGACCAAAGGTACTCCTCCTCTGGACCACATCTCAGCCTTCTTGCGTCAGTGCCACTGGCTGAACTGCTCTTTGCCAACTGAACGCTATTGTTGCTTTAAATAGTTATGAAATCACTGCGTACGTCTTAGGATTCTTGTAAAAGACTATGAGTACTATTGTGACGAAAGCAAAGACTTGAGATAAGAACAAAACTAAAATAAACCCTAGCGAGCAGAGTTGTTGTTCAAAGATAAGATGTGACCCAGATGCTTGATGGTAACTATGGGCATATTAGGTAAATTAAAGACAGCATTCATTGAAAAAAAAAAAACAACAAAAAAACTGCCTTTTATGCTAGAGTTGTAGACCAAGTTAATCTTGTGCTAAAATTTGACAATTTTATAACTGTTTTAGTAAAACTTTGTCAATAACATGAAATGTCTCACAATATTGTGAGGTGTTACACAATGTGCTATCACTTTAGTTGTGTATTGTGATTCTCAGACACCACCACAACAAATTTTAGCTCCACACCAGTAAAACTAACTACGTTCCAGGCATTTTAAGTAACGTTCACTAATGTTGCTTAACTGTGTTGGCCATATTGAAATGGGTTAACTAGAAAAGATAATGAGTTATAAATGTGCATGAAATGATTATCAGTACTTCCTAGGAGTTTCATTAAAGTCTGTCCAGTTGTTCATGAAATATTTTGAAAAAGTGCAGACAAACGCGCATGCACAGTCATAGGTAAAATCATCACCGCCTGCTTTGCAGGCTATAACAATAAAAACGAGACTCAAAGGTAACATTTAAATTGAGTCAAACATTAAAGGGCATGTTTCTACTGGTTTAATGCATCAGTGCATAAAATATAATAGAACGTGTTCTTACCTTTAGCTGGACACCCACTGTGATGGGCCCACAACGCTCCAGTCGCTGGAGGAAAGAGCTTGAGCCTTTTTTCTTCAAGATCTGACAACGAGATGAGAAGCCATTAGTATATGAGCTTAGCCTCATGTGACCAAGAAGGAACACAGAACATCGTGCACAAGTATTATCATTAAATTTGATTGTCTGGTCTAAAATAGAGGCCAAAACATGATGATGGTGTCTTTGATAGCATGTTTGCAATTACAGTAAATAGCCCCACCACATAACTTAGTCCCAACCATGATTTTATGATTTAAAGCTTAACAAGACCCATGACATTTACTGTGCCATAATGTTATATTTACAGTCTTACTCAGCAGCTCAGCAACGTTATTTAATGTTCCTGTATAAGGCTGCTGGGACAGTTCAGGGAGCTGAAAGGGGGCCTTATATAAGCCTTTGCTTTACATGGCTAATAAGCCACAGAGACAGAAGACTGGACCTCCAGCAGATTACACAACAGGAAAGGCTTTTTACTCGCATATGTGGAGAAGTACTCTGTTTATTCCAATACTAGTGCAGATAAAAAAAGAGGGTGATGCAAAGCAGGAAAGCTGACATTAAACAAGGAGGAACTGGAACATTGGTTTGACATGTGCCATTTTTTTAGAGGTTGCAAAAAAAAAAGTGTACAAGCCCAAAACTCCATGTGAACGTGTGTGCATTCTTGAAGGGCTTTTATCTCCTGCATGGGTGCACAAACAAATCCAATTCCCAGAGGTTTATATATAGATGTGTGGTGGGAAGTAGATTAAATTGGATTTTTTTTTTCCCTTCTAAAGATAGTGTCCCTGTTTTTCCATAGATAGGCCCAGGAGACTGTTGTCTTTTGGAACTAAAAGGTCCTTATGGTTTTGTCACTTGTTTGTCCCATTTTAAACAGTGGCCTTAGATAGTGTAATTATCATGAAATGTTTTAGACTCTGTCAAGTGCTGATGCTTAAGCTGGATTCAGGTACTTAAATAGTCACATCTCCGATTTGCTTTACCTTAGTGAGATCATGGTACCTCCGGTGTTGTTGGGGGACAGAAGTAGCATTGACAGAGGATGCTGATGGCATCTTTTGGAACAACAAGGCAGCTTTAGTCCCTCTCAGCCCTACGCGGCCCTGGGCTGCTGGCACCAGAGAACCAGTCTGAGTCAGCTTGGACTGGAAGAGCTGCTGCAGTAACACGCTTTCACTGGCTGCCAGGCACCGAGCACATACATGCAAAGAGGGAGGACAAGAAGTGTAGAGTAAGCCACAGTATTGGTGGAGAAAGGGGGTGGAGGACAATATGGAGAAAATAGAATGAATAAAAAGGAAAGTGGAAAAAAATTGCTTCAGGTGGACTTAACTAAGGATAGACAAAAAAAAAAAGGATGGGAAGAGGAAAAATGAAGGATAATGAAGACTCAAACATCTAAACAGTCACTCAGGCAGATGGGGTGCACTGTGCACAACCTATGGAGCTGTCAACAACAATAAAGTCATTTAGAAAAACAATACGAGCGTAGAAGTTGATGAGTGACTCTCTAATCCGAAATGTTCAGGAAAATAAAGAGAACAAAATACAGGAGAACTGATTCAGGTGGATAACGTGAAAAGGAAAAAAAAACATATATGAGTTTTCGCATCAGTAATTTTAACAATTTTAACCTGACAAAATTTAAAACCTATTAAAAATATTACAAGCAGGATGTCTAGTGACTTAATTGGCACTGATAGCCTCTGGCACATCAGTAAACCATTATCTAGTCTTTTTCTACAGGAGTTCCTGAAATATTCTCGACAAGAATTTAATTTCAAGTAGTGTCGATTCAGAAGCAGTCCTGTTGTAAATTGTTAATGAACCAGCCACACACATGGATTCGCTCCAAACATGCTCCACCACTGAAATCTGGGGCTTGTCCTCGAGTCTCAGGATTGACTTTTTTTTCAGTCTCAATGTGTTTACAGCATTGCACTTTCATATAAATTACCATAATATTGCAGATTTGTCTTTGCTTGAAGTCTTAAACATAAAGGGACATGTAAAATAATTATTAAAAAAAAAGACAACATGGTTTGTGGCTTTCTGTGAATGTAAGCTAGATGCTTGGACTTGTCAGACAGAGGAGTGAGATCCAAGAATGAGTAAAGGGTTAGTCTTTAAAAGATTAGCCTCATCATGGAAATTATACCAATTAGGCTGCTGGATGCAAGGCTAGGCTGGCATTCACACAACGACTGCCTGTGTCCTGGTAGCCACAACACCCCACATCTGGCAGCTTATTTAGACAATTTACACACAGACAGTGCCTGCTGCACATGGGATGAAACACACTCATAACCACAGCCAGACTAAAACAAGAAGTGATTTTTGTTTGCTTCGTTTTTAAACAAGGCAGCGTCTTTGTGCCTGAGCACGCTCTGACGACACAATGTGCTTACATTCGTAATAAGTGCTGGATACTTACACTTCATTGTAAGCTGCAGATTCTGAGGGAGGGAGTCCTTGTTTTTTCTAAGGGTTCTTGTGAGGTCATATGAAATCTAATAGAGACAAGGAATCAGAAAGAGAAACTGATGACAACGATTTAGAGCTTATTTGGTGACATGTTATGAAGGCATGTGGATTATTGTCATCTTTAACTAAACTGACAAATCCCTTTGAGATCACAGATCTCTGTTGCACGGGAGGCCCGGGCCTGACGGCAGCCTAACATGCATGTTTTTGACTGTAGATAGAAACGCTGCACCGAAAGAGCCCTGCTCCAAACCGGGGATTGAACCCAGCACCTTCTTGCTGTGAGGCAGCAGTGCTAGCCACTAATCAAGCTCAAGGTTCTTCATTGTCATTCACATCACATGTAGTACATGAGGTGGAAAGAAATAAGAAATAATCTGCAGCGTGAGATCAGCAGCATGGATAATCTGCAGTGCATATCAACAATCAAAGTTGCATTACAGTGATTTTTTTTTTCTTCACAGTGATAATCCTGATTAGGGACTTAATGCGTTTTAACAGCTTCAGGGTAGAAGATGTTCCTCAGCTGTTCCTCCTCTAATCTACCACAGTGCCTAATAATAGTCCCATCTTCTAGTACAAGAATGCTGAACTGTAAAAAATAAAATAAAATACAACATTTACAAATGCATTAGCTATATTTATCTTTAAAATTATATATAAAATATATATAAAAAAAAAAACCCACTTGGCTTAAAAATACAAATTGTTCCATCTTCATACTTAATGTACCCAATGACCAGTTTTTTTTTTTTTACACTCATCTAAATACTTCAGCACACACATTTTTATGTTCAAAGTGCATTCATTAATCAAAAGTGAATGACTGTAGGGACGAAGCATGAATAATCCATGTCACTGCTTAACTAAACATGTCCATAAAATGTGTCAGTGTCAAGCAAATACTGACAAGGTTTTTGATTTTTTTTTTTAATTCAGATTTTTTTGTTAACAAACCAGTACTATTTGTAAGTTATGTAAATCATCCTCATCCTCAGAAAAAGCCTGAACCTTTAAAAATAACAGTGACACTGTTCTCTTATTAACTACCGTACATGTTTGTCTTGTTTTGACGAGGTGCAGATTGTTAATCTGAGTTTAACTTCCATTTCATGTCAGTGTTCTTTATTGTCATCTTTACTTCCTCTTTCCTTGTCAGTTTTGTTTTCCTGTTCCTCTTTCACACCTGGTTCTGATTTGTAAAGGCCACACCTGCATCCATTTATTTGTATAATTCTGTATTTCTTTTGGCTGCTTCAGTTATGGGGGCATTCTTTGAGCATTATTTGTATTTATTATTATTATTATTATTATTATTATTATTATTATTATTATTATTATTATTATTATTATTATTATTGTTGTTGTTTTATTCTTAATGATGATGAGACCACATCAGCCAGTCTGTGTCCGGATCAAAAACCTAACAGTAGAAATCTTTATTTTATTTTTTTGTATGTGAATAAACCAGCTCAGAGTTGTCTGCTGGGTGGAAACTGTTGAGCATCACTGGTTAAAACTCTCAACAGTGGAGTGCTGTTTGTGTGTGGGTAGAGCTGCATGCATTCTGAGTGGGAGGAGGGCACAGCCGGGGTTGTCACGTTGTCAAACTTCTGTGTATAAACTGCCCCCTCTGTGCTTTTCTTGTTTTTATACCTCCTTATCTTGATGATACTGTTGTTCTGCTTGAATCCTGAGACAGAAACAGACATTTATCTGTATTTACCTGTGCAGGTGAGCTTCAGTCCTGCTTCAGATGCCTTCATGTACTCATAAGATGTGTTGTTGCAGCGTCTGACAGACGCATTAAATAAAATAACAATCCTGCTTGTTGGCATTTAAAGCTCTGCATGTGCTCAGTAATCATTGAAATCAAAACTGACACATTAAGATTGAACTCTGTGGCTTCATTAAGTCTGAACTTGTTTCACTTGGAAATAAATTTAAAAAAAAATCAAAGCAAGATGTACAGTGGGAATGTGCTGCCCTCCTGTGGAGGGCACAGGAGCAGCAGCTCTGTCCTACATGATGAAGCTCTGATGTTTGACTGTGTTGAGCATGAAGCCTCATCTGTTTGAATCATTAGGATTCTGTTGTGGGCTCTAAAACTTACTTCATTTAAATTATAGCTCTGTAGAGGATAAACATTTGTGCTTTTTAAAAAATAAAAAAAAGATCATCTCTATAATCAGTCCTGATTTATGATCAACACATCACATTTTGTTTGTTGTTGTTTTAAATCAGTTTTCAGTCATTTTATTGCCTTTAGTGCAATAATAACCAAATATCCATCCATCCGTCCATCCATCCATCCATCCATCCGTCCGTCCATCCATCCATCCATCCATCCATCCATCCATCCATCCATCCATCCAT
>JARVGS010000321.1:23870924-23882770 GCA_031762315.1 Hypsolebias antenori | reverse complement strand
GATGCTGTGGCACAGATGTTTTTTGTTTGTCAGACCCCCCCCCCCCCCCCCACACACACACACACACACACACACACACGCACATAATGTTGAGTGAGGTGATGAATAATTCATAAACACCATCATTACCACAGAGCTTCAATGCTAATATGTCTGTCTTGACCTTGGAGGAGTGGGAAGAAACTCTGACCATCATCACATTTTTATTCACTTACAAACTGTGCTATCCATCAGGCTCTCTTTAATAAAGGTCTGTTTTACTTTTTATGTCCACAGACTTCATCACTGATTTACTTGAACCATAGCTGTACACCATCCTGCAGCCACTTTTCTTTTTTTTGGCTTTTACTTTTATCCAGCATTTGTAATATTTGCACATTACAATAAAATATGTTTGTTCTTTTTTATGCAGCTGCCATCAATTATCAGGTTTCACTGAAACCAACTGGTTCATAAAACAGTTTCCTAACATACAGACAAGGCTGGCTTAAAGATTTTTTTTTTTTTAGTAAAACTTCAACAATCTTAATCTAAACTTGTGATTTTAACATATATTGCTTTTTATTTTGTTCACTTCCACACCAAATTTAGTTCAGTATCTGTAAAATTGACTGAGTTACTGTGTAGCCATTTTTGTGTTTACTACGTGTGATTAGTTGTGGTGGCCATCTTGAATTAAATAGATGGCATAAAATCATCAGCATGTCTAGTGATTGCTTTCTGGTACTTTTAATAAAGTGCATTAGGTTCATTAGCTATTTTTGCAAATGCAGAAAGAAAGAAAAACACATTTTCCAAAAAAAAAAAAAAAAAAAAAAAAAAAAGCCTTTTACCTCTCTGCAGTGGGAGATAATTACATGACAATCAGCATGTTGTAATGTTTCCTAAACCCTCCTCGAGCAGCTTTTATGCAAATGGTGACTGGAGCCCATCACTCATAATGTGGATTAAAAATGAATTTCATGCACTTTCTGCTGAATAAATGCAGACCATGTTAAAAAAATACATTACTGTATTGATAGAATATGTGTATATATGTGTAATCTTGGAATTTCTGAACCATTCGAGACATTAAATATCTGATTGTTAGGATACAACCTCTTTCCCGTTCTCTTCCAATTCCCTCCAGAGTCCGGTTTATGATTCAGCCTGGACTTGAAACTATTTCTTGGTTTAGAACTTGTCAGCCCTCAGGAATGACAGACACATGAAGTTCTTTATCAACATTTTCTCTATAACTTCTTTTTTTTTTGTCACCACTCACATTGTCCTTCACTACAAATCCTCTTTCCTTTCCCCCACCATGTTCCACCATTTCCAAACTGAGCTTTAGGTTTAATCTAAAAACATAAAAAAAGAAATAAAAATTCACCCTTTTGACAACCAGCTACCAGAGATAAGTGATAAGTAGGATATTAGAGAGGAAAATATCACAACGTTGGCTGAGGGGGGTATCAGTTCCCATTAAGTACGACTGCCGTTTGATTGAGGTTAAATTAAAGAGACGATGTTTGAAATCATCCATGCAGACATCAGAGTTCAATGTTATCTTTCATCTCTGCATAAACTTCTCCCACAGCTTCTCAACAACATCAAAGCTGAGGCTTTTAAAGGGAATGCTTAACCATCCTTGTTCAGTCATTTCCATATCGCGCTGTATGGACTCTTGCTCAGCACTCTAATGCATGCTGTCTAGCTACAGGCACATGAACCTGGTAGGTGGATATGAACTTGTGTGTAGCAGGGGGAAGGGAGTGACTGCTCTTGTGTGTTGGACACTTAATGGTGGTAGGAGCAGTGAAGCAGGTATGTTTTATGCACCTGCTGCAGATACGTCCCAGCAAAGAAAGATGAACTAAATGCATCAGTAGCTGCGCTCATCCTTTCTTGTCTCTTTTTCCATTTACCCTCTTTATGCTTGCTGGGAAAAGCAGCAGTGTACCATCATCGTTATGCCCCGAAATCTACTCCTACTCACTGAAACACAAATAACTTTTAAAGGGATAGTTGGGTCATTTTGAAGGGAGGTTATGTAAAGGCCCCCAAATACTTGGGCGTACTGTGTGTACTCTGTGAGCCGTGCGTACTGTCTGCAGATGGTTGAGACTTCATACTCGAGTGTACATATTGCCTCTGTCTCCCGGCATTTTACAAAGGTGTCCAGCTAAGACATCATAGGAAAAAAATAGGTAGGACACCTCCCTTTACTCCATCCTTACATTTTCCTCTCATCTTCTTTCTTGCCTTAACAAATCTGTCCCTGAGGTACTTCCATTTAGCTCGAAAAAGTGCCTCGTCCTTACTCAAGGTCTGAGCTATTTCCTTCCACAAATTTCTTGCTTTCCTTAAAAGTCCTTATATTCTCTCATTGATGTATCATACAGATTTATGTTTTCTAATCTCTTCTGTGAGATGCTCTGCCAAAAAAAAAAAAAAAACTATGGACAAGTGCTGCAAATTAGCTCACACTATATGCACCATGATATAGGCATAGGACTGCTGTTTTATTCAGTTTGCCTATGTTATTGTGTGTCAGACCCCGTTAAATAAACAAAGTACATTTAAAAAATTGACTCCATTTTCATCCACAAGATGGCGCCGATTTTCAACCGTTATCTGAGAGCGGTTGACGTCGCCAGTTTGATGTGAACACCGTTTCTCGCAGGGGCAGTTTATTGTGCGACACAGAGTACGCGTGCGTGGTCGTGAAAATTGATCTTTGCGTGGACATGGCTGTGGACGTCCGATTCGAGTCCACATTGAGTCTGCTTCGAGCATGCGCGGACATCCGAGTAGTGAAGTACGCCCAAGTATGCCTTTAGAAGGTTAGGAACAATTTTAACCTTATTTGTTGTAAATTGCCCTTTGAATTACTTTTTTTGGGAGAAATATAATTGGGGTCACATTTGAGAGCAAAAACCTATAATCAGCCAGGATCAATCTGAATTTCTCCATCTATATTCCATTCATCCATTATCTTCTTTACCTGCTACTTCCTTTTCTGGTTGCAGGGGTCACTGGTGTCCATATCCATCACATTGTGAGAAGTGGGGTACATTTAAAATAAGCAAAATGACTTTTCTTGTGAAAGACTTAAAAGTCTGAATGACATGTGCAACTATTTTGTGTTTTTGGAGCCAAATTCTGTGCCAGATGTGGGGTCATAGATCGATGTTATACTAAAACTGTGTGAGTTGTGTACTCTCAATACATAAGTCCTCTACACACTCTCCCAGCTCGCTAACAGGACACTTTTTAAAGCCTCACACAATAAATGAAACCAGACATATTTGTAATTGAACATACACCAACAAGAGAAGAAACCGTGCAAAGCAACAAAAATCAACAGCAGAAGAAGCATTTCTGAATTTCTTTAGTCACACAAATGTCTCGTTCATTTATGTCATGAGGCAGGATTTAAAAGTTGTACTATAACCAGCCTATTAGAGGGTACTCATCATTTGTGGCTGCCACTTCTGAGTTCCAGTCTTGTCTATGGTTATAACATACATCAATAGCAAGGCTGCACTGAATGTGCTTGTAAGCATATGTATTTGCTCAGACTTGCTGTTAGTTTGATTATAATTAAACTCTACAACGAATACAATTAGGGATCACAATATTATCAGCATGATATTGGTATCAGCTGATATTAGCATTAAAGTTCAATATTGGACATCAGCCATTCCATCAAAATAACTCACCGATATGAAATATGTTGTTTGTGAATGACAACCCTGTGACAAGGATGTCTGCAGCGCCAGCACAATGTGATGACATCACACTTGCCTACCTGATCTCGTGGCAGAGAGGACAATTCAAAATGTCGGCGGTGTGGAAGTTTTTTTGTTGAGGATGTCGAATTCCAAAGATTTTTGGACTATATTGAGCCTCACTACATCGTCTCCAGTCACAGACATTTGGATGTCGTGTTAGCTCTGTTAGCATGATTAGTCTTATAGCACAATGGATAGACAAAAACTTTGACATTAAAAAGTCTGTCCTTCATGCACAGGAGTGCAGAGGATCCCACACTGCAGCTAGGAACCTGGAACAACCTCCACAAGTGAGACAGCATCACATGTGACTAATGCTAATAAATAACATTTAACACTTTTAATTTAATATAAGTTAAAGTTCTATGTATATCATATGGCTGTTAATAAATATAAGTCACCAGCTCTTACAGCTGTTACACATTTTTTGTAGCAAATAAGCCTAAATAAGAGGATTATGTTCTGATAAAGGAAAGTATATAAAATATTGGTATCAGTATCGGTTATTGGCCAAATAAGTTTTAACATATCAGTATATTGGCCAAAAATCCAATATTGTGCATCCCTAAATCCAATAATTGTTCATAACCTTCCTACAAAACGTCACGGTATAACAATCTGAACTATCACTTTAAGTAACTTTACCTAACAGGTTAAGATTATATGTAGAGCATTTACACTTTATCATTTTTTCCATAACATACAGCCTGCCAGTGTAAGTTTCAAGCATGTGAGAAGCAATTGGTTATCACACATACATAGCTCCAACAAGTACCTACAAGCACAGACTCTGACCCTGACACCGAGGTCCACTTTGCTGACTCAGCATCTAATAGAAGCCTTGGAAGGAAAACAGTCGCAATAGCCGCCCATCATATGCCAGAGCATTTGCAGCACGCCTGCATTAACAACAGGAAGTATTCCACAAAATATAAGGTGAGAAACGGCTTCTCTCCCCTGATGAAAACATAACAACGCAGGGCAGTGTCAGTCTTCCCTTCAGCTGCTCCACCTGTTTAGTGTTAAATCCCTTCAGGCTGCTTTGATCATAAAGTTTCATTGATTGGAGTGGAGGGAATCTCAGACCAAAAGGTTTGGACTTAATCTTAGTCTCCTGGACCAGTTCCAAATAATATGTTGAGGCTGCTGCCAGCAGTGCTTCCCACCACCTGTCATTAGCTTAGCTGCTGTTTGCAGTACCAACTGTCCCGTCCCATGGGACTCCCTTAAAGGAGCAGCTTTTAACTCACACAGCCTCTAGAGATATTGTTCAGTTCAAGAAATATGCAGAAGAAAAAAGGTACGGGGACTCCATTATCAATTAGGAGCTCAAAAACTAAATCTGTATCTGAGCCATCTGCTGTATTATATTGACTATTTACTGTACAGGCTAAAGGCAGTAATAATGTGTAGATAAAGAAAGTAAGTCTTGTGTGAGCTTGACAAGTCTATAAAACTGTAAAACTTTGCTATGACTAATAAATATTTTCTTGCATTCATTTTGAACAAAAAATATTTTTGGAGCTTTAGCTAATATTCCAATAAACATAGTTTCTACAAATAATGCCTGATTTCTGTGAAAAAAATATGAATAAATGTCACAGATCACAACTCGTTTTGTTATAAATTGTACATATTGGTTGGATTACAGTTTAGGCTTATCAGGTTTATAGAATATATAAACCTATGGCTTTCTTTTGAATAACCCCCAATAATGTCATTTCATTTAAGGCACATCAACTGTCTGCTCTGGGTGTGTGTTTGGCATGTGGCTTTGGGGGTGGTGGGGGGAAAGTCAAAAAGCTGCACAGGAAATCCAGTAGGTGTGGTGCTCATCCCATCTCATCCAAGAATAGATCAGTCAATGTCAAGCAAATAAAATAAATTAAAAAAATGAACACAAAGACCTTTGCCGACAAGGAACCCCAATTTTTGCTGCTTGAAATCAGTTTCTCCAGTTTCAGTTCTTTAAACTAGTCTTTGTATTTTCTGCATATTTGTCATTAAGAAGCAACACTTTATTATTAACTATTAAGAACACAGTCATCTTCATAATGAAGCAGAGATGGTGCCTTTAAAATCCTGCATGGGTTCTGCAGCACAGCACAGCAGGTGGGTGGGCTGCATTATTTGAGTGAAACATTTCAGCCGGGTGCTGGACATTCTGTGGATACCTCTGGAGTTTAGGCACTAATACAAATTAGATCCATTAAAAAAAGCTTCCATGTGAATGAATATAGTCCTGACTTTACCTTTTTGTCATGTCATTTGGTAACCAACACATCAACAACACATAATTAACAGGAAGGGTGGTGACCAGCTCGTGAGATCATGTGGCTCAACAGCTGAAGGCAGCACAGAGGACGGGAGTCTTGACACAGTTGGAAAGACTAGAGTTGACATCAGCCTTTTGGCAGTTACAAATAAATATATCAGCAATGTGATTAAACAGAAACAGAGTAAGAACAATGTATTTATAAAAAAGCAAATGAGGTAAATGGGTTTAGTCAGCCTGCATGCTGCACCCCTACAGCAAGAGGTAATAAAGAAGCAATGACTCAGATCCTTTAAAATGGAGTTCTGTGGAAAAGATATTAACAGTTAATATCTTCCCTTGAGGTTTTTAGAACAAACTCAGTTTGAAGAAATACAGATGAGCTCTGAGTGGATGGATGAGCTAATGGCTATAGTCCAATTAATGGTAGTTCCAAAGCTGATTTCTGCCATACAAGAAAAACAATAGAACCCCAAAGCTTTCACGACTCTTTATGTAAATGCTACTTTGTAAAATGTTTAGTCAGCCTCCAGTGTTTCTAAACTTTATTTCAGTCAAAAATATATTTCCAAAAGTTTTGCAAGCTGCATTAAAAGTGCTAAAACTAACAGCTGCTTTGTGCACTTTACTATAATAATTGATTTCTATGTAAATAACCACATCATGCAAAACTGATAGCATGGTGATGAATGTTTATAAAACAAATTTCCCACATTTTTTATTGTTAGACTGTAGAAATTTACTCTGTTTATGATTATTCTTGTTAATCCAATAAGAATTAAAGTGTTTCTCCAGATTGAGGGATTTTAAAAAGGTGTGTACAACAGGTAAGACACTCACTGTTCACAGTGGTTCCACAGAACCCCACTTTAAAGGATCTGCACTCTCTCTTTCAGCAGAGGATTGGTTGTTCACTTGAGAGCTGGGTCACCATGTGCCCTCACTGGCCCCGCAGCACCGCTGCTGGAAAATTGTTTTGTCCTGTGGCGATAATCTGGTCAGCTTAAAAAGAAAATGATGCCTCACTCCGCGCGATGCCGCCAGACACAGGACGCCCAAAACCTGACAGAACGCAGAGACAGATGGGTGCAGCGCAAATAGACACAAACAAAAGTGCATCAATGCTGCAACGGAAATGGCTGATCTTCTGTGAACCTCACCATTGATTATTATTATTATTATTTGTGTTTGTTTCATCACACTCTGTTCATCAGCTCTGATTCGTATCACCGAGGTCTAACAAGTTGAACCCACAGCCACTCACTCTTCCTTTCTGTTGCTCACAGACACCGGGTGTGTGTAGATACTGAGTCTGAATAGGCCATCTGTGAGTCCATGTGGAACAAAAGCTGAGACGCAGACACACACACACACACACACACACACACACAGTCTGCATCTTTACTGATAGTCAGCTATTTTCTGTGGGGCCATTCAAGAATTCTCCTGGTTTTATCTTCACTGCTTTGTTATGTCTGCCCAGCACAACACAGTCTGTGTCTTGCTGTTGCGCTTTTATTTTTCTCCCCTGCTTTTTATGTCTCACGTTCTTTTAAAAATAAATAAACAAATAAATAACACACAGACTTGCATGATTGATACACAACAACAAAACAGTGCTTCGGTGAAAGTTGCCCAAGGGTTTCTACAACCAGGACGACTCCCAAGACTCATCAAGTTTGTTTTTAGGAGGTTTGTGTTCAGTCAACATGCTAACAAATCTGAACCGTTGTATTTCTTTCTTTTCAGTCTTTCTTTAAGTCAACATTAAAACAGTCATTGAGTATAAAATACCAAAAATAAATCATATTTTCTGATATGTGACATAAACAATATTCACAATAACAATGAACCGTTGCTTGATCTGTACACAAACTGCAACTATATTCACCTCTGCCCTTAAAACATAAGGAAATGATCAAATATTTAAAAAAAAAATCATAAATGTGAGTGTGTTATTTCAAAAGATGAACAAGCGGTTACTCTATCTTGCACAGACACTCACACACTGTAAACTATAAACACAACCAAGCGGGAGGGAATTTAGCACCATACCTCAGTCGCATTTCTTCAAAGTTCTTAGTGTGTTTTTATTTCATTTTATTTTTCCTGCAGGGAAATAAAATCCAGGGACTCAGCTGCACAGATCTGAGACTGTCAAACAAACTGAGCCAGAGAGAGACACACTCCCAGCTCTCTCTGCATCTTGACACCAACAGGCTGAAATCCTCTACTGACATCCCAACCAGAGACAGGAGAGGAAGGGAGGGAGGGGTGGGGGAGGCAGTTTGGGAGAACAAAGGGGGAGGAGTTGAAAAAAATAAGAGAGCATGAGTCAGTGAGAGTAAGACGAAAGATATTTGGGAGTTTCAGGAGTTACAATGTGTTGTCTGTTTTTGTCTGTGTGATGAAAACAGAATGCAAGCTAGGTGAGAGTTTAAAGCTCTAATTAGAGTTGCTTGTAAGCAGCTGGTGGGAATGATGGCACGGGACATTATCCACTATGTTGGCTGAGTGTGCATGCATGGTGTGTGTTGTGCAGCAGGGGAGAGGGACTTCAGCGAATACAGAGAAACTGGGACTAGAAAGCAGCAAAGAGAGGACAAACTGTTTGTCCTTAACTTCAGAAGCAGAGTTTATCTCCACAAAACAATTGGTATTACATTGAGTTTATGGTAGTCCCTCGCCACTTCACGGTTCGGTTATCACGGTTTTTCAAAGTAAAATTGGACATGACACAAATGGCTGATTGATGGATTGTAGGGATAGCACCATCTAGTGGGCATCCCTTGTCTGTGCATCCTTGTATCACCTCATTTGTTTAGAGACTGATTTCCTCCTTGTGTTCCCAGGTGTTTGTAATTACGACTTGTCTTGTCAGTGTGCATAGCGTGTTGTCGTCGGGTATATCCTGTCCTGTCTGATCCTGCCAGTCTGTCCTGTTTCCTGTTCCCTGGTTTTGTAAGTTTGCTGCCCTGTCAGCCCTTTTTGATTTATTATTATTATTATTAAATAGTATGTATTTTGTAAATTCTGAGTCTAGACTGTTCCCTGCAAAACTGGGTTCTGCCCTGCCTTGACCTGCCTGAAACCCTGACAGAATGACATGACCAACCATGAACACAGCAGGCAATCAGTTTTTTGTCTAGACTCCCTTTTGAGGATTATTCTCACCTCTGTGACACCGTCCAGATATATATGAACTCGGCCACCTCCTACAATCTGTTAGAAAGGTGGGAGGTCAAAACAGACATGTTGAACGAATGTATTCGTCTCCCAGGGTTAATTGACTCTCCTGGTATGGAGGACATTTTGGACGAGGTACTGGAGGAGACGCGTTGGTTGGAGCCACTCATCTGACTCCATGCCGTCAGTCCTAGTCCTCCACCAGAATTGGATTCCCCTGTTTTTGAAACTGTCCCGTTTTCCCCGATCCTCGCAGCTGTAGCCCCTGTGGTCGCCCCCGGGCCTACCACAGTCCCCTTAATTTTTCCATCTCCTACAACCTCTGTGTGTTTTACGCAGTACAAGGATCCAGTCAGTCCAGTCCATCCAGCCTCCACCGACCCAGAACCTGCAGGTCACACTGAACCTGCAGGTCGCTCAGAACCTGCAGCAATACCAGAAGCTGCAGCAGGTCCTCAGCCTGCTGAGGGGTCCACACCAGGTCCTGACTCAACAGCAGCAGCTCTGAACTCTGATCCGGCTCCTCTGGTCTCGCCACCTGATTTGGCTCCTCTGGTCTCGCCGCCTGCTCCTGCTCCTCTGGTCTCTCCGCCTGCAGACCACATGCCAGATTCACCGCCTGCAGACCCCGACTCGACGGATTCGCTGCCTGCAGACCCCAACTCGCCGGACTCACCGTCTGCTGACCGCAGGCCTGACGACTATTTGCCTGCAGACCGCACGCGGGACTTGTAGCCCGACGACTCCTCGCCTGACTACACCTCGCCTGACTACTCCTTGCCTGTGACCTCCATCGAACGGTCTCTTGGCCGCCTGCCCGACATGCTCCAGACTGATGGATGGCCTCCCGGTCACCCGCCTGACTAACCTCTGCCTGATGGATGGCTGCCCGCCCGATCAGCCTCTGCCTGATGGACGGCCTCCTGGCCGCCTGCCTGAAGTGCTTCAGCCTGTTGGATGGCATCCCGGCCACCTGCTCAACCAGCCTCAACTTGATGGACGGCCTCCCGGCCCCCCGCCCGACGCGCTTCATCCTGTTGGAGGGTGTCCCGGTCGCCTGCTTCACCAGCCTCTGCTTGATGGACGGCCACCCGGCCGCCCGCCCGACGCGCTCCAGCCTGAAGGACGGCCTTCCGGCTGCCCGCCTGACATGCTCCTACCTGACGGACGGACACCCTCCTGACGCGCTCCTGCCTGATGGACTGCCTCCTCGCTGCCTGCCCGACCAACCTCTTCCTGATTGATGGCCTCCCAGCTGCCCGCCCGACCTGCCTCTACCTGATGGACGGTCCACTGACCGCCCAGACATTTTTTGTGTTAGTTGTGTTTAGTTTGTGTACTGGTGTTTTTGTCCTTGTGTGCCTTTGTTTGGGCCCACCGTCTTTGCAGTTCTTCCCTCCGCCCACCCTAATCTTTTCGGGGAGGGGTTCTTGGGGACGCTAGGGGGCGTCCTTGGGGGGGTACTGTAGGGATGGCACCATCTTGTGGCCATCACTTGTCTGTGCACCCTTGTGTCACCTCATTTGTTTAGAGACTGATTTCCTCCTTGTGTTCCCAGGTGTTTGTAATTACGTCCTGTCTTGTCTGTGTGTATATATAGTCTGTCTGAGAGTCGTGTCCTTTGTTGTGTCGTCGTTGGGTGTTTCCTGTCCTGTCTGATCCTGCCAGTCTGTCCTGTTTCCTGTTCCCTGGTTTTGTGAGCCCTTTTGATTTATTATTATTATTATTATTATTATTATTATTATTATTATTATTATTATTAAAGAGTATTTATTTTGTAAATTCTGAGTCTAGACTTTTGCCTGCAAAACTGGGTTCTGCCCTGTATTGACCTGCCTGAAACCCTGACATGGATTAGCATTGGATTGTTTATTTAAAATAAATTATTTTAAATGATTTTGCAACATGTGTGAAGCCCACAAGTGCAGGGGAAGCTCCCTCCTGCAGCTGATCAGCTGATCTCTTTCGCTGCCATGCACACATTTCTCCTGCTGCATCAGCTTTCGCCATGCACACATTTCTCCTGCTGCATCAGCTTTGTGAAGGGTTAACTCTTTGCTGTCCAGATGCACCGATTGACTTTGTCTTCCAATTTAAAATTCAAAATATGTCACATCTTAAAAATCTTCATAATCACAAAATATAAAAGTTATTTTTAATTATTTTAGAACATCTATGTTCAGTTGATGAAGTGTAAATGATCAAGAAGTACATTTCTGCTATGTGCTGCAGAGCTGAAGCTGTGTGACATCTCACTGATGTCCTGCTGCACTTCTCTTCTCTACAATTTAAATTTAAGTACTGTAACATTTTAAATAAAAAAATATGCTGCATGGATTGTTTATTTTAAATGTTACTGTATTTATTATTATTTAAGTAGCGGGATTGGGGATTAACAGGATAAGAGTGTGATTACAGCCTGGCACATGTCATGACAAAGTTTACTGAACTTGAACTTGAACTACTGCCTCTCTACTTGGTGGTTTTTCACTTATTGCGGGGTCGTGGTCCCAAACACCTGCCATAAACAAGGAACTACTGTACTTGATATCTGACTCATCAGTTTGTTCCAGAGTGTTGTTGTTATTGTTGTTACCATCGTACCCATC
>JARVGS010000321.1:23680763-23690860 GCA_031762315.1 Hypsolebias antenori | reverse complement strand
TTAATCGAAAAATCGATTTTGACTCGAATCGTGACACCAAAAATCGGAATCGAATCGATTCTCCAGACACTGAGACATTCGCACCCCTAGTACTTTGTACTTATTTGAATAATCCCCCTGGTTGTTGTTTATTTGTTTGAATGTATATTGATAACTGTCGTTGTAATGTTTTACTTTTAATAAAGTTTTTCATAAAAAAGAAAAAAAGATCCCACATGGTGTACAGGTGTTCAACTGCCACTTTTTCTGAGCATCAACTATCAACAATATCTGGATTAAACAGTAAGTGAATTACAATGCCAATGATTTTTACAATGAAAAGGCTTCATTTAGTAACAATGGTTAAATGCTGAGTTTTTTTATTTTTTATTTAATGGCTCCCTGAATATATTGGCCTAAGCAAGCGTGCTACAACCACAAGCTTGCATATAATAGATGGTGTAAAAAGTAAATAATACTTTTTCTACCTTAAATTTAAAACATTTTTTAGGTTGAAGTATTGTCACTTATTTGCTCTAACATTTTAGCTAGTCTTAAATAGCTGCGCTGTTCAGCTGGGTTCAAGTCTCAGCATGTTTTAATAAAACATGTCCAGGATTAAGACTGAACATTTATTTTACATGTGCTTTGAACTTTTTAGGGTAAAACTCAGAGATAAAAGCTGAAAGTCGTGTATGTACTGTAGTGACAAACGTTGCTTTTGGTGTTGGACTTTATATGTTATGATCACGTGCATCTGCAGGTGCAGATCTGCATGTAGGAAGGACAGTCTGAGCATGCGCAGTGGTGACCAGTTGAACTGCTGCCGTGTGGATAGCTTAGTGTTTGTGATGGGTCAGCTTGGCTGGATGTTATGGTGCTGAAAGTGATGTGTGGGCAATGTTTATAGTGGGCAATGTTTATAGTGGGCAATGCTTATAGTGGGCAATGCTTATAGTGGGCAATGTTTATAGTGGGCAATGTTTATATTGGGTAATGTTTATAGTGGGCAATGTTTATAGTGGGCAATGTTTATAGTGGGCAATGTTTATAGTGGCCAATGTTTATGGTGGCCAATGTTTATGGTGGCCAATGTTTATATTGGGTTATGTTTATAGTGGGCAATGTTTATAGCGGGATATGTTTATAGTGGGCAATGTTTATAGTGGGTAATGTTTATAATGGGCAATGTTTATAGTGGGCAATGTTTATAGTGGGCAATGTTTATAGTGGGCAGTGTTTATAGTGGGTAGCACAAAGCTAATTTGATGCTAATCACAGTGAGCTGCAGCAGCAGTGGTGTCTCTCAGATTGCTGAGTTTACAGGTGACACAACACAAAAAGGGTAGTATCCTGACAGTTAATGCTCCAAATCCTCTGTATTTCTGTATTGAACCTTTTTTTGATTTTTTTGAATCCTCTGGCTCGCATTTTTCTTTAAAGAATTAATAAAAACATTAAGTAATTTATGTGATTCATGCTTGTTTGTAAGTACATTGAGTTACCCCTGAACCCATGAATCATCAAACCATCTCAGGTGAGCCATATTTGCTTCATAAGCAAATAGCTTCATATTATGAGGCTTCTCTATCAATAATTTAGATTTTCTTTAAAGCTAAGTGAATCCATCCATCCATTCTCTTCCGCTTATCCGGGGTTGGGTTGTGGGGGTAGTAGCCTAAGTAGGGAGGCCCAGACTTCCCTCTCCCCAGCCACTTGGGCCAGCTCATCTAGGGGAATCCCAAGGCATTCCCAGGCCAGCCGAGAAACAGTCCCTCCAGCGTGTCCTGGGTCTTCCTCTGGGTCTCTTCCTGGTGGGAGGTGCCCGGAACACCTCACCAGGTAGGCGACCAGGAGGCATCCTAACCAGATGCTTGAGCCACCTCAACTGGCTCCTCTCGATGTAGAGAAGCAGCAGCTCTACTCTGAGTCCCCAGATGACAGAGCTTCTCACCCCATCTCTAAGGGAGAGCCCAGACACCCTGCAGAGAAAACTCATTTTGGCCGCCTGTATCTGAGATCTCGTTCTTTCAGTCACAACCCAAAGCTCATGACCATAGATGAGGGTAGGAATGTAAATCGACCGGTAAATATAGAGCTTCATCTTTTGGCTCAGCTCTCTCTTCACCACGACAGACTGGTACAGCGCCCGCTTCACTGGTGAAACTGCACCTATCCGCCTATCGAGCTCACACTCCACTTTTCCCTCATTCGTGAACAAAACCCCGAGATACTTAAACTCCTCCACTTGGGGCAGGACCTCCTCCCCAACCCGGAGAGGGCACTCTACCCTTTTCCGGCTCAAGACCATGGCTCGGATTTGGAGGAACTGATAACTGTCTCTGCATTTGATGACTACCTCTAAAACTTAAATATTTTATGTTTGAGTAATTTTATAAACATAAAAACTGATTTGATTTAATTGATAAAGTAATGCTGAAACACACAGCTGTTATCTGTTTCTGTTGCCATCTAGGGTGTAGAGAGCCACAGACATGGTGATGGTGGACCAGATTTGGCCCAGGGACCAGTATGCAATTATTTTACAACAAAGTTGTGATTTGGTTTATTATCTTCGGTTCCAAAGAACTGCACCAGTAAAGTTCAAAATAATTTGTAGTGCAAGATCAACAACAAACAACATACAAAATAACTTAGATGCATAAAAATAAATTAAATTGTGCAAAAACAGACAAAAATAAATTAAATAAAAAAAAATCAAGGAAATACTTAGATAATGTAAATGAACAATTACTTGAAACCATGTAAAATGGTTTAAAAAATAAATTTAAAGTTGAATAATCAGTTCTTAAAACTGTATAAATGTATACAAGTTGCAAAAGCTGAACTTCAAATATTAAACAACCTTTAAAAACAATCACAACTTTATACTGAAATTGTATGTAATAGAAAAGTTAGAAATCAAAATAATTACTAATAAAATAAAATAAATTCTTCTTATAGGGGGCCCCCTAGTGATACCGGGGCCCTAATCAGCCACTTAGTTATCTTATGCCTTGGGCCGGCCTGTTTTACAGTTATGTTACCCCAGCATGCATGTTGAAAGACTCCAGGCAGGAGTCAAACCTGCGACTTTCTTACTGTGAGGCGACAGCACAGACGACTACATCACAATGTTATGTGATGAGAAATGTAACGTGTTGCCAGTTTAGGTTGAATCAGCTGTTTTTACCAAGTTGTGTTGAAATGCAAGTGAATTATTCATATTTTGCTACTCACTGAATTGAAACAGATATGGCTGGCAGTGTTCTATATTTGTCATCATCAGCCTGCACATCTGTCCTACACATTAAGTTATATTCCAAGAAAATAATAAAATTGACATAAGCTTGCCTTTAACACAAAATTTAATGATGATCGTTATGCATGTGTACACATTACTTCTATGTGGTCTTTTTTGTCAAGCTGTTAGGAGTTCATCATCTGAGTGACAGAGTTTTATTTAAATTAATTTTAAAAATGGACATGCGTGTACTCATAATTCATTCAACCTTTATTTAGACAGGTTAATCCCACTGAGCCTGTGGGACTCATTTACAAGAGAGACCTGATTTTAACAAAGAATGATGACAACAGTGGACAACAAAAACAATAGACAATAATAAAGGATGCGTACAATTTAAGATTTTTTTAACAAGTGAAAATAAAATGGTATTTAAAAGAAAATGTCACAAAAAACAGCTAAAGTGTGATGAGCTGCAAATAGAGAAGATTTTGATTTAAAAGTTAACATGGGTAATCAAAAATGGGCAGTTATATTATGTTTCTTGGTTACTATGTTATTGTTTTAAACTTTAGCTGAAAATACTTTTTTGTAAAGTTCAGACCATCAAATGGTACAATAACAAAATGAGTTTCGTACATTTTTCTAGTTTAAAAAAAAAAAAAAGAGTAAGAAATCAGTTGCAGTGTGTAGCTTTAAAAATATAAAATGAAAGAAAATGTTTCTTTCTTTTTAAATATCCATACCTCT
Organism: Hypsolebias antenori; assembly: GCA_031762315.1. Taxonomy (NCBI): domain Eukaryota; kingdom Metazoa; phylum Chordata; class Actinopteri; order Cyprinodontiformes; family Rivulidae; genus Hypsolebias; species Hypsolebias antenori. Next base: position 23,686,887 of record JARVGS010000321.1, on the reverse strand, counting down.
TCAACCTCCTTTCCTTAAATCTTTCCAGGGCTGCTGGAGGACACTCCGTCAGGTGTGGACCCAAATGCAGAGTGCTGCGATGTGCGGTGGGACTTAAAAGTGGACAACCAATCCAGGGGAAACCTAAAAAGGACTCACCCACCATGCCAGCATCGAACCTCGCTGAGCTCCTCGGCGGCCTGCAGACTGTGTAACAGCCGGCTCAAACTTTGCCTGCTGGTCCTTGTACTTTTACACACTGTTGCCAGCCTCACTGCATCCCACAATGCAACGGGACTGGGCCTCCCCACCATCGCGCCACTGGAGGATAGCCCTGCCAATGAGGAGTGACAGAGCTGCCAGGCAGGATGATAGTTTGTAGGAATGGTGGAGATGGTGGAGAGTGTGTGAGTGTGGGGGTGGGGGGTGGGGATTCCCTCGCCATGGCAACCGTTGTGGAAAAATACTGCAACGGTTGTGCAAACGGCTGGAGCTGTGTGCCTGCAGACATTCAGCAACACAAAGAGAAAACGTGGGACGCTTTAAGACGATGGATGCTTAAATCAATCAAAACAAAGAAGTAACTTAGAACTTACACAAACTGAGGGGTTAAATCAGTCCCTTGGTAGGAAACGGGGACAATGCCACCGCCTTTGTTGAGAGGGGAGGTCAGCTTTCTTGTGGCTGAGTTTCTCTAATTCGCTTTTTTACACTGTGTTCCAATTATTGGTTTCTGTTGCACTGGCTGACTATGAAATAACACAATCATATTCCCTTTCTAATATGTACTCATATTCCTCTTTGTTTCTGAGTCCTTCAGATGGGAACAAAATGTGTCCTCGAAGTAAGACAGAAAATGTGAAGAAAAAACAAATAGCTGCAGATTTGTGTGTGTCTTTACACGTGTGCGTGTCTGTGAGAGAGTGAGCGCATGTCGCCATCTTAAAATCTACCTAAAACTGGAGCAGCTGATTTTCCAGAGAGCCCCTCAGACTCCAATCAGCTCCATCCATTGGTTTGTTGGTTCATTCCAGTTGTAATTTAACTGGGTTTGAATGTGGTTCTGATGCCCACATTACATGTGAGTTTAACACAAGTTATATGTTTAAAAGGTTTCAGAAAGTGGTATCGGCAAAAAGCTAACACTCTGGCTCAGGAAGTTTTTTCTTTAGTGGTGCCAAAGTCTGAAACAATGTTTTTATGCCTCACTTCACCTACTCTGTTCACCATGTAACTATAAAATAACAAAGATAGCATTAAAGTCACTGGTAGTGGAAATATAATAATCAGCTTAAATCAATTTATTTCAATATGAACTTGTTTTGAAAGCTATTTTAAATGCACATGTTCAGGTTCAATTTATTAGAGCCATTGTCAGTTTAACCAAGTTATTAAACTTGTCCTACCCAATTTATTTATTTTACTAGTTCAAACCTCAGTTTAAACTTTTTATTTTTAGTATTACCAAAAAATAAATAAATAAATAAATAAAATAAAATAGGCATGGTGAAATCCCAGATGTTGCAGTCAATATAACAGATGAATTGACACTTTTCACCCAAATTTTCTAGCATTTTAAAGAGTTAAGAAGAGCTTTAAAAATATTTTATTGCATATTATTTTTCTAAAGGAGACAACTACATTTGGTCTAAAATTATTTGGTCAAATTTACATATTTTATTGTAATTCCATCCAGTTTATGTGTTTATCCAAAAACACTGATAACCAAGAGGTCTGCTGCAACAACAGTTTGAAGAAGCTTTATATTTTTACTTGTATAATTTTAAAAAAGGGTTTATTTAGAAGGTCAAGCTGGTTTATTGTGATAAACGTGGTTGCAAAGGTGGCTTAAAAATAAAACTATTATTCAAAAGCTAGCATAATAAAGTCAATTATATAAAAATTATTATAAGAATATAATAAAATGTATTGCCATAACAGTATGGTCATTTCAGTCGCATGGTTCAGCAAACTTAAACCCGTGGGACAGTTTTGCTAAAGTTACTTTGGGTAAAGTTACTTTTTTTTCATTACAGTCAGAATGTGCGAGCAGCAGACAAACAATGATTATTGTACTGTAAGTTTTTCCATCTTTAGCTCACCTGCAGGATGTTTTGGTTTTATTTCCTTCACGTTTGCAGGTTAGTGATAAAAATAAAAAAGCCCACCATGTGTGAGCTCTCTGAACCAGAACTACATCAGAAGTACTTCTTTTTTGGTTTGTTTTTGACTAATATGAACACAGTATGAATACTATAGTTTGCCTTTGACGACTCTGCATTACTGATTGTTATTCCCACACATTTAAAAATACAAATAAAGTATCATGTTACTTAAAGGTAGGAAAATCTTGTGCATCATAATCCTGCTTCCTGGTCAATTGCACCTATACATTTGTTTCTGTTGACATGAGGCTCTCCAAGATTAGCCTCGTATTCATTATACTCAGTCCCGCCCCACTACTACAAGAACCACATCTAATCCCAAATCACACCCAGTAGCATGCACACTGTCTGGTGTTTTTCTCCTTAAAACATCAAAAAGATATTCCATCATGTAAAGGGCTTATAAGGAAATACAGTACAAACATTGTCATCCTCGCAGCCAGACACGTTCAAAAATGCTTGCGTTACTGTGGCTTGTAGACTTAGAGGGATTTTTTTTTAACTCATAAAGCTTCACTTCTAAAGGCATTTTCTTAACTTTTCATTTGAAATTAGGAGCATAAATAATCTCAGAGAAAGACTTGTGTCAGTGTTTGTACACCAAGCTGAGGAAAACGTGTAAATGTGTGATAAGAAAGGAATGGTATAATCTCAAGGGCTGCCTCCCCCCCCCCCCCCCTTTTTTTATTTTTATTTTGTGTTTCTATGATTAATTTGGTTTTAAAATCAGGAGTATATACATTTATTCCCATACACTGATGTGTTTATGATTTATTAATCCAGCATCTGATGTCAGAAAATGTTAATAAAGTTATATTTTTTTTTATTCAGTCATAAAAAATATGTATGAAATATGGGCCTTTTGTTTTAAATTTGCTGTTTAGAACTTGCCCCACACTAAACTTCATTTTCACAGCTTTGCATGAAATTAAAAACTCCTCATCCATCCACACCAGTCTTGAAAGACTGTTTCCAGTCACTGTAAAATGCTGCTATACCGATTGTCACCAGTAGGGGACGTTGCATTTGTCATTTCACTGTCATTACTGCTGCCGAAGGACTGTCACGTTTACAGGAATCAAACAGTTGGAGTAAAAGGAAATCCCTGATCCATCAGTTCATGTTACTGATCAGTGCTTGTTTAGCTCACAAACCAACGTGACCACATAAATTATCTTTGGACAGGCAACGATCTACTACACCAGTTGTCACTTTATGCATGAAATGTCATTAAAAACCATTATGCTGAAAACATACTAGACCCAAAAAAGTATACTATGATCGCCCCCAGGTTCAGCAAAATGTTTACAAACTCCTACAAATGAACAAGAATAGTAAAAAGTCCTGATGAGACCAAGTAAAAAAAAAAAAAAAAACAGACATTGACATAAAACTGGGAGTGCGCCATATTGAGTACAAGACACAAAACTGAAGTTAATTTTGTCAGTAAATAAATGGGCATGGGGCAAAACTAAATTGATTCTGTGGTAATTCACTCCAGCAACACCTCATGTTCTCATCGACCCTCATCAGACGTTTCTGTAAGAGATCTATTTAACATGCAAGAGCCATTAAGAAGGAAAAGTCATTAAGAAAGTATGTGAACTTTACGCAGGCTGCATGAGGGTGAATGCTTACTGTGTCACCCATTGCACACTTCGACGTGCACCTGCACCAAGAACTGTCCATTTTATGTGCAAGACTTCTTTAAGACAAGAACAAAATAGATTGTATACCTGTCATTTTATTTGTTTGGCTAACACAAGAATGCATACAATAATTACTCTGTAATTATCTTGGCTTTATTTAGGGTTGTGTCGACAAATTTCTAGCTGTGTTATATTGAAGGGAATAGTCTTGTGGATTGTTTGTAGCAGTTATCAGGGTTAAGATCTGTTACTTTCCATAATATAAGTCACAAAAACTTGTTTTAGTTCTGCACATAATAATGCTTCTTGCCTTCCATCTCCTGCCCATCCATTAGTGCACCCGCTCAGATTTACACAAGGATCCCCTGCTTTCACTTTCTGTTTGCGCAACTATTCTATCCTGTGGATCTATGCAGAAGCTCATCCCTTTTGGTTAGTTTCAGTTGTAAATACGTTCCCAAGTGTGCCGAACGATGTTCCTTTCTCCTCGTGTTATTTGAGTCGATCTCATGCTGTTATTTTCTTCTTGTCCTCCTCCTTTTTCGTCTTCTTAAGTTTCGATCATCTGAATTCACTGACGTTTAAAGGGAGTGTGGTGAGGTTTAACCAACAGATGCGCTCTCAGCTTCACAGCCTCGTTGGTAAAGGCCGTGGTTCTGTGCGTGTGAAAGCAAACGGTTTCTATTAGGGAGTTGAAAACTGTTCAAACGCATATAGAAGTACCATTACGATTATGATTCTTATTACTATTATACTACCAGTATATTGTAATATTATAGATGCTTTAGTTCAAGTGACTTCTTTAATTTTTTTTACAAACAATTTTGATGAAATGATTTATAAAAGAGTCTCACGCATCATGATCTTTATGAGAACTACTGCGACAATGACTAAATTGTGTTCTGATGAAAATAAATACAAACATGATATTATTGATCTCTTTGTATGTTGTCCTTTTGTATGATGTGTCGTTGTTCCGACTGAAAAGCATATTTGGACACAAGATACACAGCTGTGTTTGCCGATGGGAGGATGTGACCATCGCCAGTAAAACACGTGGAATAAACCATCATTCATGAACGTAGCCACTCATACAGTCTGTTTTAACCCGCCTAACATTCATGTTTCAGGACTGTGGGATAAAACCGGAGTACTCAGAGAAAACCCACACATGCTCGAGGAGAATACTCCACATACAAAGGCTTGTCAGCCGTCCGACCACGGCGCCCTTCCAGTTCTCTTCATTCCCAGGTAGCACGAACTCAGTAAAATCAAGAGAGGTGAATTCTTTTTACCATTTTATGATGATAGGCAAAAAAAAAATCACAAGTTCGGCGCTGAGGCATCTGTCCGACCTGTCGCAACACGGAAGTGGAAGCAGAGGCCTCATGCAACAGAACGCCCCAGCTTATGTTGGCCCTTGGTTCTGCCTTCACATCAGGGCAGGCACAGCCTTTAACAGACCAGTGGGTAGACTGTGTGTGACCTCACCAGTCTCATCTGTTTCTGATGGTGGATAATAGGGTGATGTGCAAATCTGAGTGTTGGAAGCATACCATACATACCATTTTATTTATAGAGCACTTAAAACAGCAAAAAGGCCAACCAAAGTGCTGCAAGCAAACAAATTAAAAATGACTCCTTATTGGGTGTTGACCATGGGATTGCTCGTTGTGAGCAGCTGAGAATATGGTCTGCTCCAAACCAAGTTATGAGTCCGCATAGACCAGACCGGGCCTCCAGCAAGATTCAACGTAACAGGCTCCAGGGGAGATTTGAACCAGAATCGTTCCTATTGTGAGGCGACAGCAAAGTCCCCATGCGACTTATCAGCTAAACCTGACATTCAAAAAAAAAAAAACATGGTTCATTTAAACTGCTGATGTAACAGTTGTAGCGTTAACATCGGGACAAAAGTGCATGTGCACGTGAACATTAAATTAGTTGGATATAATAAGTGCTGTCATGAAAGATGAAATATTGCATATGTTCAGTCAATAGTATCGACACAATATAAAAAATAATTTTCCGCTGATGTGTTGAATGAATTTATTGAACTTACAGATTTGTTGTTGCCACACTACATTTGTTTTTTATAGTGAGATGTGTACTGAGTGAACAAAGATGCGTTACTGTATTAGTATACAGTACAGTATAAGCTTTAATTTAAAAATAAATTAAAAAACCCTGCAAAATCAGTAAAGCTGAGCATCTTTTAGCACTTCATGTTTAAAATAATTAGCATCTAGCTTCAAGCAAACAGGTAAAATTAGTTGGTTATTTTCTGACTCTACAAAAAGGTTGTCCCCGAGTTACGGCTCCCCCGACCTA
>JARVGS010000321.1:23664757-23676457 GCA_031762315.1 Hypsolebias antenori | reverse complement strand
ATATAAAATGCTGCATAAAAAGACAACGTAAGGTGTGATGACGTCACTGGGGGTGGCGGCCGTAAACGCGAAACGCCATAAACCGATGACGCCGGAAACCGAGGGTCACCTGTAAAGTCCAGTTGTTTCTGTATTGAACCTTTTTTGATAATATCTTACTTGTTGCAAACAACTATTTGAACAGCATCACTTTAGAAAATAAAGTTGAATTCTGACTGTAATGATGCACTAATGACTATTTCAAAAGTGGACATTTCCAAAATTGACTGCTATTATCCTAAAACTATTTCAGTCTTGCAAAGTTTAGCATTTATTTTTATTTTTGTGTAACATTTAGTGTTCATTTAGCTTATATCAGGGTGTATCTTAGATTTTTATATTCTGTTTCTTTTATGCTTTATACTGTTGCTATTTTTGGGTGTAACTGGGATCTTGAGTATATAATTTCATTCCACCTCATGTACCACATGTGATGCGAACAAAGAACCTTGAACTTGAAGTTTATTGTAGTTCATCCAAATGATACTTTAGACAACTTTGCACCACCATTAGTTATGCGTGGCAGTGTTATTCCAGCAGAAATATTATAATATATGCAAAAATTACTTTAATGTGAAATTGATGATGATGTAAAAGTTTTGAAAATCACATTTGCATGAACCATTCGAGTCTGTACTTGTTTTACGCTGTCAGAATTCTCCATTAGTCTTGGTCCCTCTCAGACTCAGAATTAGCTCATCAGGTTTGGACAGTAAAATTAATATTATTAACTAAAGACAATACAGTGTAAATACCAATATAATAATGAGCAAACTTAGGAAGTGTAAACATTGTTGTTTCTATATTGTATTTCAATACTAGCATGACTCTTATAAATGTGACCATACTAAAAGCAGGTTACAGAGGTGATGTAACCCATTTATACCATTTGTGCTGTCCTTTATTTTGGTCAGCTATACAAAACTATGTCTCATGAATGTGAAATCTGCCTTTTGCCACTGAGGGATCACTGAAAAGTCCACAGCTTATCCAGAATGCTGGAGGCAAGTGATGGAGATGTTACTGGAAATTTGGGTTGAGACCAACAGCTGACCTTTGTTTAGTCCTGAATGATGTTTTAAATAAAGAAGAAAAATGACACAACACAATGAAACACACACATAACTTCTTGTGGTTTGATTTAGTTAATAATATTTGAAAAGGTCTCAAAACATATCATGATTGCAGCTAAAATTACATTATTTTAAAATGAAATTGTTGTATTACTAAATGTCAAATTGTTGGCTGAATTAAAGAACCCTGGACTCAAAACCATGATACAAGAAAACATTTTGTGCTCATAAAACATGAAATGGCACCATTTTTTTTCTAGTGATTGAAGTGGATGTGCTGAAGCTTTTGCTGGTCTATTCTATAAATAAAGCTATAACATCTGCCAAAACGTTTCGTTCATTTTCTCTAACTCTTCTCATGCTATTCTCCAGGTCACCGTAGTGTTTATTCCAGCTCTTGACTACTTTATATTAAGGGTTTTAGCAGTGCTAATGTGGATTTGTTAAAAGTCTCACTAATTCACTACAACCTGTTACAGCTGCATTTACATCGTCGACAAATCTCCACCCTTTATCTGAGAAACATCTGGACAGGACGCACAAGCTAAAATAAAATGGTTCAAAAGTCACAGGAAGTTAAAGGAAAATACTTACATAGTATTTACTTACATACTTATGTCTTTTGAACTGATGACATACGTACACTGTTCCAATTTTTTAATAAAAAAAATATTTTTTGTGCATAAGAATGTTCTTTAATGACATGCTTTATCTTGATTTTTTTTTTATTTTTATTTTTTTTTAGAAGAAGCAAAAAACAGACCCATACATTGTTGAAAGTATCTACAAAATTGTTTATACATTTGTAAATATTAGCCTCACTTTTTTTTGTAAATTGGGTCAGTTCTATTGCCCTAATATTCTCTTTTTAATAGACTGTTAACCACAGCTTACAGAGGCTATCATATCCAGTGATTGACCAAAAAACATGTTCAGTCCTTCTGACTTCAGCATTTCTTTAGCTGTTTTTAATGTTAGGTGTTGCATGTTAAATCCAAAGTCCTTCATTTTAAATATAAAAATTGGAAAGTGAAAAATAATGTAGCCTATTGGATTATGTCCTTCAGAAGGTTTTGTAATTGTTTTCTCTCTCGCCTTCGGACGAGACACAATGACCTGCCCAAAGGTTATTGTGTCTGTATCCTGCAGATTAGAGGTCCTGATGTGTGCCACATCTGCAAAATACATCTGACTTCATAAGCTCCGATTTTAACAGACTCAAAAACTGCATGTGCAGGGGGAAAAATTAAAAGCAGTTCCTCAAAGGCACAAGTAAATTACATTAACTGCAATGTAAAATTACATGTTGGGCTTCTTCTCTGTCTAACAAACTTTATGGCCATTATCATGATTTTATTTAATTTTTTTTAAGAAATGTGTTGTTTGCATTGCCTGGAAGTGTTCACAAATGAGCAAAACTAAAACATTTTGCTGATATTTGATCAACAGCTCTAGCCTTGATATTAAAGACATAGGTGGTCTGTCTCGTCTTCATTTCACATCCCTATTCAAAAAATTTGGATTGACCCAACAATAATCTGTTTGCCTGTATATTTGCAAGGCTTTTGAAAATCTGCAATAAATGAAATGCAGCTATATTAAAAAGGTATCTAAAAGGCATTAGGGGTTGATCCATATTCTTTCCTGACAGATAACAGCTGCTGAGACTTAATCATACCTCGTCCCCTGTGATAACATGGTGCCTAATGGGAATGTGTTAGTTATCTCAATGACTTTGTTATCAGAGTGCCAAACAATTGCATCATCTAATTTTCTGGTGCACTGTTTGAAAAAAGAGAAAATTCAGAACTCTTTGAAACTAGGACGGTACAGAGTTGCAGCTGAGTGCTTCTCTTCCTATAAATTAACAAATTGTTTGGAGCTTCTCATGATTCATATATTCACTCCACTGCAAGTCATAACTAAAGTTATACGTATATGTGCACATGCAACCAGATTTAAACATCTGGGTGCAAGTGCAAATGGTGTCCTGCCTTGAAACAACCATCTAGAATTTAGAAGGATCAAAGTACAACAAAGCATGTACTGTACATCTTCAGAGAAGTACTTTTATTTGGATGTAAAATGGAAAACTTGTGGATTTCTTCTGGACAATAAAATGTGTATTTCATTGTGTAAGATCATTTTGTGTCCATGAATTAAAGCTTCAAGGAGTTTAACTTGTGTTCTGAAATGTACACTCTGCTCCAATGGTTTTTTTTTTTTTTTTTTTCTGACAAACAACTCCTGTTTGATGGTTCCTCCTCAGTCCACAGAAATAAGAAAAATAACACTTAAAATGTAGTGTTTTAATGGTTTGCAGGTTTAGATTGCACATATGAAAGTAAACTGTATTCATATTCGTCATAAAATCAAAACATACAATGCAAGAAAAAATGTGACGCACATCATAATTATGTGTTGTATGCACATTGAAAGTCTCCTTATCTAAACTCATCTTATCTTTCCTTAAAGTACACAGTTTCTGAATTTGATTTTGTGATTTTTTTTTTGTTTTTATTGCTGTTATAAATTCTTATTTTGTAATTATTTTATTCTGTTTTGTGCCTTACTTTATTTTAATTTAATGAGTTATTTTCATTGAAAAATGTCTTCCTATTTCTTTGCTAGATTGCAGTTCAAATCAGAATACTTACAGTTTATGTACAGATTATGTCTCGCAGTATTTATTAGTTATTGGTTTTGAGTCATTCAGTCAAATTCTTGCCTCGTCTTCCTCGTTCCCTGGTTGGTTTTGTCTTTGTGTTCCTATTCCAAGCTCTTGTTCTGTTCAGCTTCAGTTCATCTCATCTCTTCTCAGTTCATTTATTGCAATATAAACACATTCTGAAGTTTGAATTTAAATAATTTACAATCGATGAAGTGTTGTAAAAAATTTTGAATCCCAGTAAAGCAGTGTCACCCTAAAACAATCTATTGTAATCACTTTTCATAATGTCTCTTGTTTATTTTAATGAATTTGAATTTAGAACAGGTTTATGTGCACCACAGCCATAAAATCTGATCCTCCAGGCTGGTGCATCAACCATCACTGTGTTGTCAAAACTGACCGATTCTTGAAGGCAGATCATTTCTTCTGGTGTTTGCCGTTATTGCTTCATCTGACAAAGTTTACAGGAAAGTGACTATAACTTGTCAAAGTAATATTTCCATAAACGTCAGATTTGACACTTTTATAACAATTCTTTAAAGCAAGTGATAACACTTGATGTATTTTTCATATTATGTACAATAACAATGTAATTTACCACTTAAAATGTTTATTGTTGTTTTGTAGAACTTTAAGCTTGATTCAAAAAGAAAAGGCTTCAAGCGTGTTTTTCTATTTTTTCTTTTTTTTTTCATGAATACCTTCACCCTTCTTTGATTGTAATAATTTGCCAAGGATTAAGGGATAACTAGGCCACCACTGATCAATGTTGCTAATCAGATTGGGGCATTATAAAGCCATTTTTAAGGGATTTTAACACATCAAAGTAAATTAAAAGCACTTAATATAATACTTCTGTTTATGCCCCTTGGTTTGTGGTAACCTAACTAAGCCAGCACCTTACCAATATTGATTTGCTCTAATCCATCCGGGATGTAAATATGTGCTGTGCACAGCTGGCTGAGGCACTAATCCCAGCTCCACTTATCTGCCTGCTCATCAGAAAGCAGCATAACAATCAGCTGTAAATGGTAACATTGCTGTGAAATGAAACATCATATTAAACAACAGAATATTAGATACAATATTTGATGGCTTCATGATTGTGTATTGGTTTACTGCCTTGCCCTTCAGTCCTGGCATGTTTTTGTATCGCTTGCAGGCTTAGCTATGGATTTAGAGTCAGCCTGCTCAGTGGAAATCAGGAAGTCAGGTTTTTTTTATCCTGTTTCTTTCATCTCTCTCTCTCTCTCAGAGTCGCACACACAAACACACATGTACTGACATGTGGCTTCACCATCTGTCACCCAAACTCCACTGCAAATAAAAAGCTCTAATATGGAGGATGTGCTGCAGGGGAGAAAATCAGGGTTCCTCCACAAGAGCAGGCTTGAAAATGGCAACAACTTAAATTGCTTAATTTGATCTTTTTGTGTTTGTGTGGGCACATAGACATCTGCACGACGGATAATTAAATTGTATACTGACACATGATTGGCAGGAAAGAGAGAGAGAGCGCATCATTCTAACTTTTTGGAGTGTCACTTTCCCGCTTGCCCATGATGAAATATGTTACACTGGCTTCAAATGTATCAGTCAATTAACATTTCCTGTGTGCTCGATGATAACTCATTCAGAACATCAAAACATCAACCAGTGTTCTCAGGCAGGACTTCCTCTCAGTGCTCATCATCATAGAATGGAAGCATTATTTTTATTATTTACCTTGCTAATGCGCTCACTGACCAATATAATTCAATTTAGTTCAGTCTACTTAGATAACACCAACAGCAAAAGCCACCGCAGTGGACTTGACAGAAAAAGTAAACAGGTCCGTTTCAAATCCAGTGTAATCCAATCACATTATGCACATGGCAGACCAGTTCTGCTTTGGACAGAGAAAGTTCAAATGACTCAAAAGAAAGGTACCAGTGAAGGATTGGACCAGAAGAAGAAAAAGTTTTTATCCCTTAAATAATCCCAATTCCTGATTTTGTGATGAAGGATGACATATAAAGGCCACCTTCCACAAACTTTTACTATCCTAAGCTTGAGGTTATGACCAACATGTCTGAACAAACTTTCGCAGAGAAAATGAGCAAGACTACATCATTTTAGAAGCAAAGACAATATTTTACATTTCATGAAGCCAAAAAACAGAAAGAAAGCAACTCAAAACTCTTACTTACCCACATCAACAAAACAAAACGTTCCAAAACTACCCACTTTGATTGTTGTCACCCATTAAATGGACATTATCAGTTGTTAACATCCCCATTTGTTTCCTTCAGACTGTCCCTCCTACCTCCTAGTGGGCTCAGTAGGTTATTATCACATATTTATAAGGTTAGGGTTAGGGTTACGTAAATCCATTATCTTTTACCCACTTTTTCCTTTTTGGGTCACAGGAGTCACTGGTGCCCATGGTCAGCCATCACTGTGCGAGAGGCAGGGTACACCCTAGACAGGTCGCAAGTCCATCCCAGTTAGATTATTGCTGTATTGTATATGAATGGATCAGAATTGTGTTCATATCAAACAAACGAAAAAAACAACAAACCCTCATATCCTCTCTTAAGTGACTTCTTTTAAGATGTCAAATTAAAGCCTTATAACTTAAAATCTGGAATTCATCTCTTCATATCCAGCTTCATTCATACTCATCTGCTCACACATGTTTGTGCTGCTGTTGTTCGGCGTATTGTTTTTGTGTTTTTAAGTGTTTAGCATATTCTTAGTTTAGTGTACTATTAGTTCATATCTTAGATCTTATTACTGCTTTTCTTTGACAATTTATACTTTTGTTGGATGTAAATGGGAACCTGTGTACACAATTTCAGGCCACCTCATGTACCACACGTGATGTGAATGACAATAAAGAACCTTGATCTTGATCGTGACCTTAAAAGTAGGAGGTAAATTGTAAATAAAGTTTTTAAATAAAACTAGCAAAAAGCTTCCACTTTTACATGCACCTGCAATCAGCGATAAGAACGTACCTTTAAACTTACTAGGAGGTACATGAGGGCCTGACGGCAACCTATGGGGATGATAACAACTGATAATGGCCATTTAATGGGCTGATAACATTTGAAGCGGCTGCCAAAACTGTCAACCCTCTTCCCCAAATTTGATTTTTTTTAATGACTGAACATAGTATTGTTATCTCTGTGTGAAACTTATGAACTTTTCTCCATGACTGTGTAGGGTTTTTTTTCCCGTGTGCATGTTGGGAGTGTCTGAGTGCCCCCAGTGATCCAAGAAACCTTTGCTATTGGGAATAATTTTGCCTCTGGCGGCAAATCATTCAGACAAAATGTGAATCAACAAATCTTAGATGAATCAATGAATGGGAGGGCTGTTTACATTTTCAATGTTTTTGTCTTTGTATTAAATGGTGATAGAATCATATTTATTGTATTGTTTTGTAATGCACCGCACACTGTTGTATTGTGTTGTGATGAGCTATATTGCATTAAGATGACTTGAGATTTAGAATTTTATTTTCAATGGATGTCTGACTCAGGCAACCTGCAGCTCAGATCATGCTCTGTTCAGAAAGACGTTATCAGCAGTATTGTGTGTTTAGATTGCGTCCAGAGCCTAAGCTGTTCAAAGAAAAAGAAATAAGATGCTTTTTACCTGCACCGAAAGATATAAAAAATAAAGTGGAAATGTCTTTGAGTCTGAATCCCACCACATACTTTGGGATTCTGACCAATGATATCAATGAAGCCAGGTTATAAAAAAGGCACAGTGCAGAGCATTTGTAGCTATAAATCAAAATAGGAAATGTGTAAATAACGCCTGCATAGTGCTGAGAATCTGTTTCAATTGGAAGAAATCAAAATAATGTGTTGTGAGATGCAACAAAAAAAAAAAAAAACACAAATAATGTAAAATTTGGTGGCACTGACATGGATTCAAACTAAAGACAACAAAACATCATATTTCTATATATTTTACCTTTTTGTGTAGTGGTGTGAATGCTAATCAAGTATTACAATTAATATTTTCTGATTGTCCATTTTCAATCAACCAAGGACTATTTTGCTTGTTTGAATGTTGTCAGTACATCTCACAGCTTTGGTGCAAAATTTATGACATTAGTTAATTAAAAGTAGGGGCATTAAAGTCCCTTTCTCCAAATTGGGATGGATAATAAATTGTGATGGTATCACATGAGGAAATGTGAACTCCTAATGGAAATAGGGTAATTTACTTCAAAAGGTTTTACCTGTGCTTTTGTACAATATGTGATTTTTATGAAAAATTAAACATTTTGCTTTAAGTTTATGGTTGTACATCCTATCCTTACTGTACATATCCATAATTTATGATGACTCTTTAATCTTTGAAATCAACAGTGTGAGCTTACTGTTTGGGGTTTGCAAAAAGTTTTTTCTCCTGACCTATTGGTATGGTAACACAGGCAGATCCATGTTTTCTTTTAATGCCAATTTATTTTTAGAAATAGATCCACTTGAGCTTCCTAACGCAAATCAATTTTAAACTTATTTAACACTAACTTGGCCACTATTATTGTTCTGTGTCTTTTAGCTGCTCACTTCTGCAGGGGTTGATACAGAAAATGATCAAGCATACAAAATTTGGCAATAGTTTTACACCTGGTGCCCTTCCTGACCCTAACTGGGCTCAAACCTGCAGCCTCATGATTACAGGGTCTCAGCACTAACCACCAAGCTACTCCCCTAAGCTGGCCACCACTAGCTGTAAAAAAAAATAATCCAGTGCCGTTTGTTAACGTCCTATTGAATCAGACTCTTTCTTATTCAACTGTCTGCAGTTTTTCTCAACTTTGAGCATCAGCTCAGTTTTTTCCAGCTCATTGTTCTGATTTATTATCACATATCTTATTGATCTTTTTAAGATGTACCTGAAAGCAGCTTACAGCTAAACTCACTAATAAACTTGTGATTCTCTTCCTGGTTTCACATCAAACGGAGACAAACAGAAGGAAGTGGGAAACAAAAAGATCTGTTCAAATGTGAGAAAAAGCAGATTGATACTAAAATTATAAATCAACTGGTAACAAATAATCCATAGATGTCTGTAAAACAACGTTAATTAAGGAGTGAGTGATTTATCACCACCTGTGGCAGACATGTGTCATGTGTAGAGCCGAGGGGCAAAACATTCAGAGGAGCAGATTTATAAAAAACGTATTATGAGCTCAGTGTTCTGCAGCTAAAACAGAGCAAATGTTACATGATATGGTTAAAGTAAGAATACAGCCACAGCCACAGCATATTAATAATAATAATCACAAAAAACTGCATTAGAAAAAAAATGTCCTCCTTTGATAGCAGATTTATTAAAATGGACCTAACATGGAAAACAACACAATAACAATGAGGTTTTTCTTAAAAAAGCCATTTCCAGACAAGACAGTTATGTTCCACAGTCACTTCTTAATTTTTATTGAATAAATCTGTTTTCTTGAATATTGAAATAGCTACAATCTAAAAAAAAACTGAGTACTGTGCTGTGTAAAGTGTGCAATACAAAGTGGAAGTTTGTGTTTTTAGTTTGCTTTAATGGGTCAGAATAATCAGGTTTTGTCATATTAAAGCAATGATGTGAGATATTAAAACAACTAAATGTTTATTAAATCCAGTGCTATTTTCTGATTAATAATTGTCCTCACTTGCTTTTTGTACATGCATGTGTACATTACCAGCACTTACAAGGCAATTTACATAACAGACTTTAAGGTCCTAAGATTTGGACTCAGTTTGCTGGATTCAGAGCCCAGACTTTTAACCATTACACCACAGAACCATTTAACTTCATGAGAGTGAGCATTGCAAAAACTAACCTTCATCCACCCTCTGGATTTGGTCAATCAAATTGGACAGTTCATTGCAGCTATACTTCAGCTAAACTTCAAGCTCTAAAATCCAATCATCCTGTAGATTGGGAACCTTATTATCTCCAGTAAAGGCTTGGTCTTCAGTCAGTGCTCGTACATCTGTCATGCAGAGATGCAAGCTT
Organism: Hypsolebias antenori; assembly: GCA_031762315.1. NCBI lineage: Eukaryota > Metazoa > Chordata > Actinopteri > Cyprinodontiformes > Rivulidae > Hypsolebias > Hypsolebias antenori. The sequence goes on along the minus strand of JARVGS010000321.1, from coordinate 23,666,659 downwards.
TGAAATCCGGCAGACTAACTGAAGTTTTATAATTCATTCTTGATAGTAACCAATAAGAAATGTTCAGGTAGCTACTGGAGAAATCAGAGAAACCCAGTGGTGAACAAGCTCCCAACTCTCAAGCTTTACCAGTAACCCAAAGTGCTACTGTATGTCTTCATTATGTGACTAGTCCAAAAAGATCAGTGACCAGAGTAAGCATTTAGCACATTAGCAAGGTAATGTTGTTACTGTTTAGCAAAAATGTAGCTTCTGCATTGCTCCATTTGTTGCCATGGAAATATGCTGTTTTACAGCGGCTAGGGCAAGTTATTGGCAATACAGAAAGCACATGTGGCTGGTTGCAGTCACTTTGTTTCTGATGGACTACCAACATTAAGGCAAAGCAGAAATACCCTGATGCATGCTCAAAGCAGAAATCAGAAATCTTTTTCGTAGATTACAGACAGGCATGTATCAGGACACTTTAGGTTGTAGTGCAAGCAGAAAGGGTAAACTTTGGATGAACAGGGTACAATGTTCATCAAATGAAAAGGTCAAATATATTTGATGAACTAGGTCAACCCATAAAACTTGCAGGAGCTTTCAGAAGTTTCATAGTGCTGCTCCATCAGCCAACATAACTCAGTTGGGAGAGCATCAGACTGAAGAAACGACAGTCCCTGGTACCATCCCTGGTTAGGCAATTATATTGTTGAATGTTTCACTGTGATGTTGAGAAAGATGTGATATGGAACCAGCAAATAATTTCTTAAGTGAATCTCATTTATTGTCCTTCTGTGAATGACACCAAATGTATGGTGGTAATTATAATAATGTAGTTATTGAACAATTGTGCCGCAAACAGCTTCCTCGTGCATTATACCATAAGATTGCACCCTCTGTTTTTTTGTTTGTTTGTTTTTTACAATTTTATTCCTTGTAATTGTGCCAATTGTCCAGAAAATGGACTGCATGGCTTCAGACACTGAAGAATTAAATCCAATTGCTTGACCAAGTTGAATCAAGTCCCACAAGGACCTGAGATGGGAAATGTCCAAAGACCTTTGCTTGTCTTCTCCCACCCTTCATCCCATTTTGAACTATGTTTCTGCTCTCCTCTTGATGAACATATGAAGTGCCTTTTCAAAATCTTGAACATTTTTGCCATGTATGTGATTTTACATCAAGAAAACCATAGGACACACTTGTAATGTTTGCGATAGATATAAATTAGCAAAACAGAAGCTCCATTGAGATTTGAACTCAGATCAATGGATTCAAGGGCCAGAGTGTTAACCATTACACCATGGAACCATAGAAAGTGCAGTTTAAGACCCAAAAGATGTTTCTTGTTGTCCCGTAAGAGCAATATTAGATATTCATGAGATTCATCTCTTTTTTACAAATGTCTCATTTCCACTAAGTATCATCATCATACGGGGAAAAAATGGAAGTAATATTTAAGCTATTTGGCATTATTTCTGTTTATTTTAAATTCATCCGTGAAATATTTATTAGGTACAAATGTTAAAAATCATTGTTATTATTATTTGAGCCATGTTCTTTTTTTATGTTTCTTCAGTTCTTTGTAGTGTATTTTTATTTTTTGTTTGTCAGCAATGTTTATGTGTTTTGTTAAATTACAACAGCATGTATTTTATTACTTATCAGTACGGCCGACGATGTGAACACCACTTGGAACTATTTTCATAATACTGTAGTTTAATTTATTTTGTGAACAAACACGCTCCTTTCCGCCAGTTCAGGATAAAGGGTCGTGACAGGCCCTGGTTTACCCCTGAACTAGCTGATCTCCTGCACAAGAGAGACTATCTTTGGGCTGCAGCAAGAAAATCTGGCTCAGACACTGATTGGTTGAATTTTCGACAGCTGAGGAATAAATGCACAACTGCCATCAAA
>JARVGS010000321.1:23358725-23369163 GCA_031762315.1 Hypsolebias antenori | reverse complement strand
TTTGTATAAAAATAAATAAAAGCGACCCATTTGGATGATATTTTAAATAAAAGGCACTCTTTACAATAAATAAACTATACTTACAATAATATAAATCTTAGTAAATCAATAACAGCCAGAACTAGAACAATAAGCAGCAACAGACTGTTTACAATCTAACTAATCAAGATTTTGTCCAAAAAGACCAACTTGTCCACATTTTCTGCCAAAAGCACAGATCTAGTTGCAGTGAAGATCTCCAGTGGAGGAAAAAATCATCTCAATAACAGGTAGCAAGAATAAAGAGGTAGAGCTTTGCTAATTTTGCAGTGTGGCTGTATTTGGTCTCATTACTCACAACCTCTTCTTGTACCTGCTCCCACCTGTCCCTGGAAAAGTTCAGAGTTCAGTCATCACAGACTTCTTAGCTGCTGGTGATCTCTGGTAGATTTTCCTGAAGAGGAGGAAGACTCAGCTGCTATCTCTGTCCCAGACTGGAAATAAAACACAAAGAGGTAAAAAAAAATGAGTTAATAAGATTATGTTTAAATTTTAAAAAGATTAATTACATAGTAATTATAAAAGAACAATACCTCTTCTTGAACGGTTGTTATGAGGTGGTTGGATCTCTTGGTCATCATCATCATCATCAGGTCAGGGCTTTAATCTTGTCCAGGGCTTGTTGACAATATCAGTTTTAGCTTTTTCATAAAGTGCTAAACTTTTTGACTGAAGTGTTGACATGATGGATGTCGTAGCGAGGCTCAAGAACTTTAAAGCCGGCACATCAACATTTGGACGTGCTTTAAAAACTCCTACAACTTGTGTTAGTGCTCTGGACCGATCTGAATTACCTGATAAAGGTTGTTTAAATGCTGCTGCTGTTAGCGGTGTTTGCAACAAGCTGCTTTTCTTGCTTGTAGAAGAGATGTTCACGTTCGGATGATGCTGTTTCAAGTCCGTCAACAAGTCAGAAGTGGGAGGAGTTGAGATAAGCCCGTCGTCAAGGCTACATTTTAGGTCAGGCAGAACTTGTGAATTGCTGTTTCTGCCTTTTAAAGTCTTGCTGGTAAAAGTTCTCCGATGGAAAGTTTCAAACAGCCGAACTGATTCCTTACGCCAAGGCCAAAGCTTACAGCTTCTCCAGATATTCCCACCTTCGTGTGTGCTGCTAGAGTCCACAGTCCTCATAAACAGCCTGTTCCATGCAGCTCTCTTGACGCAGCTCCACATAATTCAGTCTGATGCCAAGCTTTGACATCGCCACAAGAATTTGTAGACAATCCAGTTTTCAGCCAAACAGCAAAACAACCAGTTTTCATCATGAATCCAATTTGTTTCTGTTGATGAGGGTCCTCCTTACCCTGACTCCTGTCGGGAGAAATTTATCAATTTTTTTGAGAAACCAGCTGATCGAGTCCTTTGAATTAAGAAGGTATGCAGGAAGAAAAAAAAAGGTCTTGAGGGTTCACAGGATGGAAGAATGCAAGCAGGGAAGTGTCTCTAACCACTGCACCACCACTGTTTATGTTAGTGCTTGCGTTAAGCATGTAATTTATAGCCAAACAGAACCTGTGAGAATCATGCTGCTGTTGTTCGGTGTATTGCTTTGCACTATTAGTGACTGTCATATATCTTGGATCTTTTAGCGTACTGTTTGACGTTAGTTTATATCTTAGTTTATATCTCAGATCCTTATTTACTGTTTCTTTTTACATTTTATGTTGTTGCTGCTATTGTTTGATGTAACTGGGACCATGTGTACACAATTTCGTCCCACTACATGTACCACATGTGATGCAAATGAAATGACAATAAAGAATCTCTGACTCTCTGACTTCGACTCTCTGAATGTCAGAAAACACAGTGGACCAACACCAGCAGATGACATGGCACCCGAAACCATCACTGACTGTGGAAACTTGACACTGGACCTCAAGCAATGTGGATTCTGTGCCTCTCCTCTCTTCCTCCAGACTTTGGGGTTTTGCTTTCTAAAGGAAATGCAAAATTTACTTTCATCAGAGAAAATAACTTTGGACCACTCAGCAGCAGTCCCAGGCGAGACGCTTCTTGTTCAAGAGTGTCTTGACACAAGGAATGTGACAGCTGTACCCCATGTCTTGCATATGTCTGTGTGTGGTGGTTCTTGAAGCACTGACTCCAGCTGTAGTCCACTCTTTGTGAATCTCACCCACATTTTGGATTTTTTTTTTCACCATCCCCTCCAGGGTGCCATTATCCCTATTGCTTGTACACTTTGTCTACCACATCTTTTCCTTCCTTTCGTCTCTCTGTTAAAGTGCTTGGACACAAAGCTCTGGGAACAGCCAGCTTCTTTAGCAATGACCTTTTGTGTCTTGTCCTCCTTGTACAAGGTGTCAATGGTCGTCTTTTGGACAACTGTCAAGGCAGCAGTCTTCTCCATGATTGTGTAGGCTACAGAACTAGACTGAGAGACTATTTTAAGGCCTTTGCAAGTGTTTTGAGTGAATTAGCTGATTAGAATGTGGCACCAGGTGTCTTTAATATTGAACCTTTTCACAATATTCTAATTTTCATAGATACTGAATTTGAGGTTTTCATTAGTTGTCAGTTATAAACATCAACATTAAAATAAATAAACATTTGAAATATATCAGTCTGTGTGTAAAGAATGAATAAAATATACAATTTCAATTTTTGAATGGAATTACTGAAATAAATCAACTTTTTCATGATATTCTAATTTTAAGACACTTCTCATGGCAAAGCCTCAGAACTCAGACCTCTTCAGGCTACTAACAGCGCAACCTCGACTTGGAGAAACTTGCTGTGACATTTCTTCCTGAGAATTCTGGCAACAGTCTTGGATATTTTCCAGTTGTGAAGAATTTTTCTCACTGTATAATTATGTGGAAACTCCAAACGGTTTTAAATTGTCATTCTAACCCTTAAGCATGACTGGCAGAAAAACTGCTTCCCTAAAACAATCATGTCTTTCTTAAATGAATTGGTGTCAAAACACCTGAGTGCTCCAGAGCAGCAAACTCTTCAGAAACAGCACTTGTTTGTTTTCTAAGGTTCATCATGTCCATTACAGCACCAGTAACAATGTACTTGGCTTTTCATGCACTGCCACTGAAATCTGGATTAATCATTGTTCAATAAATTAGGTGTTTAATTTCATTTTGTACTACTTGTATAAAATCGCTCCTATCTTATTTATAAGCTGATAAGGCCCACATTTATTTTTATTATGCCATTAGCCTGATAAAGGGATGATCACACAGACTTTTGATAAAACACAAATTGATAAAAAGACAGCAAGCAACAGGAGAAAAAAAAAACATAATAATCTTAATTTGAAACTCAAATAAACCCACGTCTACACATTTTCCTTGAACACAGAGAAAAGTAAAGCCTCACCGGCACACTTGGGGTTGGGACACTTGCTGGCCAGGTCCAGATAGCGCAGTAGATTTGACGGCAGCTCGTGAGGGAAGTAAGGAATATTTCGGCTCTTTATGGTTCGCCCTGCCAGCTCTAGCAGCGACGGAGGGTCGTACGTCATCTCTTTGACGAAGCGCACAACCAGCGGGTTGCCTCTGAGACTGAGCTCCTGCAGGTGGACCAGACTGAGGATCTCTCTCGGCAGGTAAGTGAGCAGGTTGTTGTGGAGGCTTAAAGATCGCAGAGAGTGGAGTCTAAAACCACACAGGGAGGAACAAGAAGTCACCTACAAACTACAACTACAGGAACGTGATGTTTAAGCATTTTGGTGTACTCCTTGTAGAAACCAGACATGACTGGTTGAGGTGCTGAGGTGGTGTAGAGTTTTACCTGGTCAGCTGTGGAGGCACACCTTGGATTCGGTTATCACATAACACAAGGTAAGTGAGGCGGGGAAGGTTTGCCACTTCAGGAGGAATGGCTGAAATAAGGTTTCCACCCAAATACAACATCTCCAAACTGACCAGAAGAAGACAAGAACAGAGCTCTAGTTAACAGATTATTCAAAGCTTGTAAACTAATCTAAAGCTTATGTGCCCTTTTATCGACAGTGTAGATCTAATACTTCTATTAAAGTGAAATATTCTAGGGCAATATATAAAAATGACAACAATTTTCAAAGATGATTAAGTTTAATGTCAAAATGCAGGTAATTAAAATATGTTTTAAGCTTTTATTAGCCTTTTCTTTGATTGCAATTAAGACAGTTTGTTATGCAACCTGCAGTGTGAACAACAATAGTATATTTTTCTATCTTTTCATATTAAATCTTAATTGAAGGAGGCCACACAAGTCAAACTTTCAGAAAATGTGGCACAATTAAAAGAACATCCCACAAGAGGGCGCTAAAGTTGCACATGCTAGAGTCAGTGATGTGGTTATGTTTAAATCTTGTCAGTGAAAATTGTTTTAGAAATCTTTTTGAAATTGTTTTACGTTACATTAAAACGTTTTGCCCATGCTTTTGTTCTGCTTTGTGCCTTACTCCATGACAAATGCAGAGCCCATCACATCTTAGTGAAAACAGTACAAGTGTGTAAAATATTTAATGCTTTGTGCATTGAAAACTGATTAATATACTGTACAGTAAAACCAATGCATAGTGAACAAACGGTGGTAAAGTGGTGAATCAAAGACTGAGACCAGGAGAGAACTATGGATGACTCGTCAGCAGAAGTAAGCTGCCAGACCATCTGCCTGCTGGAACTGATGACACAGCAAGAGACTGTGAGGAGGGCATTATCCTGTTCTGGTGGCAGAGCCCCCTGGACACAGATATTTACAGCCTGTTTAATGTTCACAATAATGCAGTGAGAAATTAGAAGGGGGCAATAAACCCTGCTTACAATTTCACAAGTTCTACTGCAATAATTTTAACAATTACACTGAGATAATGATTCTGTTACACAAAAAAGTAAAAAAAAAAAAAAAAAACTATTCTCCAAAACCCCACACCCACTTAAAAGGAATAACCGTTTTGCTCCTTATCAAGGTTTGTCTTTTCATTCTTCTACAACTATAAAGACTTTTACTGTAGTAAAAAAAAAAACTGTAATCCTGTTCAAGATTTTCAGATATGGACTCTTATTTCTAATGCATATTAACCTATAGTCAACGTCAAAAGTAGTTTATTCAGGAATATGAGGCCTTCCGACCCACAGTTCTGCAGCAAAATAACCAAATACTGTAATTCATTGTCAGGGCACAAAAAGTACAGGTACAGTATTTAACACAGTATACCCTGTCTATCTTTACATATACAGTACTGTAAGTTGTGTATACCATTTATACTTATAATACAGATAAAGTGTTTTATAGCTTTAAAAGCCTCATAGTTGTATGCTCCAAGTAACCAACACTTTTCTATGCCAGACATTAAACTAACATGAATTTCTATCATCCAATATTTCATGCAAAATGTGTTGCTGTATTGTACAATATAGGTCACGGACAAAAAAGAAGTGATTCTCAAAGTCAACAGCTTCAATTCCTAAAACATGTTTACAGAATAACACAACCGCTCATCCCTAGGTAAATGAAACCATCTGTTACTTTCTGTGGCTAGACTGTGCCGACCATCTTAGTAGTAATACAGATTTCTTATTTTGAATGTTCAGCAAATAAAACATTATAATCGCCAACAGCTTTACACTTCCAGACATTACCAAAACTGAGTGAACGTAGTAGAATTTTAACACGACCAACCAAAGCCTTGTTGCCAATGTGTCTAATTCTAAGATCATGTCTTAACACTTGTCTATAAAAATCCATTTTAGTAAGTTTAACCAGTAGAGTACACACCTCTTCATGCAACATGTGCTGAGGGAGAAGCTCCCAAGTTCACCAAGAACAGCTTGACTGACTGCTGTATTTGTTTTATACATTCTATGTGTTTGTATGTCCATATTTCTGAGCATTACAACATACGTTTGTAAAGAACAGCACTAGAGTGAAAGCTTTACTATACAAACCAATGTATCTAATAAGGATTAATATATTAGAGTTTAATTTGCCCTCTTTACTCTCTGTAGCTTTGATAAAATAGTTTGGTGGTTTGACCTTCAACCTGGCTTTGGGTCACTGTGACTTGATACTAAATTCAACTCAGGAAAAGAATATAAAAATCTCTCTCTACCACCTAATATCAGCATCTTCCACGTTCACAGAAGACACAGCCTGCTCCTAAATACAAACCGTTATGATACTTGCACTTTTGATTATTATACTTTCCCTTAATGATGAATGCAGCTTTTTATGGCATTGTATAAGGTTTGCTTTGCTCTGCAATGATGCCAGAACAGTTGCTCAAAGAGTACACACCTAGTTTATTTAGGTTAGTTTATTAGGGAACATTACCAGGTATAGTGGGTTTACTGGGTAATGTTTACCTGTCATGTTCTCAGTTTAAATAAATAGGACAACTTAAAAAGGTGGTGTGCTTACAGCACTTTTACAGAGCACAAATAAAACCTGACTTTGGCAAGTTCACATCTCAGAAGAAGAATACAATAAATTGGTTTCTGCACTTTTGCCACGTACAGAAAGTAGTTACTAGATAGATAACAGTAACCAAGCATGTATTCAGGACAGAAAGTTCAGAGACAAAGTCAATATATCCACACAGGACCGAAATGACTGTTTTACTTCGTGAAAAATGTGATCACACAGGAGAACATTGGTACAAGTGAGAATACCACATAAAATAAACCTAGGTACTAGGAATATGTATTAAAGGCTTTATAACTGTTATTATACATTAACTTAATTTGAAAACTGCATCTTACTTTTCACATTCTTATATTATACTAGCTGTTACTGACAGTAAATCTAGCAACAATGGTTGCTATTTTTGCAACTTCTTGATTTTCTTTAATCAAGCTTGTTTTGTCAGGTTGTTTAAGAGATTGTTTCCTGTATCTGCCAATACTCTTTTCAATAGCTGACGTAAAACAAGAGCTGAGGAGCCGATTGTTCTGAGCGTTCCCTTAAAGATCAATTACATCATGCCTCGACATTGCACTCAGTCTGATACATCGATATCTCTTCTAATGAGTGACCATGCCCCACGGGAGTTGTTCACCTGCTGGAGTTTTTTTTTTATCCACTTGGAATGAGACTCAAAATCGGTTTTGATCTTGAACAATAGATGAAGGCCAAAGCAACGCAAAAAAAAAGTGCGTTTAAACAATACGTTTTATTTTACTACACAGATACAGAGGAGTACATTCATACAGCCTTTGTTTGCTTATTCAGCTTTCCTGGGCTAAGGACAGGTACAGTCAAGAGGTCATTCCTGCACATAGTTTTACATAATGACCCTTGGTATTGGTAATCAATATGGTTTCCTAATTTTTGATCTTTACTAAAGTTTAAAGAGTTTTACTTCTGACATTCTGTAAAATACTACAGTACAGTACTGGCTTAATTTGTGATTATCTTTAACCTAATCCTACTGTTATAAAACACAGTTTGGTCGTAGCTATTTTATGTTACAAATGAGGTTTAGTTTGCTTTACCTCCCAACAAACTTTTGGCTTGTGACAAAGTGATACAGATATTCTGTATATGTACAGGTTGCTTCTTTTTCCTCCTCTTATTTAGTGATTTATGTTTTTTTCAACCCTCCTAAATTCAGTTTTGTTGCCATTGTATCGGCATGTATTTATTTTTTACCATCCGGCGAAATTCAGGGCTACATTGTCGGGAACTGGTTGCCATAGCAACCAAGAGAGGGGTCCTGATTTCTACAGTTAATCAAATCGCAGAGTAAACACACACCAGTGTTGAATATTGAACAGATTAATCGATATATTTACAACATATCGACTGATATGTTCAAATAACTACTCTCTAAATCATTCAGTTGTGTAATATTCTAGCAGAGTTAAATAATCAATTGAAGTTTGAATCAAACTTTGATATACAGTACTGTCCTGTGCTTTCCATAAAAGCTAGTTTTTGTTGTTAAAGTAACTACCGTGTCGCGTTACTTACCAGGGTAAATTTTCTATCTCTGAAGGAATACTTTTTAATCTGTTTCCACCGACTGAAAGCGACTGTAGACGAGCCAGTTTAGTGCACTGCAGTGGGATCTCCTCAAAGCGATTCCCGCTAAAGTTCAACACCTCCAGCTGCAAAGAGCCGAACTTCTTGGGCAGAGAAAACTCGTTCAGGCGGTTGTTTTTAGCTAAAAGTGTTTTAAGCTTGGCGAGCCGCGTAATGCCCTCACAGATGGTCGTCAGTCCATTGTTGCTGATGTCCAAAAACTCTAGGTTGCAGAAAAGACTGACCGACGAGGGAAGAGAGGTTAGTCTGTTGTAGTTCAGGTAGAGTTGTTTGGTGTCCTTTTTCCTCTGGTCGCCGACACTGTCACCGTTAAAAGTGTTCAAACTAAGATGGGAAAAATCAAGCACGCAGTCTCTTCCAGACGCCGCTCCTTCGTGACTCTCCATTTTGGCTATTTTTGAATAAATATCACGTCTGTTCGAGATTTCTGAAGTTTCCCCTTCCTCGTAAACCGCGTTAGCTCCAGGAGGCGTGTATCTGAATCATAGATAACAGTATACTAGCCGAAACATAGTAGTTCTCTGCACTCTTTGCTAACTTAGCTATATTTAACTACTCTCAATGCTACGATTATGAAACCCTCCCACAGCGCAGCCATTCTTTGACGGGGTGAGATTTGCTTCCTTGTGTTCTGATTGGCTGATTTTGTACAAACTCCGCCTACCAATGCGTTGATTGGTTCTTATTTAACGTCATATTACAAAAGCATAGCTGACACGTTCCCTATCTACAACAGGTTTACTGCTTAGTTTAATAAGATTTAAAGCTGTCACAGTGACGATTATTATTAGTTTTTTTTTTAAGTTTTGCAACAATAAAACAGTGATGGTGTTGCTCCAAGGTAAGTATTGAATATTTTATGTCTCGAGATTGCGCACACAGCAATCTATCTAAATGACACATTCAAGTTTATTGCAATTTGCATCACATGTGGTACATGAGGTGGAATGAAATTGCGTACTCAATGTTCCAGTTACATCATAGCAAAAAATATAAAGTATAAAAAGAAACAGTATGTAAGGATCTAAGATATACACCGATTTATGCTAAATGATATGCTAAATTGAGTTTTAAAAAGTAAAACCACAGAACAGTCACGCATTTTAATTTATTGTGTGAATTTGTCAGTTTATTGTGTAGTGAGTCTTGTTTTATTTATAACTACTTTGGCGCTACACCAAGTCCTTGAGTCATTATGTAACAACATACTACAGTTACAACCAGACTTCATGTACACAGAATTAAGTACAGTATACAAGTACTAAATAAATAGGTTCACTCTGCTGAGTCAGAATCAGATTTTGTACTACTTTGTAATGTCACTGGAGCTGTGACTGCCAGCAAAATGTATAAACAAGAGTTAATGTTTTAGCAGTTTTTCAGAAAAAATTGGGAAGTGAGCCATAGTGCCATTACGCAAGGAGACAAGAAGGTAGAGAGCAAAAACAATTCAAGAAAAGTGTAATACAGTACACAGTGCCTGTTTCCAGGGGTGAAAAATTGAAATACTGTTCAAAATACTATAAATTAATTAACAAATAGCTAGTCAGTAAAATGTTTGAAAAAGGTTATCCTGAACCATAGCTCAAGATGAAGAAATGCTCATTACCCTGTGTATGGAATGCTAAAGCTTTAGTGTTTTAATAATGGCTGTTGTCAATGTAAAACTGAAAAAAAAGGAAATTTTCTCATATACAATATGACAAAATCCATCTATTTATTTTTAGATGATTACTCGTGATGAGTTATGGGGGGTGGGGGGGGGAACTGAGACACCTCTCTATCTCCAGCTTATCCTGGGGGATTCCAAAGTGTTGCCAAACCAGAGGATCCCTTCAGTGATTTCTAGATATGCTCTGGGGTCTCCTCCAACTGGGACATGGCTTTTAAACCAATGAAGCGAGGCACCCAGTAGGCATCCTGATCAGATGATCAACCGCAGCTGACTCCTGTGGAGGAGCAGCAGCTCTACTCCGAGCTTCCTCAACATGACTGAGACCGGCCGCCCTCTGAAGGAAGCCGTCTTCAGCTGCTTGTACCTGGGATCTGGTTCTTTTAGTAAAGCGTTGGAACAAACACTCCAGGTCTCATTAGAAGAGATATCAATGTATCAGATTGAGTGCGATGTCGAGGCATGTTGGAATTGATCTTTTGGGGAACACTCAGATTAATTGGCTCTTCATCTCTTGTTTTACGTCATTTATTGAGACTGAGTATTGGCAGATACAGGAAACCTCTTAAACAATATGACAAAACAAGCGTGAGTAAAACACCAGAGCTTTGCCTGCTGGCAACTGTTTTTCCACCACAACAGATTAGACTTATTTTAACGTTATAGTAAAAACTGCAAACAGCAGAAAAAGTGTCTGTGGGATTTCACTATAAAATAAAATAAAAAATA
>JARVGS010000321.1:23286530-23306491 GCA_031762315.1 Hypsolebias antenori | reverse complement strand
CAAAAGCTTTCATTTCTGTTTATGCTTAATTCTTTCAAAAATATTAAAATAACAGTAATATTTCATGTTTGTGTAGCAAAAACTCAAATTATTGTTTTAAGTTGTTGCACTCACACAACATCCCTCAGTTGGATGTGACAAAGGAGCATCAGCAGAATGCAGAGCAGACTTACTGGACTCTTTTATTCCTGTAGAAAATCAAAACTGGATCGAGTCCAGAACCAGCTTCAGTGTCAGAGAGAGAGGTCAGACCACGTTTGTTTGTTTCCACACATCTGTCTTTACTCGTTCATCTTTCTCGCTGTTCACATTTGACTCATTTCTATTCTCTCCATCAAACCTTCCTATTTATTCAGAGCGTCATCTTCTGCTCCTCTTGACCACACATGCGGACGTGACTTTGTGGAGTCAAACAAGAACCAGGTCAGGATGTGGACTTCATGGTTTCCCACAGTCTCTGACTCTATGCTTCATCTGCAGCATCAGCTCAGCTCGTCTTCATTGTCTTGGGTCTCAGTCAGCTCTTCTTCCTCTCTGCTTCACACACTGTTCTTCTTGCTTGTAGACCAGTTCATCTTTTTGTTTGCCAACAAACAGAACAGTAACTAGAATTATTTTGTGCTTTCTGACTGTTTCTTTGGGTTTACACTAATTGTGACACTATTTTACTGCAGGATGTCTTCACTCAGGTCCAGTACACCTGGAGGACCTGAAACCAGAGGAGAGCCACAGCCTGAAAGATGGGACATCTAGCAAGGCTGAGATTTTTAATGAAAATATAATGCAACAACTTATCTACATTCACACTGAAAAGAAAAACACCAAATATGTAAAATAGTTTTATAAATGGTGTGTTAGTTGAATACTGTGCTGACTGTTTTATTCTATGAAATCATTGCGAATTTTTCCTAAAACTCACTCTTTAAATGACAATAAATTTATTTAAAAAGAAACTCTGGCTCAGTTGACGTCAGCCGAGTGTGAAATAAGTAAAGTTTTAATTTAATTTACTCCAGTAGAGGGAATGAGTGAATTGTTCTGCTGCTACATCACTGCATATGAGTTAAATCAGCTTTTACAAGTGTGGTTGTGGGAAAAGTGAGGGTTACAAGAATTAAACATCAATTAGACATCTGAGACTGAAGACTCACGATGAACTCTTTAGCACAAAGTAAAGTACTCGTCTGTCTCTCTACAGTGGTCCTGAGGTGGAAACAAACATTTTAAAAAACTGAATTACATTTCCATCCATTATCTTTTACCCGCTTCTTCCATTTTGGGTCACAAGGGTCACTGGTGCCCATGTCCAGCAATCACTGGGCCACACAGAGACAGGAATTAATAAAAAAAAATTAATTTGATAAAACACAACTTTGATAAAACACAACATTTGAAAAAACGGAATTACATTAAGCCAAAGTGGAATTGGCCGAAGCAGAAGAGGCCAGAATCGCATTTGAAAAACATGGAATTACATTTGAAAAACAGATTTGAAAACAAGGGAATTACATTAAGCCAAAGCAGAAGTGGCCAAACAGGAAATGGACAGAATCACATTTGAAAAAACTGAATTACATGAATTCTGTATTTTCGAATGTGATTTCGTATTTATTTATTTCAAATGTAACCGCAACCACTGCAGCTCTGGCCACTTCTGCTTTGGTTTATTGTAATTTATTTGTTTTCAAATGCAATGCAGTTTTTTTTTTTTGTTTGTTTTTTCAAATGTAGTTTTGTTTTGTGTAATGCAATTAATTTTTCTCAAATGTTATTCCGGCCACTTCCGCTTTGGCTTAATGTAATTCTGTTTCTTTTTTTTTTTTTCAAATGTTGTTCATTTACACCTCAGGGCCATCAGAGTCTCTCTGTCTGGGAATCATCGTGTTCGGTGTAAAGGAAACTGCTCTGCTCTTCATTCAGGTAATAATGAGGTGTGTCTTTGCAGCTGTTTAGGTATTCAACATATTCTGGTTGTGGTGAATGCTTTTATTGCAATTTAATTTAAGATTTTCTTTAATGTTGGTTCCTTCAGTGTCAGCGATTAAGAAAAGTGACCACAGAAAGGTGCAGGTGAAGAAAATTATGTTCACCTGCAACATAGTCAACAAAATTATAAGACATTCATTGGACCAGTGGAAGAACTGGTACACCAAATACATGTAAAATGTGTAGTTTCAATAAAAACACAAATACTGTACACTGAAAAAACGATCTCCTTCATTTTATATGAAAATATGAGCTACTTTTCCTATGTTGTATTTTATTCATGTCTGCTTCATTTTTTTACATTGTTAGGTATGTAAAATATTTTTTTGTATTCCATTTGAAGGAAGAAATCTAAATCAAAACCACAATAAAATATAACTGTGGACATCCTAGTTCAATGACTGTCAAGAGATATAGATGTTCTCATGGCTCAGTGAGACTACCTGTATAAATAAAGGGTAAATGAAATGAAAAAATGAAAATAAGAACAATTCAACCAGGTTCTGAAATTATTCAAATTTAACATCAGGTGCAGAAAAACAGTCCATCATGTCACTATTTATTTGACAAAACAAAGTCAAAAAGAAAAGCTATGAGTACTAAGTGCATTTATTATACTCAATTTATTTATTTATTTATTTTTTCCAGTGTTTACAGAAGAAAGCCTCCTCTCTAAAATGAAAATGGCACCGGGGCACAGTTGCATCCGAATGAACTAAATTACCTAAAATGTATTAATACTCCACAGGAATAAATTTTTTTTTATTTTTTTAAAAGCCACCTCATACCAGCACATAATGGAGGGCTGATGATGTGGGCTTGTTTTGCAGGATTAGGACCTGGGCACCTTGCAGTAAGTGAATCAACCAGACCAAAGTATTCTGAAGTCAAATGTGACGTCATCAGTCTGACAACTGAAGAATGATCCAAATTAGTTCATGCAAAATAAAAAGGGTCCCAAACAAATTTACAACTGAACAATTGTGGATCTACAATTGTACAAAGTCCAGACTTCTACCTCAGTGAAATGATGGTGGGGCCTTAAAAGAGCTTTGCAAAAACAAATGCTAACAAACATCAGTGCACTGGAGCAATGTTGTAAAGAACTGTGGGCCAAAATCCCTCCAGAACCATGTGACACACAGATAAAGTCATACAAAAACAATTACTGGTACTGTCTTTTTCACTGCTAAAAGGAGGATCTGCAACATGTTGAATCATGAGGATTATTTATTTTACACAACACTTTTCTATTTTTGGTTTATTTAATACATGATGGAAATTGTTCTATGTTTTAGTATTACGGTATGTTGTGATTCATAAACACTAGAACTGAAAAAGGGTTGAATCCTTTATTTCCCACGATTGTATATTTGTGTCGATTTTATCTTCCAAGGCTTCAGATTTTGTATTTTTAACTATTACATTTTTTGACCATAATTTGAAATTAATATATTTATAACATTTAATGTTTCACTGCAAAAAACAAATTAGGTTTGGTTTTATGTAGACAATAAACTTGGACCTGAACAGGTCTGTTCTGTAGTATTAAAATTAATCATTAATCAATTTCAAGTAAATATCACAAAAATATATACAAATACATTCCAAGTAAAAACAGCTGCAACATAATAAAAGCTGGATCCATGTCATTTCCATTTTAAATTAATTTTCATGCGTCTTTAGAAGCACTCTTCATATTCAGAGCTACGCTGGTTTCTCTTCTGTGTGGCTTCTAATGTGTGCGTTTAAATGTGCCCTGTGGCTAAATCTGTGTTCACAAACATGACAAGCAAAAGGTTTCTTTCCTGTGTGGACTCTCATGTGCGTGGTTATGTCTGCTTTTCGACAAGACCTGTATTCACAAACGTCACAGGAAAACTGTTTCTGCCCTGTGTGGATTTTCATGTGTCTGTTTAAATTAGCTTTATCACTAAACCTTCGTTCACACACATCACAAGCAAACGGTTTCTGTCCTGTGTGGATTCTCATGTGCGTCTTCAAATTTGTCTTCCGACTAAAGTTTTGTCCACAAACATCACACCCAAATGGCTTCTGTCCTGTGTGGATTCTCATGTGTCGGTCTAAATCTGTCTTTTGGTTAAACTTTTGCCCACAAACACTGCAAGGTCTCTGTCCTATGTGGATTAATGTGTGGGAGTTTAACTCGTCTTCTTGGCTAAATCGGTGTCCACATACATCACAACTGAACAGTTTCTGTCCTGTGTGGATTGTCACGTGTCGGTTAAAATTAGCTTTGTCGCTAAACCTTCGCCCACAAAAATAACAACTAAATGGTTTCTGACCTGTGTGGATTCTTGTGTGTCTGTTTAAATTTGTTTTTCTGTTAAAAACTCTCCCACAGTCGTCACAACTAAATGTTTTCTGTTTTGTTTGGCCTTCCTTCTGTGACTCGACATCTTCATTCACGCCAACACACTTTGTATTAGCCAAACCATTTAAAGACCATATCCCCAAGTGGCAGGTCATGTGTCTCTGAAGGGACTGTCTGTGGGGAAATTGTTCACCACACTCAGAGCAGCTAAAGGTGTTTACACCTGACTCGGAAGTCCAGCTCTCCTTCCAGTCTTTGTCACCATCGTCAGATTTTGATCCAGAGTCTGACAAGTGTTTTAGCTGCGAGTCTGGATTGGTTCCATGCTCTTCCTCATGCTCTTCCCTATCCTCACTGATGTCAGTCTCTGAAGAATTTGAATAGTCTTCATAAGTCTTTAGATCTGGGTTCCAAACAATTTCTACTCCCTCACAGTCCTTTCCACCAGTTCCTGCTTCTATCTGATCATCTGAACTGCTGGAAGGAAAATATCTGACTTCCATTTGATGCTGATGAAGCTGTGAGGGCAGCGGTTGCCCTTCGTCATCCTCAGTCTTTACGGAAACTGGAGGGAAGGTAAACCTGGTGGCATCAGTCTCATTCTTCACATTGAGCTGCTCTATCTCCAGACTGGTCCGCAGTTCCTCTTCCTTTATGTTGAGGGGCTCTGGGTTCTGCTGGTTCACATCAAAACTCTGTTCTTCAGGAGCTTCTTCTTTAATCACCAACTGCTGGGTGTCTTCAGGAACCACTGAAACACATGAAAATGATGGTGGTTTACCTTTAGGCCTCTTCAGGAACCACTGAAACACATGAGAATGATGGTGGTTTACCTTTAGATTCACACATACAGTGATGAGAAGAAGAAAATTTGTCTTCTTTCAGCTGTAAAGTTTTATGTAACGTGACAAAAAACATTTTTCTCAGAAATTTTATGACAGCAGCAATGGAGGCAACTCAGTTTAAGACACACAACATTTTGATTTGGGCTTCATTTTTGTTTTATGAATAATACGGTAGAATCTGCTGGTGTCTTACTTTTCACTTGAGGTTAGATTTGAAGAACTTTAGAACCTGGTAAAGATTAGACTATTTTAATAGGCTCTTCTATGTGAAACTTATGCCTGTACATTGCTCGTGTTACTGCTGATGATTCAAATCCTCTTAAAAGTTAAAAAAAAAAGTAAAAGAACAAACATATTTACAAAGTCAATACTTTGCAAACAATCTTTGTTTAGTTTACATCTCTTTTATCTTCATACACAATGTTTGTAAACCTGTTACATCTTGTTTTAATGTAGATCAAAGAAAATACAAAAATATGCTCAGCAATATTCTAATCAGAGATATTCCTGAAAGTCCTTGTTTCTTCACACACTGAGGTCAATTTACTTGTTCAAATAACAACTCCAGACTTACCGGTAGCTTTCAGGCTTCCAACAAAAACAAAGAAATATGACTGGATATAAACCAATAAGCTTTCCTGCAAAGATTTTGTCTTTATATCAGGATTATTTTAGGGTTTCCAGTTTATGCTAAAGGCTTTTATTGAACTTTTATCTAGCTATACCAGACTTCACAGTTTTATAAGTCTTCAAAGACTTTGAGATGTTCTGGCTAAAGACTCTAATCTGTGCTTAGGAGTTCTGATTCAAACTGACATATTCTAATATCTGATCATATCTACAGAAAATAAAAATAAAAACATATATATAATATAAAAAATATTCAACTCAACAGTTCAGACCAGGGATGCAGCCCTTGGCATGATTCTGTAAGGCTCACGACTGCAAATTAAAATGGCATCATTTTGGCCGACAGATTTAATCAGTTAATGTAGACCAGGGGTGTCAAACTCACAAAAGGGGACCAAAATTAAAACCTTTTTCAAACCAAGGGCCAATTTCAGAAACTATATTAACTCAAATCAGATACCCAACATCTTTTTTTGGTCACAGGTTCCTCAACAAGAGTTTGATTACTCTCATTTGGTGTTCTCTGTTGTGCGTTTGACATCATAATCAAAGATTACTGAAAAAATTCAAGAGATAGAAATACTTGACATTTCACATATCATCTTGGGGGCCAGATAAGATGTCAACGAGAGCCACATTTGGCCCCCCGGGCCTTGAGTTTGATATATGATATAGACCTTCTGCTATATTAATGGCAATATTTATATTACAAACTTTTATTTATAATTATTCTAATTTTCATGGTGCAAAACATCACAAACCTTTACTGATTTCTATTAAAAAAAAAGTAGACTTTTGGCTAATCAATCATAAAACTTTGTTAAGCATAGCAAGTGTTCTCAAAGAAAAAAATGCAGTTGATTTAATAATCAGCAGAAGAACATTAGACATTTTAAAATAAATATTGTAGTATAATATACCGGTACATACAAGTTGTCCTTCTGTGAATCTGTTTTGGTGACTGCCAGCTATTTGATTTTTCAGTACTTTGATCCCACTTTCAGGACATCCATGGTCCAAAAGGGTGATCAACCCACATTTTAGTGACTGAAAATAAAGTATTCACATTTCATATTAGGCTTTTGTTTTTGAAAATAGACTAAAATGAACTTGTCAAGCACAACAAAACAAAACCAAACAAAAAAAAAAAAAAAAAAAAAAAAAAAAAAAAAAAACAATACACCAAACAAATCAAATAAATGAAATACTTTAAAAAAAAAGACACTTAATCCCTAATTGTTCCCTGGGCACTCAATAGCTGCCCACTGCTCCAGCTGGGTGTATCCCAGATGTGATGGGTTACATGCAGAGAACTGATTTCACCATTGTATGGGAACATACAATGATGACAACACATAGCACTTACTTACTGTTTATGATGTTTATAATGTTTTAGATCAGCAACAATTTAGAACTCCTCCACCCAAATTAGTCAGCTTTTGTCCCTTCTTCAGAACATTGTTCATGTTGATGTTTAGCATTTAAAATAAAATAAAAACGCTGTTTTAAAATCATAATTTTTTCGGGTGGCCTGCGATAACTTTCATCTTGACAGTTTAGGGCGCCCACATATAACAAATGTGGACACCCATGATTTAGACAGCTACAATAACATAAAGTACATGTAATAAAACTTTAACTTTATAAACTTTACTGTCACTCCAAATTGCACATGCAAAATTGAACAACATTTTCTTTAATTTATCCACATCAGTGTAGGAATACATACTATGAATTTTATAGACTTTGGTGTTTAGTGCAGAAGATGCAATTCTGGTGCATATACAAGAAATGTGCAAATGTTAACAAATGTTCTTATACGCTTAGACATATACATTTATACATGCATACATATATTTGCATATATATTTTTTTCATTCAACCTTTATTCAGGCAGGTTAACCATATAGCTATAATTCTTATTTTGGGTATGTTTTTTTTTTTAAACTGAGGTACCGTATGTCTGTGTAATTATGCAGCTTACCCCCACTACATTATTTTAACTACCAGTACTACACCTTAGATAAAGAGAAGTTGAATCAGTCTCTTATACAAAAAAATACACATGCATCAACAGACATTATAACAAAAATCACTTATTATAACTTTAATGTGATTATGTAATTGGTTATAGGATTAATCTTTCCACAATGTTTCACCTCTTTTGTTATCTTTGTACCTTGTACATCTGGCTCCAAACAGACTAAGCTGGAAACTTCTAAATGATAAACTAAATAATAATAAAAACAGAAGATATCAAACTCCATGAAAGGAATGAGAACATGAAAGATTGTGAGGGAGCTAGCAGCCTTTACTTGGGCTTTCGTGTGTTTATTGTTAAAAAGAAATGGTAAAGAGTTCGTGTTAAATTAACAGAAAAGCTGTAACACCTGATATTTTTAGCCTGTGACCCACAGGTTAGCAAGCTAAACTACAAACACAAGCGGCTAGTGGCTACACGTCTAGCTAAACCCGTTAGCAGCATGAAAACAGCTAATAAAGCTGCAACTAACATCACCACATTGACATTAAATCTAAAAAAATATACTAACCTACTATGCGCAGTTGATAGTCGGGGTTGAAACTAGCATTCGGGAGGATTCTGTCGCTCATTTTCTTCAAAGACGACACTTTACTGCTCATAAATCCGCAGCTGTTCGTTCAATAATCCACAATATTTCGTTCACAGATGCATTCAGTCAGTGTTCGAGCTGTTGTCTTCACACCTCTGATGGATGCTGTCAAACAACATTGTCCTTTAACAGCAAGTGAGTCGTGACTCGTTAAAAGCCCAGACTAAAAGTAACGACCCGCACTGACCGGTGCAGCTTACTGACAGCGAGACGTCAACAGGTCCGCCATGTTGGAAGGTGCTACCCCCAGATCAGAGCTCAGTAACGCGCTCACATCACTGAAGGAGCTGCAAGGTACGAAGAGGTACGTTTGACAAGCAAAAATATAATTTTATTTAGGAGTTTATGATTTATGTAGTTAAACAATTCCTTTTTTGCCATTTTTAGAAGCTTATAGTTAATCAATAAACCACTGCTCAAAATAAGGGTGTCTAAGCTAGGCTCATAAAAAATTACATCACAGAAAATGTCATGTTTTTAGATGCATCTGAAATATCCTGACAGAGCTTCATTATTTAGCGCTTTTTTTTTTAACTATGCCAGTTACTTATTAGGATAAAAATATATTAAATTATTCTGTATGTTGTTTTGCATGGCTTTTTTCATTTAAAAAAATCAACTTTATTTTAATTAAATCTGCTCCATGTTTAAATCATTGTATAAGCCTATTTTAGAAAAAAATAGGAACTATAATTGTAGAAAGCAAGAAAAAACATTGGGACAAGTAATTATATAAAAAAATGTTGAAAACTGCATATTTTATAGTCAATGTTTGCTTCGATATTTCCTTCTTGCTTTAACATTTTTAAAACGCTTTAAGAATTACTTTAAGTACAACAGTATTTTAAAGTATTACAGAATACAATAATCAAAACTGTAGTGGCTATATACTGTATGCTATAAGAAAAATTATGTAATATAAAAATAAATGACAAAGTTCTGGATTACAAATCACGAAGCTCTTTACCTTTTCAGGTCACAGGGGTCACTGGGGCCCATATCCAGCAGTCACTGTGTGAGAGGCGGGGTACAGCCTGGACAGGTCTCCAGTCCATCACAGACACATGTACAAAACGTGAAAAACAACAATTCACTCTCTCACTCTCTATAACAGTTTATCTGTTTTAACTGTGCTATAGAAATAAAGTTGACTTGACTTGACCTAGGGACATTTAGAGTTGGTCTGTGGGAGGAAACCAAAGTACCTGGAGAAAACCCATGCATGCATGGAGAGAACATGCAAACTCCACCCAGAAAGCCCTCCGGGTATATAAAATATATAATTTGAGTGTGAATAGTTCCTGCATAAGTGCAGGAATTTTGTGTGACAGGACCTTAAGATTAAACACCTGATTCACCACCAACCAGTACGTTTTATAACAATTTTCTGCATTCAGTGACACATCTGTACATTGATCGCAAGTTGATTATTAACTTCCTGAAATAACTTAAAATGTATCAGGAGGACATGGGAGTAAAAGAAGCAGTATCACTTATATTGTTCCCATCTCCTAAATTAGTATGTTGCTGTTTCATTATAACTTTAAAAAATGTAAGACATTAGGCTAAACATTAAAAATCCAACAGGAAAGACTCCAACTCCTCTCCTTGAAGGGCACTCTGTTGTTAAACACAACCAACTATCCTTTTATGAAACATAAACGCCAAAGTGGGAGCTTCAGCATAATTATAACTTTTATTTAAAAAATATTCAGATCAAAACTACAAACAGAAGCAAATGCACATATTTTTACCTTATACTCGACTTTCTCTAGCAACTATATACAATTTTTTTAGGAAAAAAACATACAGTACATGTCAAATATGTTATGTCATCAAGTTGAATTATATAAATACCAGTACATAACAAAATTGTCATTAGTTATTCGTTTTACTTCATGTGTATACACTCAGAAATTTCTACAACTATTAGTTTTAAAATACAATATAAATTTTTTTTTTCACTATAAAAAATAAACTTGACAGGGTAAACTGAAAATAAAATACACTTTTGTATGTTTAATTTGTTAAGACATTAGAATTAGAATATTTTCTTAATGCTATGAAAATGTTTGCATTTAATTTTTTTTACATCTTAAATGATTGAAACATTTCATATTTAGCTGCAGCAGCACAACGCCCATTCGACTCATATTCAGTTAGAAATCAAACCTGGAACTTCTAGTCGCACAAATAGAAGTTTGCAATGACTTTTGATAAATGTTTAAAATAAATAAAGAATAAAATAGGAATTCCAGAAAAAGCAGAAATGTTTACAAGCATTGCTAGTAAGAGAAAAAAAACTGTAATAATTGACATAATAATTAATATTGTATGGTGTTCCTCAGAGTTCAGTCTTAGGTCCTATTCTGTTCCTTTTCTACATAAGCCCATGGAAAGATCATCAGTAGCTTCAATAATGTTTATCATTTGTATACTGATGATATTCAACTACACTGTTCCTTCTCTGATTCAGAATTACACTGTGGCTGAGTGATTAGATCAGTCTTCCTCCAATGTGAGAGTTGTGGGTTCAGTTCCATCGACAGTCACATGCTGAAATGTCCCTGGGTAAGACACTGAACCCTTCATTACCTCTGATGTGTGTCCCATCAGTGTATGAATGTGATATAGCACTGATTATTCATTGTACAGACAGAGTGCTGTATGAATGGGTAAATGAGGGCACAGAGTATAAAGTGTATTGAATATCTTGATAAGATAGAAAGGTGCTATATAATGTGCAGTACATTTTACATTTCTGCTAAATCTTTGCCCACAACCATCAGAACCAAATGGTTATGGTGTTGTGTGGCTTTTCATGTGTGTGTCCAAGTTTGTCTTTCGCCTACATTTGTGTCCACAGACATTACAAACAAAACGTTTCTGCCCTGTGTGGATTTCCATATGTCTGTTTAAAGGTGACTTTTGGGTAAATCTTTGGTCACAGACATCACAAACATATGGCTTCTGTCCCAGGTGGATTCTTAAGTGAGCATTTAAATATGTCTTTCGACTAAATCCTTTTCCACAGAAATCGCAACTAAACGGTTTTTGGCCAGTGTGCCTCATCATGTGCGTGTTTAAATCTTGCTTACGGCTAAAAGTGGTTTCACATATATCACAACTAAAAGGTTTCTGCCCTGCATGGATTTTGAGGTGTATGTTTAAATTTGATTTTTGACTAAATTTTTGTCCACAAACATCACAACCAAACTGTTTCAGTCCTGTGTGGACTCTCATGTGTGTGTTTAAATTTGCCTTTTGACTAAATTTTCTATCACAAACATCACAACCAAATTGCTTCTGTCCTGTGTGGACTCTCATGTGTGTGTTTAAATTTGCCTTTTGACTAAATCTTCGTCCACAAACATCACAACTAAACTGCTTCTGTCCTGTGTGGACTCTCATGTGTGTCTTCAAATTTGACTTTTGACTAAACCTTTGGTCACAAAGATTACAACCAAACAATTTCTGTCCTGTGTGAACTCCCATATGAGTGTTTAGATTTGACTTTTGACTAAATCTCTGCCCACATAGATCACAACCAAACGGTTTCTGCCCTGTGTGGATTCTTATGTGTATGTTTAGATTTGACTTTGTAATAAATCTTTGTTCGCAAAAATCACAACCAAAAGGTTTCTGCTCAATGTGGCTTTGCATGTGTGCGTTTAAATCTTGCTTTAGGCTAAATATGTGGCCACAAACATCACAGCCAAACAAATTTGGTCTGGTGTGGACCTCTGTTTGTTTGTTTAAATCACTTTTCCTGGTAAATCTTTCCCCATCATCATCACAGATAAATGATTTCAGTCCTTTTTGGATATCTCTATCAGAGTCTATAATTTGCTCCTCTGTAATTTGTGTCTTGTTACTCAAACAGCTTGAAGACATTACTTGTGAATGGCAGGCCATATGTCTCTGAAGGGACTGGCTGTGGGGAAATTGTTCACCACACTCAGTGCAGCCAAAAGTGTTTACACCAGACCCAGAAGCCCAGCTCTCCTTCCAGTCTTTGTCCTTATCGTCAGATATTGATCCAGAGTCTGACAAGTGTTTCAGCTGTGAGTCTGGATTGATTCCATCCTCTTTCTCTTCATTATTCACACTGTCACCAGTCCACGAAGAGTTGGAATTCTCTTCATAGGTCTTAAGATCTGGACCCCAGTTTATATATGGTCCTTCACAGTCCTCTTCATCAGTTACTGCCTCCATCTGATCATCTGAGCTGATGGTTGGAAACTCTTGAACACCAACTTGGTGTGGATGAAGCTGTGAGGGCACCGGTTGCTCTTCCTCATCCTCATTCTTTATAGTAACTGGAGTAAAGGGAAACTTGGTGGCATCAGTGGTATTCTTCGCATTGAGCTGCTCCCCTTCCAGACCAGTCCACAGTTCCTCCTCTTCCTCCTTTATGGTGAGGTGCAGTGGGTCCAGATGGTCCACATGAGAGCTCTGCTCTTCAGGAGCTTCTTCTTTAATCATCAGCAACTCATGAGCACTCTGTTCTTCAGGAGCTTCCTCTTTAATCATTAGCAACTCCTGAGCATCTTCAGGGACCACTGAAACACATAAAAACTATGTTGAGTTTATATTTGCTTACACACAAACAGTGAGACTCTTTCAATAGAACCAACTGTAAAAGGAATAACTTAAAGTAATCATATTTTGTACGACTCAGTCTGTCTTTGTGAAGGAACTAAATAATGCAGGTATTTCAAATGCTTGACCATTCCACCCAGCTTGACTAAAACCCCAGTTCCAGGTTTTTAAAAAATACTACCCAAACCCAACAACATGATGCTGCCACCACCATGTTTCACTGTGGCTATGGTGTTCTTAAATATGCTGATTTATAGTCTTGGTTCTGCACCAAACATTTCTTTTGGAATTGTGGCCAAAAGCGTAAACTTTGATTTCATCAGACAATAAAACATTTTGATACTAGCTTTTAGGAGACTTGATATTGTTATTATATTTTTTTAATCAGTATTCAGCTGGGCTTTAACTTTTTATCTTTGTAAGAAAAGGTTTCCCTGTCCTATAGCACAAACAGACGAAATGCTTGGGCAGCTGAACTTTACTATGACAAGTGTGATCCCAAGAACACAAGAAGAATGAAAGCAGTGATTAAATCCAAAGCTACTTAACAAAAGCGTTAAAGGTGTTTACATTTTTGCAAGTTGCAACCAATTTTATTTTTTTTTTTTGCGTTGTACAAAACAATGTACCCAGTGATGTCTAAATCAGGCTTTCCTGAAAAGCTTGTTTTGTATTTAAGGGTACATTACTCCAAGCTTTTCAACAGTTTTCTTTTTTTGGCAAAATCTTGTGGCCAAACGTATAAACTGCAGTGTGAAACTTCAGCATGTAATGAACTGAGTTGAGAGCCATTTATGTGACATTTGTCTGACAGAGGGCTGTCACTGTGGTGTTTTGAACAGGTATATTTGTGTGTAAAAATAAGTTGTGGATATTTGATAAATAATTTTGTTCAATAAAACTTGTTTAATGTGACATGGTCTCCCTTTGCTTGTGACTTATTGGCATTCGTAAACTGAACAAACATCCATCCTCTTTATCCAAATCCAATCACAGGGGGATCACTGGTGCCCATTTCCATCAGTCACTGTGCGAGAGGCTGGGTATATCCTGGACTGGTCTCAAGTCAGGAACACAGAGACAAAAGAGACAATCATTCATGCTCTCACTCACACCGTGGGACAATTTAAAGTTATCAGTTAGGCTAACATGCATATGTTTTTTTATTTGAAGGAGGAAACCAGCATACCCACACATGCACAGAGAGAACATGCAAACTAGGGCTGGGCAATATGGACCAAACTTAATATCTTGATATTTTTAAGATGAATGGCGATATACGATATATATCTCAACATTTTTTCTTTCCATAAAGAATAACAAAAATATATTTCTGATTCAAGGTGTGAAGGTGCAGACTGGGAGAAAAACTTGCAGATTTGCAAGTACAGTATAATTACAGAATACACCATTTTATATCAATAGTCTCATTTTATATTGCATATGAAATTATCTCGATTTTTTTAAATATTGAGATATCACCCAGCCCTAATGCGAACTGTAATGCAGGATGCCCTTCCTGTTGCAACCACAGACCACCAATCTACCACAGCCCACATGTTTGAAGCAGAGGGCTGCCATCTTGGGCCCATGGAGAGTAGTAAGAGCCTTGCTCAAAGGCAAACAGTGGGCAAATGAGGATAGAGACAGATGCGGGTGCTGCACCTTTCCCCCAGTGGGCAAATGAGGATAGAGACAGATGCAGGTGCTGCACCTTTCCCCACTCACATTGTGATGTAAAGTCAGGGGATTCGAACAGGCAACCTACCAACCACAGGCTCACCTTCTCTAACCTCAACACCACTCCCCATAATAATAGTTGATCACTCTTGAAATGTACATTTCAAATATATTTCACATAAAGCACATGCAGTAGAAACACTTAGATGACTGCCAGCACTTACATTATGGTATTAATTTTTAAAGTAACTGTTGGATTAATCTCATACAACACACACCAACTTCAACAATTTTTCAATCTATGTGATCAGCCTTTTCAAGAACTTGTCGTCTCTATTTTTATTGCTGTACTTTGCAGTTCTGGTCTAAACAGACTGAAGTAAAAACATCTAAACGGTGAAGTAAATAAAGTTCAACCTGATGAGTGAAATGAGAACAAGGAAGAACAAAAATAAGAGTGGGCAGCCCTGATACTGACATCCTTCAACTGAGTGGCAGATTGGGCTTTTAAATGATTACAATGAAAAAGTAAAGCCAAAAAAAAAAAAAAAAAAAAAATTCAAATAGCACAAACATCTGCTGTTTCTAGGCTGTGACCCTTCATGTTTAACGTTAGCAAGCTAAGCAACAAACAGAACAGAAGCAGCTTTTGTGCTACACGTTTGAGTAAAATGGCTAAATATTTTTAGCTAGCTGTAAAAACATATATGCGAACTAACATTATTACACTTGACAATAGCAGAGAAAAAGAATATACCATGAATAAAGATATACCAACCGTGCATCTGATAGCTTGGGTTGAAACAAGCGTTTAAGGGTCGCTCGCTCATTTCTTAAACGTTGCAATTCCTGTTCGTAATATTCAACGATTTCATCAAAAATCTTCAATATTTCTTCACTGCTACAACCAGGTGGTGTTCGACAGCATGTCCTGACGTTTTCGTATCTTCTTTTCCTTCCACGTTTTCAGCTAACAGTTACTGCTGAGCCGAAAACAAAAAAATAATAAATAAAAATAAGCAGCAGGACGTCCTTCTTCTTCTTCTCCAACTTTATTTTGCGGTAGGCAGAAAATATTTTACAGCGTTACCGCCACCTGCTGGTTGAGAGTGTGAACTGGAATGGCGCAAAAAGAAAGAAATACAGTACAGTACTGTACATAAAACAAGAATACAAAAATAAATACAATCTCATATTCTTT
The DNA here is from genome assembly GCA_031762315.1 of Hypsolebias antenori. NCBI lineage: Eukaryota > Metazoa > Chordata > Actinopteri > Cyprinodontiformes > Rivulidae > Hypsolebias > Hypsolebias antenori. Next base: position 23,290,579 of record JARVGS010000321.1, on the reverse strand, counting down.
CAAACAAACGAGTCTGTTTCAGTTATCGTAATAAAATGTTGAGGCTCAATGGGATAAAATATGAAGCTCAATGGGATTAACTTGTATAAATAAAGGTTGAATTAAAATTTTAGTACATTCAGAAATTTAATTCCCTTGTAACAATCCTCAATACGGTCAAATATCACTTTTATTTTAGTGAGACTGTTAATCAGATGACTTCTTTCATATCTGTATTTCTGGCAGTTCAATAACACATGGTCTCATTTTCTCCACGGTAGTCACATTTATATGTTATGCTTCCCTATTCAATTAAATTCAATTCTTTCTGTTCTATTCTATTCTATTATGAATAATGTTCTGTTCAAGTACCGGTACATGTGTCCAAATCAGAGACGTGATATGACTGTTTCCTCTCGCCTGTTTCTTTCTGCTCTTCTCATTTCTTCTGCTTTTCATTGAATTCTGTATAACCATCGACCTTTTCTTTTTTCTTCCCATTGTTTTTGTCATTTTTCCTTCATTCTCTGCGTTATGATGCTTTTTTATGTCTGCTCGACTGAATTTTAAATCTATTTCAACTAAGAGGTTTTTGGTAGCCTTTTTTGCAACATTATCAAGTATTTCATTTCCTCTTGTATGAGCTGTTATCCATTCAATGAACCCCATTATCTTAATTCTGTATAATGTTTGCCGTATTTTTCCATCAATATGTCTGTCCTGCTTTCTGATCAACTATTTTTTAAACTAATTTATAATGAACTAGAATCTGAACATATTATTGAGTGAATGATTGTGTGCCACTAACCATTTGGGAACACCACAGAGCTGCTATTTAACATGATATCAAACGGATTAAGGATTAGATTTCACATGCATAAGTACTTTTTGAAAGTAATGGAATCTATTTATATTATGAAACACATTTTGGTGTCTTTAGTGGCTTTGCAGCTTGATAACTGAACAATAACCACATAAAAGTCTAAAAAAAAAAAACAATGTCTTAATGTTGAGTTATTAAAATAAATAAAACATGTATTCAAAAAGAAACAAATGCAAATTTTAAAGCTTGCTATATTTAGCACAAATACTTTAACTACATATTTTTTCTAAAATAATTTAATACAACATGAATGGTTCACATTTATTTTTTGTCTATTTGATAAATAAAACATTATATAAATATATTAAACAATCTCAATTTTTATTGTCTGTACATTTGCTGGTAATAATGCAAAAAACTGTGATAATGTGTGTGAATGGTCCTCTCTCAAACCATTGTTCCTCTCTATCAAGGATGTGAACATCTTCATCCCTGACACTGGCCTGGAAATGAGTGTAGACCGCAGAGTCCTGGCCTGATGATGATGATCTTCTCTGCTGGGCCATCTTTTTTGCCAGTGGCTGTTTAGTTTCCCCGACGTAAGACTGATCATCCTCCTGACACTGAACATCATACACAATATTACTCTGTTTGTGCCGGGAGACTGGATCTTTGAGATGAGCCTGTCTTTGCTGTAATGTATTTTGGAGTTTAAAAGCCACTGGGACGTTGTGTTTAGAAAATAAACATTTCAGTTTCTCTGAAATTCCCACAACATACGAAATGACCACTCGTTTAGATCTGGGTTCCTCATTTTCCTTATATTATTATAATTATTGGCATTATTATTACTATTATTGTTGTTAGTATTATTATTACATAATTTTTTATGATTGATAGTAGTAATACTATTTGTATAGTAGTATTGTTGTTTTTATATTATTTTATTATTAGTAGTAGTAGTAGTATTTGTAGTAGTAGTATTATTGTTGTTGTTGTTGTTATTATTATATTATTATTAGTAGTAGTAGTAGTTGTTGTAGTAGTAGTATTATTTTTGTTATTATAATATTATTTTATTATTGTTAGTAGTAGTATTTGTAGTAGTAGTATTATTATTGTTGTTGGTGTTATTATTATTATTATTATTACTAGTAGTAGTATTTTTAGTAGTAGTAGTAGTAGTATTGTTGTTGTTATTATTATATTAGTAGTAGTAGTAGTAGCAGTTGTAGTAGTAGTATTATTTTTGTTGTTATATTATTTTATTATTATTAGTAGTAGCATTTGTAGTAGTAATATTATTGTTGTTGTTGTTATTATTATATTATTATTATTAGTAGTAGTAGTTGTAGTAGTATTATTATTTTTGTTGTTATTATATTATTTTATTATTAGTAGACTAGTAGTACAGTATTTGTAGTAGTAGTATTGTTGTTGTTGATGGTGGTGGTGTGTTATTCATAATATGAAGGTTGATGGTCGTTTATGGTCAGCAGAGGGCAGTAATTAGTTGATTTCGTCCTTCCATCAACTGTATTCGCTTCTTTCTTTTCGGGTCATGGGGGTCACTGGTGCCCATGTCCATCCATCACTGTGTGAGAGGCCAGGGACACCCTGGACAGGTCTCAGTCCATCACAGTAGTTGTTTATGTTGTGGAATACAAACAACCAAAAAATATTTTCACGATTTTACTTGTTTTGATTTCTCTTTTCCTTTTTCGAAGAAAATGTGTCAAAGCTGTTTTCACAGGACATGAAAAATATTAACACATTTGTGTTTTATAATAGAAATAATCAATCGCTGTTGTCTGCACTGCAAGAAATGATGTGACAGAGAAAACAGCTCTTTATTTTTCATCCAACCTTGCTCTGACGATTGCAAAACGGAAAGTCCCTGAAAAGGCTCGACTACAGAAAATGTGTTATGTCACCATGTGTAGCCTCGAGGCTCTCAAACAAAGAGCAGTGCTGTGGAAGAAGGCTCACCTGTCAAAACATGAGCCATCTGGGTACATTTTTCATTCTGAAAAATGTTTTGTAGGCACAGATTGAAACAGACTCAACAATGAACGTCTTTCCAAAAACTATTCACTATTGAGCCACATCAAAACAAGTGAGACAAGAGTTCACTCTCAGGCACTATTTAACTTAACATAAATGTTTTTGTTCTGTGGGAGGAAACTGGAGAAAACTCATGCATGCACAGAGAGAACATGCAAACTCCACCTGGAGAGGTCCCAACGCATAACACCTCTGGTTTCCATGGAGCCATTATTTATGGTTTTTTTTTTTTTTTTTTGGCTGCTGATCATCAGAAATGTAAATAACCTCAGCAGCCTGTGAACTGACACAGTAACGTAAGAGCCAGACATAATAACTTTCAGCTTTCAGTGCTTGACTAAGAAAACCTTTACAATTAAAGCTCGAGATTTGGGGTACTCACTGCAAAGTATGAAGCCAAACATCCACAGAGAATATTACTGTGCGTTTTTAGTTTTCCTGACTTTGCAATGTTCAGCACAAAGTGTCTCCCTTCAAGTCTTGCCCTGAAGTGCTTTGCTTGACAAGGTTTTTCACCGTTTAATGTTCTATCAGGTGTGCATCAAACGTACCAAACATCTCACTTTGTTCTTCTTTTTAAAACACTGCTAAGAAAAAGAAATATTTAAAAAACATGTCAATATTCTTCTCACTAAAGCTTCTTTAATGCATTTCCAAACAAAACAAAAAAATCTGAATAAATATTTTAAACCAACAAACAAAATCAAAGCATATTTATTAAACTTGTTTTGGTATTTTCATCCATCTGGTTAAATTAAAGCCTTATTCAGCAAAAGTAACATGACCTACACATTAATTAAAATTCTCTTTTTTTGCACGACAGTGAGCTATTTTGGCCCAACCTTAAAAACAATATGCCCAATCTCATGGGATGTTCTGGTTCTAGTGTATATCTTAGATCCTTATTTACTGTTTCTTTTTATACTTTATATTTTTGCCATTTTGGGGTATAACCAGGACCCTGAGTACACAAATTTGTTCCATCTCATGTACCACGTGATGTGAATTGAATGGCAATAAATAAAAAATTAAAAAAAATATCTCGTGATCTGCTAGAGCTTGGTGTATGTTACGGCCAGTGGCCTCGTATGTTATTTTTATGTTAAGGCCTAAGGCCATTTGGTTGAGCAAAAGTGTTTGCAGGTTGATTGCTGACTCAGCTGTGCTGTGGCCCATCTGGGAT
>JARVGS010000321.1:23223045-23233386 GCA_031762315.1 Hypsolebias antenori | reverse complement strand
CCCCCCTCTGGGGATACATCCAGAAAAATCAACACTTCTTGACCACATGTGACTTTTTATTGGGGTTTTTTTTTCACATTCCAAGATAAGACACTGCCACACATCTATCAGAAAATAAGACTACAAGTTAGTATAAATTATCTCTTTTTCTTTTCAAATATTAATGATGGTCTTCTTACAAACATACAGGAAATGCAACAGTCTTAACGTACAAAAGTCATACATCACTAGTTGAAATGATAAAAAAAGAACCAGCTTCATGCTCTGATCACTGATTTCATGTGTTTCTGCATTGAATCACGAGAGGTGAGGAGATTACCAGGGTCACAAAGAGGTCAAAGCTGCCTCCCTCTTGTTGAGTTTCTCTGGAGCCATTTGATCATACCCCCAAAATACATGTTGAAGCATAAATCTGCAACAACTGGGCTCAAACATGCAACCGAATGCATCAGTCATATAAAACTCCACCTTCGCTGCATAACGCTGAGACATTTTTATACGAGTGCATTTGTATAATGGGGGTTTCACATAAAGAATCAAAATTATCATTGCTAAAAAAAAAATAAAATCAAGTTCACAGAGGTCCCAGAGCAATATCACCACCTTCTCTAATCTTACATTTGAGAAGGATATTTACAGATAAGGCACACAAGATGGTACAGTTTGACTGAACAAAGTCATCTAAGTAAAGTTTGTGAGAAATCTCACTTTGAATGTGGAAAATATCTCAGTGGGGTCTTGTTTTTTTATTTTTATTTTTTTAGATAAAATCACTATACTGTAATTACATTTATACCCCCTTTCTTTCCTCCAGACAGTAAAAGCAGCTGCTGCGTCCGTTACAGAAATGATTAAACTAGTAAAAGAGCACTTCTGTAGAACGAGACACAAACACGTTTGTCACTCTCTAAATTTTTGAAGCATGTCAAAACGCTTAGTTTTTCCCAGGGTTGACGACTAACAAGTCACATAAAATCAAGTGATAGGATTTTTTTTCTCTCTACATCCATGTCAAGGATGCTTGTTTTCATTGATGAGTGCTGTTTCTTTTATTGTCTCGCCTCCAACAATGCTATGTGCTGATGCTGCGTGATCTTTATCGCCCGGACGCTGTATTTGTGCAGCACGAAAAGAGAGGATTTGGCCTGAGGTCACTACTACAGTTCTCTCTCTGATTGGGCAAAATGAGCCGTGGGCAGCTCGTATCACAGTACACAGATTTCTTAAAAGCTACAAAACATGAGCAGACCTAAAAAAGAAAGAAAGCAAATCACATTGAGGCAGACGTTCAACAAGTGGTCTTTTATAGTTTGCTTCACTTCCCCTCACTAACTCAGCTTCAGCTGTATCGATATATAAACACAAAATGTCGATGAAGCCGACGCAGATCTCTCTTTGCTTGTAAAAATCCAAAGAAAATGGATGCACAAGGTTTTATAAAAGTTTAAAAAAAAAAAAAACCTTGCAGGGTTGAAACCTCTGAATGTGCAAAAGAGGCGTACGCACCTCCGAACCTGAAGAACCGTGTTTTTTTTGTCCTGCGTTACAAAAGCTGTAGGCCTGAAAATGCACCTGCAGCTGTTTGTTTGGTGTGTGGCCGCCATCACAAGGCCTGCAGCGAGGTGTTACATTGACAGTGACCGCTAAAGTGAGAAATGAACGTCTGTGTCGATTTACAGCAAATTACCGATCCGCAGAAGCACGAGCTCTCTTTTCCCTATCTAGTCAAAGCTTGTGTAAAAATGTCAATTTTTCCTTGTCTGTGATGTTTGTATTAGAAAATTCGCCTAAAACTTTAACAAAAATTTGCTTCAAGTAAAAAAAAAAAAAAATCCCACCCACGTATCTTTGGTTTATTTTTTTAATATAAAAACACACTTGATAAAAAGACTTCTCTTTAATAACTGCTTTTTTTTTTTTGGTGTTTCAGTTTTAGCACAAACACTCTGATCTTTGCTGTGTAGTCACTCAGAAATGTCTTTTCTATCCCTGTTAATTTTGGGGGTTTTAATCCACGTATTTTCCTGCCTGTTTACGAGTGTGCTTTGTTTTGGCTTAGTTGTGTGTACTTTCGTGGTTTTTTTTTTTTTTTTGGTTTTTTTTTTTTTTTTTTTTTTTTTTTTTTGGTGGGAAGGCGTGCTTTCTCTCACAGGCTCATACGGTGAGATCATCTGACCTGGCCCTGCTGCTCGCTTTGCTCAGTCGGCTCAGAGGTCTGGTGTCCTCTATTGTATCAGTGGCCTCCATCCCTGCTTCATCTGGAGTTGACACCTCCCTGTTCACCTCTGCCTCTACATCCTCATCCATGCCCTCCGCTATTCTCCCTGCTTTAACCTCCGGCGGAGGCGCCTCCTCGGCCTCCTCCTCGTGTAATGTCACTCCCCCTGTCTCAGTAGTTTGAGTGTAGGAGGGCAGAGTCTCATCATACACCTTAGAGATGTCTTCCATGGGCATCACCTCTTCCATCTTCTCCTCCAGACCCTGGAAGGGTGGGGTCCCTCTGCCGGCCTCCATGCCAACTTCAGCCAAAGGGTACAGGTGCATTACAGGAGGAGCTTTCTCTTCTTCCAGTAACCTGTAGCCTTTGGATTTCTGCAGAGCGGGAACTGCTAGTGGGAGCAGACTCTTTCCATGAAGAGGCAGTGGCGCTGACCCCTCACCTTGGGCTGGGGCTGGAGTTGGCTTACGAAAAACAAAGCGGATTTTCTTCAGGCCCAAGTGGCTGATCTCCACAAAGTTGAGGAAGAGTGAGACGCAGGCCACGGCCAGCATGAAGATGATGAAGACTGTCTTCTCTGTTGGGCGAGACACAAAGCAGTCCACCGTGTTGGGGCAGGGCCAGCGGCTGCATTTATACAGTGGCAGGATGCGGAAGCCATATAGAAAGTACTGGCCCACCACAAAGCCCACCTCAAACAGGGTTTTGAAGATGATGTGGCAAATGTAGGTCCTTAGCAGGGTGCCCTCCAGACGAAACTTCTTACTTCCCTTGGTGCTGGTCTCCTTTGTGGTGCGTACACTTCCCTGATCAGGTGCCAGAGGGAGACGCTCCTCACTCAGCTCCTGCTGCCGACAAAGTTCTGCCTCCTCACGCTCTTTACGTTTCTCCTCCATGTGGACATGGTGCACGGCGTGGCCCACATACACCAGAGACGGCGTGGAGACGAAGATGATCTGCAGCACCCAGAGGCGGATGTGGGAGATGGGGAAGGCCTCGTCGTAGCACACGTTCTCGCATCCAGGTTGCTGCGTGTTGCAGACATAGTCGGACTGCTCATCCCCCCACACGAACTCTGCCGCCGTGCCCAGGATGAGGATGCGGAAGATGAAGAGCACCGTGAGCCACACCCGGCCGATCACCGTAGAGTGCTCGTTAACTTCCTCTAAAATGTTACCCAGAAAGCTGCAGAATGAAGGGTGGGGTTGGGAGGGACATGAAGGGTGCAGTCGTACGAGGAGGGTGGGGTAGGCAGGACAAGGGGAGGGAAAAAAGGGCAACAAAAGTAAGCGATGCGGTGCCGAAACATGTCAAAATTCTTAGAAAGTGAAAGATTTGCAGCAATTTCATTCATCTGCATGGATTTAATTTTAAAAAGCTGAAAAAAATTAACTTTGACAGGTATAAAAACATTTCTGCGCTTTGGTCAGTTCTGATTCCAGAATAAAAATAGTTTTTTTTTATATACACCTGTATCCAGAAACATGTTCTGACTGAATACTTGTTCAAATTATTGATCTATCACTTGTTTCTCACTGTACCACGGTAAAACATAAACACTGCAATATATTCAGCTGTCTAAAGTTCTCAAAGACATTCCAGTCAAATCAATAAAGGTTAGACAACAACTAAAAGCTTTCTTCTGTTATGTGTCATTATTGGGTAAAAAGCAATCAAATGGGCAACTTGCCACAGCTGCGGCTCCGGCAAAGTTGAGTCCTGTCCCGTTCTCTTGGCACCCGGCAGGGAAAAGTGAACTTTTTTCTGCCCTCTTTCCCACCTAAAGCCCTGTCCTTGTCGCCCCACTGAGCAGATGTGAATGAATCGGCTCTGATGGTTGGTTTTTAGTTTGCCGCAATATTTAAGCTTGGAGCCAGACGGCCTTTATTTGCCGGGCGACGTGTGGTGACGCAGAAGACAATAGGATCAACAAAGGCCGAGCAGCGATGTATGGAAGCAGGCCTCAAGCTCCCCACACCAACGTGGACAGTACAAGGCCGGGGCATAGGGTCCACAGTCCAGCTTCTAACATGCAACTTTCTTACTTGTGCATGTTTCTGTCTACTGAAGCCTCGGGGCAGCAGATGTTTCAACCTCTGGCTGCAGCAGTGACCAACATTAGAGCAGAGAGGCAGGTCAGTAACCAACCACCAGCTCAAGCGAGGAGTTTATGTTACTGTGCAGCAGCTCTGGATAATGTCATGTAGAGAACAAAATATTTCAGTGGATAAATCTCAATTTTGAAAAAAACAAACAAACAAACAAACAAACAAACAAAAAAAAACAAAGAACAACAAACCTTTGTATTTCTCATCAAGCATTGTTTGTTTTAAGTTGCCAGTACTTTTATTATTTAATAATTTGAAAAATATTTCAATCACCTTTGGCTTGTATGTCACACATGCATCTTTGGCCAACCAGTATAAGCAGCTAAAAATAAATCAAATCCAAAAAAAAAAGTCTTGGTACTTTAAATTTGCAGCAATATTCATTATTTTCTGATAAAAACATTTATATACAGGTAAATCAGAAATTAATAAGTACAAAAATTAAGGCACAGTGTGTTACTAATAAGATACAACAATTTAGTTGTAACCAAATTTGAAATAAGGATGTCGAGTTTATTTTTTCATTTAAAATGGTTGCTTGTCCTTTGAAATTTCTGTTGATTTATAAATTACGGTACCATATTTTTGGACTGTAAGACTCACTTAAAATCTTTTAATGTTCTTAAAAGCCTTATAATCCAATGTGCCTTATGTATTAATTCTGGTTGTGCTTACTGACCTCGAACCGATTTTTTGTGCACACGGCGCTCAAGAATCTGTCAAAATGTTTTAGTTTGGCTTAATGCACCTTATATAACCTGAAAAGTACGGTACACCAGATTTTCATTTGGTTATTCACTGTGACATTCCTAATTTGGTATTCCTTTTTTTTGGGGGGGGTGGTCTTGACTATAGATTACAAATTCTGTATGTCACGTGTTCACTTTGCCTTGAAAAGCTCTAAAAGTTCGCTTTTACATGTCAGAAAGTTTCCAGTACTGTGGACATATATGTGTCGTGTTACTTTCCTTGAAAGTAAAGAATGTGAACGTGTGTGACTAAACACCACAAAATAACTCTGTTGGGGGGTTTAGTCATTATTTTTATTGTCGGGTTAGAACAAAGTCAGCAGCAGGAATGGTTGATCGCAGGATGTTTGAAAAAAGAAGAGCTGAGCTCCAGGAGGTTCAAGTTCAATTCAGAAAAAAAGAGATTTAAAGGTTTTAGACACAGCTAAGATATTTAAAATAAACTTTACTAATGGAATAAATAGGGTAACTGAAATTATATTCAATCCTTTGATAGAATTTATTTTTAACATTCATGGGTCAAATTTTAATAAGAACACCTTGTTTTGCTTTTTTTACACAAACTGATTTTTTTTTTTACTGTTAACTGAAAGCAAAACCAATGACAGATCGAACTGTTGCATTTCCGACATTTTTTTAAATTTGCTACAACAATCAGAAAAAAAATGTAATTTTTTTTCTGAACATGTTTTAAGGCTGTAAACCCGTTTTCCTGTCACAGTGAACAGTACATGATAATAACACTGTTGCCTCACAGAAAACGTTACCCTTTTTTTCGGATTATAAGGCGCCTTAAGTGAAACAAAACAGTCAGATAAGTCAAACTTTATTCAACTCATTCACAATAACTCAACATTGTTCAGTTGTACCACATAAAATCAGTTAGAGGTCTGTTAAGACATAAGGTGCACTGGATTATAAGGCTCACTGTCGATTTTGGAGAGAATTAAAAGATTTTAAATGTGCCTTATAGTCTAAAAAATACGGTAATAAAACAAATCTGCCCAAGCAGATAGAAACCCAGTTGCAAGCAAATTCATTTATGAGGCCTTATCGTGTCTTATTTCAAAACTTTAGTTTAATTAAGTGAAAATAAAACCTGTCACAGATAGTTTACAATTGCAACATTAATGTACAGTACTGTATATAATAATACAGCGCTCCAGATTGATAATAATTGTTAACTTGTTTGTGCTGATGTTGTAGCTCTTTTACTACTTATCTAAAAATGTTCTATATGCTTTTGTTTTGTACATAATAATCAAGTTTTATTAAAGATCACAGATAAATGTGAAAAAAAAACTATTAATTCCATTAAAATTCATCTGTAGTGTTTCACGTCTTCATATTTAATATTTGAAACGTATCAAAAGCAAGTGTCTCCATAGGGTTTTGACTAAATATGTAGATATCCATCTTTCTTGGTGGTTTGATAATAGCATATTTTAAGGAAAAGTTATTGTAGCTAACTCGTATCCTCATGTGAAACAAGGAATGAAGTTTTTGTTCGGTTGGTTTTTCAGCAGAGTAATTTTCCAAGACAACCTTCTGAATACTTCAACTTCGAGAACCTAATAAATAATGGATTTTATGGATTTTCTTTATTTTGGCTTGGCTACTGAGAAAACTGCTGAAGTTAATAGGAACACATTGTCCTGACTCACTAATACTCCTTTTTTAATGGTCAGAATGTGGGTTATGGTTTTTGCTCAATAATTTTCCCAGTAGATTTGTGATTCTTTGTCTTCACAGTGACATGATTCCCCAGTGCTTGTGACCAGGGCTTGTGTGATCCTTACTTAAGTTAAAGAGTCAGAGTGGGACACTGTAATATTTCTTTGGCAAACAAGAAACACAAGTTAATTCAATTCAATTCAGTTTTCACTTACAGGTAGTTAAAGTTAGAATTGTTTAATAAAAAAAGAAACAATTGGCGCTGATTTCATGTTGGACATCTGACTCATGCTGATCTCCATAAAGGAAACGTGCAAACTACTAAATATGTGGGACGTTTGATCAATAAGTACTTTTGAAACACACACACACACACACACACACACACACACACACGATACAGTTAAGGGTTCATACATCCATTATCTTTTGCCCGCTTCTTCCTTTCAGGGGCACGAAGGTCACTGGTGCCCATATCCATGCAGCAGTCACTGTGTGAGAGGTGGGAGACACCCTGGACAGGTCTCCAGTCCATCACAGGGACACATAGAGACAAAGAGACAATAAACAACCATTCACTCTCTCACACACACAATCAGCCTAACATGCATGTTTTTGATCTGTGGGAGGAAACTGGTTGATCCAGCGACCTTCTCGCTGAGAGGCAACAGCTCTACAGACTGAGCCCAAGAGGAGAGTCCATCTTTGAAGTTTAAACTTTATTAAATATTCTGTATAAAAGCATTGGTTAATGTTGATTTATCTAGTGTCTGTGAGTAAGAGTGTGTTAAAGTGTATACAGTAAGCTATGCACATGTGTTTGTCTAAAAGTATTACAATCAGATTAACAATTTAATGGACTTAATCGTTTGAATGTGATTTAAAAGAAACAACTGTACAGAGTAATCTGATCCAGTACACTAAACAGCCCAATAATTCGCCTTTTTGATGATGACGCAGAAAAATTGTTTCACGCATTTGTCATGTCTAGACTGGACCATTGCAATGGTTTGTTATCTGGGTGACCAAAAAAGTCTTCAGTTAATCCAAAATGCTGCTGCCAGAGTTTTAATTGGAGTTAATAGGCGAGATCATATATCTCCAGTTTTAGCTTCTCTCCACTGGCTCCCTGTCAAATCCAGAATTGAATTCCAAATCATACTTCTAACCTACAAAGCTCTCAACAACCTAGCTCCATCTTATACTGTATTACAGATCTTATTGGTCTATATTTTCCTAACTTGGCTCTCAGACTGCAGGCTTACTTGCAGTTCCTAGAGTTTCCAAGAGCAGAATGGGAGGAAGGCCTTTCAGTTGTCAGGCTCATCTCTTGTGGAACCAACTTCCATTTTCTGTCCATGAGGCTGACACATTGTCCAGTTTAAAGACTGGGCTGAAGACTTTCCTTTTTGATAAATCCTATAGTTAGGGTTGGCTTGTTGACTCTGTTGGCTTCTGGGAGGAGTGGCCATCGCTCATGGAGGAGTGCTGACCAGCATTTGAGCAGTCCTGCTGCCCAGGATGACCGAAAGGCCAGCCGGATCTGGGTGGACGGATCAGAATCTGTGGCCAGATTCTTCAGATCGCTCTAAAAGATCCTTCCTGCCCTCAGCTATTAGCATCTATAACAATTCTTGAATGAAACCAGGATGATGAGCTACAACAACACTTATTTACAACACTTCATTTCCCTTTGGGATTAATAAAGCATTTTGAATGGAATTGAATTGAATTATGCTGCCATAGGCTTAGACTGCTGGAGGACAAACTGACCTCATTTCCTTAAATTAATTGTTCAAATTTAATACAGTAGTTTTAATTTGATACTATTTCTATGTGATTCTTGACCTGCCATTGTGTATCTGTTCCTACCAAACCCAGCCAGTCGAAGCAGATGGCCACTTGTCCTGGGCCTGGTTCTGCTAAAGGTTTCTTCCTCATGTTTTTTCTTTCCACTGTCGCCTTCATGTTTGCTCAATATGAGAGTTCTGTGATGGAGTTAAATTCAAAGCAGTCTTCTCCTCACATAAATGGCGTTATTAACTTTTTTAAATATATGAATGTTTCTGTTCAGTGCCCTGAGATGACTTATGTTGTGACCTGGCACTATAGGCCTTTAAATAAACTGAATTGAACTGAATTTTTCAAGCTTAATCATAACAAAACTAAATTTAATTTGTTTTGTTTAGGATTCCCTCTAAATCAGATATCACATTGTTTGGCCTCAGTTACTCTCTAATAAAACAAACTAAAAGCAAAACTAGCATTCACACAGCAGCAACTCATTGTTTGCCACATTGACACAAACCATCCTTTCTTATCACTTATTCATCAGGCAGTGCCGCTGCAGACAAAGCACTGGAAAAGGTCCAAACTGTGAAAGCATGTGCTCGCTGAGGACCAGCACACTGCTGCAGGCTGCAGCAGATGCAGCAAAGCAACAATTACTGCTGCATTACCTCAAAGGAGCAGCTGCGCGTCAATACCTTATGAGTACAGTACAAAACACCCCCACACACATCCCTAATCCCCTCCCCAGCAGTCTGACCCACTGACTGTCTCATCAACCAGATGATGCCACAGCAGGCTGAAGGACAACAAGAGAGAATCAAATACAGACCAGTTGGTGCTGCTGGGTCAGGAAAAAAAATATTTGAGATGAGACAAAAATTATTTTAAGATTTTAATATCAGAGTAATATTCAAAAGAAAAGAAGGACATCTGAGTGTTTGGTGGCCAAAAAAAATCAACAACGGGGCAGCCTTATCATTTAGATTTTGGGATTATTTCTAGCATTGTTTTCTAAATGTAATTTAAATAATGTTAGCATCAGCAAGTAATGATAATAAAGCTACCACCAGAGGTGATTTTAGTCTCTTTTGGGGAGGGGGGGTGTGTGCACAAGCACCACTAAAATTTAACTCAGCACCTCTGAAAAATAAAGAAACCATCATTAGGATTTTGTAAGGAATTCAGTTCTCAAACCTTAGATCCATCAAAATATTGAAAAAAAAATTTTTTTAAAAATTTGGAATAAATGATGACACTCCTAAACAGGTTAGTAAAATATGTGATTTTTTTTTTGCATGAGTCATATTCTCGACGCCACCTGTCAATCAGTCCAGTATAGGCTCATCAGCAACTGACCAATCGTGACCTCAATTTGTCCTTAAGGTAAACGCCCCTTACTGCAAGAACTCCACCCCCTTTTCCTCCAACAACAGGGTCAGTCAGGGTCTTGCATTATGAACACTGTGAGGTCAGAGGTTCTTGTTTAAATTAAAGATTCATTCTTAAAGATACAGTAGTTGTGCTTTGTTCTATTTCATATGAGCTACGCCCTTTAGACAGCTTCACTTATTGGATGATCCCTCGCGCACCAGCGTGCCCACTGAAAACCTTTAGTCCATGCCCACCTACTGTGTGGACCCGCCCCATGTCTATATATTCTACCGACGTGGGACAATCGTCTCCCTTTATCATTCAGCCGTCGACTGAAGACCTACTCAGAAAAGAAGAAGAAGAATGGCCAGAACCTGTCCAGCTTGCGAAGTCGCCCTCATCCGGAGCTTCGACCTGCACCAGATGTGTG
>JARVGS010000321.1:23179396-23190985 GCA_031762315.1 Hypsolebias antenori | reverse complement strand
CAGAATGTACGCTGGTGTTGTGTTACGTTGAAAAAAACGTGTTTAAAACGCCGTTTACGTGCGCAGTTCGACTTACGACCAAAAATCCGGACTTATGAATGCCACGTGCTACGGGTCCCGACTTACGGCAAAATCGGGTTACGAACAGTCTGTAAGTACGGAACCCGTTCGTAACTCGAGGACTGCCTGTACACCAGAATGCAGGCAATGGCATCTACTTTAATCAAAATTCTCTGGGGGAGGACACTCAGACACCCCCACCATTACCAACGCAGCCTCTTTATACAGAATGGAAGGTTAAATAACTGTATAATAAGTAAATGGACTTTAATTAAAGAAGTATTTGCATTTTATGTATTATATTATTGCATTTGGCCCGCAGCCCTCTGACAGATTTCAAATGTGGCCCTCTCAGAGAAAAAGTTTGGGCACCCCTGCTTTAGGCTGTCCTTACATCTTACATGTAAATAAAGACAAAAAATACCAGAGTTTACAGCTGTGTTGCAACATTTTTCTCTCTGAATGTGGATTCTTAGAGCCAATAAAGTAACTTTTAAAACTTGTTTGAAAATGTACGTCAACAACAACAAGAACAAATCTTGGTCATGTGAACAATTTCTTGCAGATCAGAAACACTTCCATTTTTAAAGGTTTACATTTAACTCACTCCTACTCTAATTAGTACCTACTGCAGTCAGGCCGGCAATAATTTACAGTATTTGTCTGTGTCTGTGCATGTGTGTGTTCATTTGTCTGTCTGTTAGCAAAAAATCTCATTAAAGAAGAAGAAGTAATCAGTGGATGCACGTCTAAAACTGATAACACAAAAAGGACTACCAATCAATCAAATTTAAGAACATGAAGCTGAAAATCTGTGCAGCTGTAGCTGAGACCCCAGCACATTTTTCAAGTGATGACAGAAGAACTTTGATTAAATCTTTGGCTTGCAAGGCAGCAATATGCATTCGTGCAAGAAATGCTTTTTGTTCATTTGCGTGTTTGATTCTTAATAATCCATCTGACAGTATGAGCTTCACCTCTCAGATGATCTAACTCACACAAACTAAAGGTAAGAGGGAAAAACTTTTATCCACATTCAGTTGTTTTCTCCCTGAAATGATTTATTTTAATTATCACAGTTTTTAAAGGTTTCATTTAGAATGTTTAATTGATTAAATGAATTTAATTAATTTGTTTTGTTCTGCCCAATCACACGCCCTTCCTGTTTTATTTTGTAGCGTCAGTCCTTTTGTCTGTTTTGTTTTCCTGCTCCAGTGTGTCACCGCACCCTAGATTTCTAATCAGAACAGCTGTTCCTCATGCTCAACCACCACCCTGTGCACTTAAAGTTTCAGGTTTTTTTTTTGTTTGTTTTATTTGGTTACTGAAACACACTTTTTTAAGTAGTCCAAAAAACAGATGGATGTGGGCAAGTATCAAGAGAGAACACCATGAAACTGTTTTCTCAATAACTAAAATGGACAAATTTATTTCAACATCTGTATAAAAAATGGGAGTTTCAAGAAAAAAAAGTAAAACATAAAAACTAAACATAGTCTATGACAGGCATTGATTGCATGATCGTAACTCCTGGTCAGCCATGAGGTCTTCGACTCTTAGTTTACTTTGCTATTTTTATCTTCAAAAACATTTCTCTGCTTTCTGGTTAAAGGCACAGTTGTTCAGAGAATAACGTCAGCCGCTCAAATGCTTGATTAGGCCATGACAGAGGGCAGATGAAATGAAGAGTGTCTAATTACGAGAGAGAAAAAAACCGCGGCCGATGACAAAACCGAAGGAAATTACTGTGTAATGGAGCAGCCTGATACTTCGGTGAGTCTTTGCTTTCTAACGGTCACTGCTAAAAAAGACACATTTTGTTCTGTGTGTGAATGCAGCTGCTATTAGCATCTCTCCAAATGCAAACAAACAAGCATTATTTGATTACTTGCTGCCATTTATTTCAACTAGTATTAACCTACCGTATTTTTCGGACTATAAGGCGCACTTAAAATCCTTGAATTGTCTCAAAAATCAACAAAAACTCCGGTGCTCCTTATGTATTAATTCTGGTTTGGCTTACTGACCTCAAACTGATTTTATGTGGTGCACAACACTCAAAAATTTGTCAAAATGAACTTATTTCGCTTAATGCGCCTTATAATCCAATACGCCTTATAGTCCGAAAAATAGTCAAGTCAAGTCACATTTATTTATACAGCACATTTAAAAGAGTAACTGTTATCAAAGTGCTTAACAAAAAAGATCACAGCATCAAATATTAATCACAAGATATTACAGCATCAGGAATAAAAGCATAAAAACACAAAATAGCCTATAATTAAAAACAATGAAATACTAAATCAAATCATCCTGCGTTAAGTGTCAGGGAGTAAAAGCAAAATGCACGAACACAATCAGCAGCAATGAAATGCTAAATCAGATCACACTGTGTTAAATGCCAGTGAGTACAGGTGTGTTTTGAGGAGAGATTTAAAAGCAGAGACTGACGTGGCCTGTTAAATGTTGATGGGCAGATTGTTCCAGAGTTAAGGGGGCATTACTGAAAACGTCTGATCTCCTCTGAACTTCAACCTGGTTTTTGGTACAACCAGAAGCAGCTGATCCGATGATCTCAAGGCCCAAGAAACAGCATAAGGATTAAGAAGGTCAGAGAGGTATGAGGGTGCAAGGCCAGTAACACACTTAAATGTCAACAGAAGAATCTTAAAATCAATTCTGACATGCACAGGAAGCCAGTGAAGGACAGAACCAGTGAAATGTGCTCAAACCTGCGAGTTCCAGTTAGTAGCCGGGCTGCAGCATTTTGGACAAGCTGGAGACATGAGAGGGACACCTGACTCACCCCAGCATAAAGCGAGTTACAGTAGTCCAGCCAGGTTGTAATGAATGCATGGACTCATTTTTCAAGGTTGGATCTGGACAGCATGGACTTGAGATTGAACGAAGCTTTTTGCAGAATAGAGTTGATCTGCTTATTAAACTTAAAGTTCAGGTCTAAAACTATACCGAGATTGGTAACAGACTGTTTTAGATGTGGCTGAAGGGAGTCCAGGTTTGCAGGATCAGTGACAATGGCAGAGCTAGGGTTAAACACAATGACCTCAGTTTTCTGATCATTAAAACTCAAGAAGTTCGCGTCTTGATGTTATCAAGACATTTTAGCAAAGGGCGAATTGAGGAGAAACCGTTTGGTGTGAACAGCAGATAAATCTGAGAATCATCGGCATAACCGTGAAAGGAAATCTTTCCTCAGAATAGACCCTAAGGGGAGCAGATACAATGAAAACAGAAGGGGTCCAAGAATAAAGCCTTGCAGGACCTCGCAGGAAAGAGGTACTGAAGTAGATAGAGCGTTAGCAACATTAACACAGAAACTCCTGTCACTCAGGTATGAACGGGACCGTTCTAACGCTGCACCAGTAATCCCAACCCAGTGTTCTAGCTGGGATAAAAGGATACTGTGGTCCACAGTATCAAATGCAGTGGTAAAGTCTAGGAGTTCCAGAACTACAGACTGACCAGAGTCATTTGCCAGAAGAATGTTGTTGCAAACCCTAACTAAGGCTGTTTCGGTGCTGTATAGTTTATTAAAGCCAGACTGAAAAAATCTCAAGAATAGAATTTCCATTCAGGAACTAGTTTAAATGAGTGAAATACGGTAATATGGACTAATACATCTTAAAGAGATAGTTCAGATATTTTTAAGTGGGGTCATGAAAGGGGCTCAAACCTCACCAGTTGGAGATATGACCTCAGATTGGAGGAAAATGGTTAAACTCGTGCTTACTGCCAGTTTGAACGCAAACAAGTGGCTGATGTCGTCTTGCAACAACAGTAATCTCAAAAACGTTAATGTGACACCGATGACGCATAAACACTGAGCATAGTTCTTAAAACTTTTTTAATATAGACTGACAAAATAAGGATTAAATTGCTGACATAAGTGAAAATCCTCCACCTCCAGCGTTAAGCCGAAGCCATGATCTTTGACCTCGGCAGTGCACGTGTGCCCCACCCGCACAGTTACATCCATGTGAACGCACACTAGCCTTCAGCAAGGAGGAATTAAACCTTTATTTCGCATCACATTATTTAATGTGACATCGCTGTGCGGACAGTGGAGTTGAGATGGGACAAAAAGGGAGACGAGATGAAAAGCAGTAGAGAAGAGGACGATCTGTTTCAGCTGTATCTGTGACTCTTCTGTTTGGATCCCAGACTTGAGGCAGTGGATTCACATCAGGATTCTCCACAGACAAAGAGATGAACAAAGCAGGTACAGTTTCAGCTAAAATCTCATGACCGTTTCCTCTGCGTAAAAACCAAGGGCTGAAAAGAATGTTTGTGTGAGCTTCGGCGTGTTTAACAGCTGCAAGCCCCGACCAGACAGCCGAAGTGTAAACCTAAAGCACCGACAGTAAACAGAAGGTCCCTGGAAGTTTACTCCGAGCGGAATTGCCATTGATCTCAGAAAACAATTCCACTTCCCTTCCTTCTGCTGGCTTCCCAGCAAAAAATAGAGCAGCAGGGATGTGAGAAGAAAGGTGGAGTTGGGAGAGGAAGAGGAGGAGAGAGAGGGGGGGAGGTCTGTGGAGTTGGAGGAGAATCACTCTCTTGTGATGCTATTCTTCTCGTGTGGGACAAATAACTCTGTGTTGGGATACGACGCTCTCAGATGCCACCAACGGTCACCAGCTCCTTGAGGTTTCCACCAAGGAGGTAGTCCCACTGAGGCGCTTCCTTGCGTTCGTCTGACGTGGACGGGACTTCACCTGATCAAAGACTTGCAGAAAAACAGGTGAGATGCTTCTGGCTGAGGTGGAAATATACTGCAGATGTTTGTGTAAATTTTTAACAGATGAAGGTTTGATGGAGCGTCTCCACGACAGCTACTCTCATGTCTTTATTCTTTTTTTTTTTTATCTATTTTCTTTCCACGTAACTCTCACAAAAGACCAAAATGTTCAACCACAGTCCAGCTCTGAGGGAAGTCAGCAGCAGTGTGGGCCCCATGGACAACTTTGATGAATTATTATTTTGGCAACGATGAAAAAAGTAAACCCTCTAGTAAATCCTAACACCAGTTTGAGTTTATCTTCTGTTAAATTACCGGCGCATCTTGTGGGCAAGTGGTTAAAAACAACTTTACTAAAAAGCATCAGTTAACTAAAAAGTCAATACAGCAGCAGAAATACATCATGTCTAATAACAGTTTTAAAACCTCAGAGCCAGGAGCTCGTGAAATGAAGCTCCTCACTTCATTTAGTTTTAATATGTTCAACTGAAACTTAAGTTAAAAAAAATCTAATTGTCCCATTTGTTTTTCTTTCATATTTTTAAGGTTTTCAAGCATTTCCAACAGTTGTATTTTTAATGTATGGGCTAATAATTGTTGGAGTGTGGCACGGTGGTGCAGATCGGCTGGGGCCTGGAGTTTGCATGTTCTCCAATCAGACTAACATGCATGTTAGTCTGATTGGTAACTCTAAATTGTGTCTAGGTGTGAGTGAGAGGACGGTTGTCTTGTTTGTCTCTATGTGTCCCTATGATGGACTGGAGACCAGTCCAGGGTGTCCCCACCTCTCACACAGTGACTGCTGGATATGGACTCCAGTGACCCCCATGACCCAGAAAGGAAGAAGCAGGTAGAGATGATGGATGGATCCATCATCTTTACCTGCTTCTTGGACACCCTGGATCCATCTGTGATCACTGAGTCCATCAGGGACACATGGAGACAAACGAGACAACCGTCCTCTTACTCACACCTAGAGACAGTTTAGAGTTACCAATCAGTCTAACATGCATGTTTTTAATCTGTGGGAGGAAACTGGAGAAAACTCGCATGCACGGAGAGAACATGCAAACTCCACCCAGAAAGGCCTCATATAGAGCTTGAACCACTCTGACCACTGTTCCACAGTGCCACATAAAGATGAAACAACTTCTAGTACATTTCTTTCACTGACATTGATGAAACTGAACTCTGGTCAGTTGTTAAAACAACTTTTTTTAAACCTCAATTAATCAAAGCAACAAAGGAACAAACAAACAAACAAAAAAAGGAGCAAAATCAGTAAAAATGTGTCCAAAATCTGGTTCCCTGATCACTAAAGTGTTTATTGTCAAAGATTTTTTTTTTTTTACAAGATTTCAGTCGATGCATAAAACACTTTTTTATTTTTTAAATCAACTAAACATAGATGAAAATGTGCCGTTGCTTTAAATCTTTGGAGTGGAGAGTTCATGTGATCTTTCCCCTGGATGAAACAGCTCGCAGCTCTAAATGTTCCAGTGTATTGTCATTCACAGCTAAACAATAGCTCATAACAGGGCTGTGGGTGTGTGCACGGAGCAGGGCAGACGACCAGCCGTACAGCCATGTAAGGTAGCAGCATGCTGCCCTGCTGCTTTCTGTGACTGATGCACGGCAGCAGAGAGCTGCTCTGCAGGGCAGCAACAGGTGACTCAGTCACCGGACATACGTGCCCTCGTTCTGCACAAGAGCGGCCTCGTAGGTCACGCATTTAACTCGCATGTGCCAGCCCCGTGCAGCTGATCCTCAACATGCTCACTGTTAATTATAACCCGTCTGGTGTGGACTGTTCAGCACCGAGGCAGCGCAGCATCCAAACAGCTGCTGCACTTTAAAGAGCATCCGTGCCTAAACTGTGACGTTCACATGCAACCATGAGACTTTTATACACAGCATCTGCAAAATGTGACTTTTATCATATGAAGCAAGATTAGTTTTGAAGTTCAAATTGTTGTGAAATGTTGAAATCTTCTAAAGGAGGTAAACAGCCATCGTGAGCATTTTTCAGTTCAAAGAGTTGTCTCAGCACTGAGCTCAGTCAATCTTTATTTCTAACATAAACTGCTTTAAAACAGATTTAATCAAACAAAGCAAGCAGCAAACATGCAAGATTACTTAAAACATCAATAATTTATTAAACATTTTAATAAAGTGATGATGCTGCTTTTAGATCATATCCCTGATAGCATATTTATTTAACTTGAATGTTTATCTGATTTATTTCAGACCATTTTTAAAGTGTTTTCTTGCATTTTTTTAATTTATTTTGTTATTTTTTGTGTGTATTCCGTTTAATGAGCGTAATCTGATGACAAGATTTAATCAAATGTTTGTGTTGAAGATGACTTGAGGTCTTTTCTGCTGTTTTTAATGTTTTGTTTTTTATTATTATTGTTTGCTTTATTCAAGTACATTTTAATGAAAATTTTGCATTTGCACCTGCTGTACACAATCAAAAAACTTGTGTCATAATTTTATGTTTGCAGTCATATTTTTTACAACACAACTCCCCGGTGTGAGTATTTATTTAAAAAAAAAAGTCATTCCAAAAAAATAAATAATTAATGCACCTTGCAGCTGTATTTCAAATAAATTGGAAAGCTTTAATGTTTGATCAACTTATCTGAAGTACAGTAGATTGTTAAAACGTCATGCAAAGGATGTGTTGCTATAAATTTAGCCTCTTTGCATATTTTGCTTTACACACAAAGCAACAAAACAGCACGTGCACGATGATAAACATGTCCTGATGGAGAGAAGCAAACCAAAAATATATAACGAAACATCTAATTATCATATTCATGAGGTTAGCTCCTCAGAACAAGCGGTCCAGTCTGTGAAGAGGAGCCATATTTTCTCATTAATGTGGAAAAATGTAAAAATCCAACCTGCCCCATCCTTAAAGGTGTTAATATTCTGCTTAAGGGCAACCAGCTTGTGTTAAAGCAGCAGAACTTATGTTGCTCATTGTGTCCCTGCAGTACAAACAAATTCAACAGAATTTACGTCCAGACCTTCTAAAGCATTTGGCCACGACCCTCACAGATTCCTAAATCAGACTCACTGCCCTCTAAGGCAGAACTGAGCAGAGTCGAACACGCTGGATGATTTATTCTGGTGCAGGACTGAGAAAACACAACTTTATTTCCTGTTGTGTCCATGAGCAGACGTCACATTCACTAATGCACCACTAATTCTCATGATTTACCCTTGCTGCTTTACTGAAGGGTACGGCAGGTTATTTTGGCATATAATCACACCAATGTTTGTTTTTCTAATTACCTTTTTAGTTATCCACACCTTTCCTCTTTGGCTCTGTAACATTATTTTATACATAACATTATATTTAAGGCCTTA
This sequence comes from Hypsolebias antenori, assembly GCA_031762315.1. Taxonomy (NCBI): domain Eukaryota; kingdom Metazoa; phylum Chordata; class Actinopteri; order Cyprinodontiformes; family Rivulidae; genus Hypsolebias; species Hypsolebias antenori. The sequence goes on along the minus strand of JARVGS010000321.1, from coordinate 23,182,788 downwards.
ACAACCAAGACTGTTTTCAGAAAAACTAAGTTTAAAATTTCTATAATGATAATAATGATAATAAATGAATAAAATGTTTGAGTGGATGTTTTAAAATGTATGTAGTAGTTGAGCTGGATATGTATTTTAGAAAGTACAGTAATCTCTCGTTTATCACTGGGGATCCATATCCTGAAGCCCCGCGATAGGTGAGAACAACTGGTGGCCCACGGGCCATTTTCGTCCCGTGGGTGACTTCAATCCGGCCAACTTCATAACAATAAAAAAAATAAATAAATAAACTGGGGGGTGGAGGATGGGGGGTTCTGGGTTTGGATTTTGAATTTTGTGTGTTGCATTTATGATTCAATGCACTAAAATAAACAAATTAAAAAGAAAGATCATTGTAAGCTTTGGTTTATTTACATAATGAGTTTAATCGCTGGATGTTCAGCCCCCGAGCTGTTGGCTTTCAGAGACTGTGGCCCACAGAACAGTTTTGTTGAATAGCCCTGTTCTAAACAATGTTTCTAAATGCTCTAAAAGAGCACAGCATGTCATGATTTCAGTTCTCTGCCTCCGGCTGCACTCTCGGCCACGCCCACTTCTCCGCTCTGCACGGAGATCAGCTGATCAGCTGCAGGAGGAAGCTTCTAGCACAGCTGTGGGCTGCACAGTGCAGCAGATGCTAAATCATTTAAAAACAATTAATTTTAAATAAAAATGTCATGCCGATAGTGTGTCGCATCCAACAATCAGCCTGAGTGTCATGTCCAATTTTATTTTGAAAAACCGCGATAGAGCGAGTTCGCGAAAAACGAACTGTGTAATAGTGAAGGACTACTGTATATACTGTAATTATTTTTCCCTCCCTAAAATCAGTGTTTTGTTGGGTGTTTTCTCCTATCTAAAATTAACTTTATGAATATTTGAACTATTTCTCAGTGAAACTCTAATTTGAGAAATGTATGTTCAGTGGCTGTTTATCACATTTTTCAAACTGCTTCATGTTAAAATGGAACTTTATTAGACGCCTAACACATTATCAACACATTTTTATAAACATAGTCCTAAAAGAATTTTACTTTTTTGTAAAGTTTCAGTCACGGTCAGGAAGAAAGATCATCAGAAACATAATTTTTTTCTTTAACACCTGAAGCACTTGCTACCAGTATCTTTATTACTAACAGTAACATAATAAGTATCTTAGCACAACACAATGATTCCCAAAGAGCTATTAGCTGATGATGAAGATGTCTCAGGTCCTGTCAGGGCTTGTTTTCCTCATTCTGAGAAGACATAATCTGATGTAGACGTGACACTTCTTTAGTCCTCCTTCTGTCACTCACATGACATGTTGTCATGATCAGGGATGAACTGGACAGAAAAGCAGCAGAGTCTAAAGAAAATCTTCGAGGGACGAAAGATTCAATAATGAGGCTCTGGGGTGGTGATAGACAGAACGACGACCTGTTTGATTAACAGTCCAAGTTTTCAAAGTCACTTGAACTGGATCTAACTATTAGAACGATGCACATGTTAGTAAAAGAAGCATTAAGTCATGTTTTTTCACTCCTTGTGTTTATTCTGTATATCATTTCTACACCAGTAAAGCTTTTTAAGAATGTATACATTTTCTGTTGCCTCACCAAGTAAGGCTAATTTTAAACGTGTTGGACACTCCAGTTACCTCCAGCCCGTCTAGCTCACAGCTCGTTCATCACCACGTTGCAAAAACCTCAAGTAGCCATAGGGACATGCAGCACGTGGAGGTCAGAGGTCACATCTTTGATGGTTTGTCCTAATCTCTCAATGATGAGGTGATATGTGCCGCCCATAAAGCTGTCTAAAGAACCTTATAGGGTCATCGTTGGCTGCGACTGGCCGTCTTGTCACGGCCATGTTTGGGTCTCTAACGTTTGAGTCCTGATACGAATCGTCGCACAAACTTACAGTAAAAAAAAAAAAAAAAAGAAATCTGATTAACCCTCCCAGCACAAGATCTGCAGGTTTTCATCGTTCAAGCTGTATTTCTATTTTATTCTAAGTAAAGTCTGCTGGTGATGCTCTGCAGGCGGCTCAGAGCAGGTCAGTGCACTAAAAGGGCAAAGTCTTCCAGCATCGACCGACCTCTCTGCGGTGCGTCGTGCAGCCGTGCAGCACCGCACTGAATTTTTCCTTATAATAACACGCTTGTTTCATTCTACACGACTTCAGTTTGTTCTCCCTGACTTTCTGCCTGCAGCTCTCATGAGCATGTTCTCTGCAGTCATCGAGCAGATCACAGGGGAACTGTTCTACTGTTATTTAAAAAAAATTTCTTGTAGCTATCTGAGAAGGTAAATAAGTCTAATAGTTGAGCGATGTCTTATACTTTATTGCGTGTGCATGTTGGTATGTTTTGAAAAAGTAATTGTGTCGTTTTGTGTCATAAAGGAAGGGGCAGTTAAATTAATCAACCGTTGGTGATTGGAATCTGTTGCTGCTTGTTTCTTTTTAAAGACAGTTGTTCTTTTTTTATTTTAACTTATTAAATGTCCCCGTTCAAGAGTTTTGAGCAGTAAATAAACGCACAATTTAAATGAGAACCTTAACACGCTACAGTTCACACTCATCATCCCATCCGCTAACACTCTAACTTTCTGGAAAATAAAACTTCTGTGTTGATTGAAACAACTTCTCAGTGGCTCGGAATTTGAAATGTGGACTCTCGTGTTATTTTAGCGTCAGCCTACACATTAAAAAATAAATCACTAAGCCTTTGCCGTGTGTTTAACATGCACTTTTTGACAGCTCAATTTACAGGAACAAAAACAGACATCTAATTCTAATAAAAAAAAAATTGCCAACAGTTTTACAAAGCAAAATAATTGATTTTTGCACTGAGCCACCACCCATCTAATTAAACAAATGTACTTTTTTTTTTTAATCTGTACCGATGATTGCTGAGGCAATTTCCTCTTGCACCTTGTGGAGTTTATTTTCATCCGAGATGCATCAAATGTTCAGTTGGTGTTTATATTTTTACAGTCAAAGGTGTACTCATTAACTTTGACGCCATGACCAGTAAAGATATTTATGACCCGACCGTCCCTTTGGATCCCCATTTTATCCTCTGGTGCCGCCCCACGGTGCACCAAGCTGTGCGATCATCAGGAACACGACGCTTCATGTTGTTTCCTGCAGTTCCGGATTTTCAAAATTATTGCAGGTTGTGACACCAAAGGCCACACATTCACTGTCAGTGGGACAAAGCTGCCTGACGTCTCCACATAAAGTTGGTATTCTGTACATCTTGTCAGAAGTTTTCAGTAACTCTTTGGTTTAAAAACAAAATACAGGTAGTCCCCGACTTACGAACGAGATCCGTTCCTACGCCCGTTCGTAAGTCGAAAATCGCCGTAAGTCGGAAA
>JARVGS010000321.1:23146348-23165274 GCA_031762315.1 Hypsolebias antenori | reverse complement strand
CAGAGGTCTAACTCTATATAGAGTGTATATACTTTATATATATATATATATATATATATATATATATATATATATATACTGTATATATATACTGTGTATATATATATATATATATTCACACGTTTACTCTTCTGGAAAATGTGCATTTTGAGTGATATGTTTAGATTTTATGAGAAAAGATGAACAGAGTGATGTGATGCATATTTTTATACAGAAGGTAGCCCCATAGCAATGAGTACATCTGTAACAGTTTTGAGTTGACTACAAATATTTTAAGAGCGTAACACTGCTACACTTTGTACCTCATAAGATGGGGAAATGCTGTTTGAATTGTTGAGACATAAATACATACTTTATTCAAAGTCTTTTTTTTTTCTCTCCCTTGCTTCACATTTACGGGGTGAGATGGTCTGTATGTAAAATCTTAAGTGGTTCAAATAACTTAATGCATGAAATCATCAACATGACTGCAGTCTTTTGGGAAAGTGTGAAAATAGTTCTCACCTGATGAAACTGTCATCTTGTCAACGCTGCTGCTCGTTGGTACAACGCGCTTTCCTCGTTTGACACGCAGAGACAAAAGACGGGATTTGTCCACATAAATCAAGACCCACATGAACAGAAACATGCGCACACACACACACACACTCCATGGACAACATGGATATACCAAAACAATATCTTTTATTTGTAAGTCCATCACCACAGCCCTGGTAAGCTATTCTGCACCAAAGCCAATGGAGAAACACATGACAAGCTTATACAATAGAGAGGAAGTCAGCTGGATGGTAAGCAGTATGTGTTTACATTTCTGTGCGTCTCACGTCGGACATCACACTCGCTTTACTCAGCGTTACCAGATCTACTTGGCTCTAACTCTATATCCCCTGGCAAACCTGCTCTTGCGTTCCAGCCACTCCTGTCCCGTTCTACGAACCACCGAGGTGGGGTGGGGGAGGATTATTGCTGTGGGAATGATTATTACCCAGAGTCAACAAGAGTCAAAACAAAACAGGAACACAACAGGAACAAGAACACACATAGCACGTCTGGGTATTAGCGATATTATTCACGCTGGCGAAGTCCTAAAAAGTTTTGGAGCCCAATGTTTGAATCATCCACAACTGAAAATGGACTGAAGATGACCATGGCGCTGCAGAGCTGCCAGATCTTCACATTGAATGCATCGCTCTTAATGTTGTAAAAAGAAAAAAAAAGAAGACGCTTTCTGCAGATGGTCCATGTTTGTGCTTTTTTAATAATACTATTATCTTAATGAGGTCATAGTTTGGTTTGTTATACACTGGAGTTACAAAGGAAATTAAAATAGACGAAAATTTGAATAGCCCACCAATGGTAAACCGTACAGTATTTTTAGGGGGCATCCCTCCCCCATTGAAAGCTGGGTAAGAGGAACTGAGAGGTCACTGATAGAATGCCTATACAGACACATACATACCACATACATACAATCTGTCAAGCACACAAACACACTCCCACGTATATACCGTACAGAAACAGTCAAAACAATGGAGAAAGACAAGATGGATTTCCACTAGTCTTCACAAAAGCACAAAGTTTTCTTCCTCTTTTCTCTTGTTCCATACCACTTTTGTGACATTTTTTTTTATTTGGAAAAAAAAAGGTAGACATATACTGTAGCATTACCACGCTGACTTTTCGTTGGGTTGGTTCCTCTTTGTCAGATAATCAAAAATAAAAATAAACCACAAAGAGTTCTGTGAAATTGATGCTCAACAGTCCCATACATTCTGCACTTCTGGAGTCACAAGTACAACGTGTGGCAAAGACACTCCAACCTGGGCCTGCCTTAAGTCTCCATTGGAACAGTCCCCACAGGACATTACTAGGTGACAGGCTAGCTCCATGTTGTTCATTTTCTGGGCACGTCCTCATGTTGTCTCATGTACTTGAGTCCATCAGTTTTTTTGAATACTTGCTACACTCCATGAACTTTATCATCCTTGTGTATTGTCCAAGAACATTCTAGTTACAAGGTTTTTGTTGGATTAGAACATTCCATGGCCCGGACTGAAACCCATGTCCATGTCACGCGGCCTCATTTGACCCCCCATCATCATTGTCTGCTGTGGAGGGCCTCCCATGCCCTGCAGTGACATCAACATGTTAGGTGAGCCACCGGGGCCTGGGTGAGCCATTTGTCTGCCCTGCATCATCCCTCCTGGACCCCCAGGGGACATCATTCGGTGCTGAGGGCCCATCATGCCTTGACCCATGAAACCTGGTGGTCGCATTGAACTGTGACCAGGGTTACCCATTGGCATGTCTTGAGGACCCATACCTCCACCAGGTCCCCCTGACATCCCTCCCATCCCCTGCATTGGCATTCCCATCCTTGGTGGGCCATCACCTATCATACCTTGCATAGGAAAGCCAGAGGGGTGGGGTGGTTTTCCCCCAGGATTGTCTCCTCCACCTCGGGGGAAATACGAAAGAGTCTGGCTGGGTTTCTCTGACGGAATTATCCTAGAAAGGTCAAACTCAGGAATGCCCGAGGCTCCCGGCCGCATCACTTCATGAAGGTCTGCATCACTGAATCCTCCTTGCATGTTGTTGAACTCTGGTCCGCCAGGAGTATTAGGCTTGCATATACCCCCATCACCCCCTCCCCCATGAGGCATGTTCCCCATTCGTCCTCCCATAGGTCCTCCCTCACCCTGGAAGCCCATTGAATGGCCAGGAAAACCTTGGGGACCAGGACCATTGTGCGGTGAAAAGGGGCCTTGCTGAGAAGGAGACTGCGTGAGAGGATATCCCTGGTTTCTGTGAGGGTAACCCATTCGTCCTTGGGGCATCATTTGAGGGTTTGGCATACCGGGGTCTTGAGGATTTGGTTGCATCATCATGCCATGAGGCATCATGCCTGGACCCATATTAGGGGCATTGGGAGAGGGCATTTGGGGAGGCATGCCATGAGAGAGAGGCTGGGATCCCATTGGATTCATACCCAGAGGGCTGAGCGCAGACATGGATCCAGGGTTTCCAGGTCCCATCATGCGTGGATTTCCTTGGTGATTCATTGCCATACCTGTAAACCAAAAATAAACAACATTTAGTAAAGCGCTTGAGTCATATTGTATTTAGTGACTTTCTTCTATGTTTTCTTCAGAGTTATTGTCATAGAGACTCTAAACAAGCAGCAGGAGGCATTTCAGACGTCGTACCATTATTGTTCACTGAAGGTAGATTGGGAGAACGAGCCGGAGGCGAGTCGTCGTCTGAGCTGGCAACAGTCTTTATGGCATCGTGGTAAAGAGGAGTCGAGCTGGGCATTGCAAACTTGGACATGCGTGACATCATAATGGACAGTGGGTTCTGGGATAATGTTGGTTCTGGGGGTATGGTGTATGGACTGCCAGACGGGACGTTGCCTGGGAGAGACATGGACCCAGAGGGAGCCCCTGATGAGGGAGGTGCGGAAGGAGGACCATTCCCACCTACAAGGTAAAGTGGAGGGGGGAAATAATCATATACAGAAACATAACACAAGAAAGGCCAACATTCTCTACGTCCTCATGCATGCTCAATAATCCAGGAATGAACATCTAACGGCCTAAGATGACTTCTGTTGTGATTTGGCGCTTTATAAATAAACTGGACTCTTGTTTGTTGAAACGTTTCGTCTTGTATCCATGTCTTCTTTAGTCTGAGATATGAGATCTTAACAACCAATTGTTAGACTGATGGTCCTCTTTTTGCATGTGATGCTCTGGTTCTGACTGTCATCAACAAACTGGCTGATCTTCTATGGGAAGGTGCTGTTTATGACTGAGCTTGTAACAAGATCTCAGATTGAAGAAGTCTTTTTGATTAAAGATGAAACGTTTCAACAAACAAGAATCCGTCCAGAGGACCTTGTTCGAATTCTCTAAATTACATTTAAATATTTGATTATATTAACAGTATTTCAGCCAAAGGTTTTACAAGATTTAAGCAAACAACCCACTTATTTAGAAAAAGTGTCCCAAAGCTTTACTTGTATTAAAAAAAAAAAAAAGTATGTGACTCACTCTTTAGTTATATAGCCAGAAGAGGGAGCCACTGGACTGTAAGCAACCCCACCCCAGACTCCATACAGAAGTGATAATTGAATGAAACATAACTTTCAAATTTTAAGATATTTGCTTCTTTTTTGTAAAAGGTAAAGTAACAGATACTCCAAATAAAAAAGCACTATATTTGTTAAAAAGTAGGGGTAAAAATGACTACAAATGTATACAATTGCTATTAAAAATACTAAAAACAAATCCAAATATTGAATTTTGATAGATATTCTAAACATTTGAAAAGGATTACACTATAAAAGAACCAGTAGTGCCAGACATGCACAGAAAGGACTCATTTTCTACATACCCTGCTCTATTCCCATCATGTTTGGTGAAGTGATGCTGAGTGGAGGTTTGCCTCCCTGCACTCCAGGACTCTGCATGGGTGGTTTTGGTGAAGAGGCCCATGACGGAGAGGGGTTTGGAAGAGATGGAGACCTCATATGAACAGGAGAGGCACCTGCTGATCCCATCATGGAGTGGGGAGATTTCATTGGTGCAGAAGCTGGAGGGGCTGGCGGAGCACTGGGACCTGTGGGACCAGTGAGCATGCCTGCCAGCTGGGACGGAGTTTGAGGAGATTTAAGGTTTCCGGAGGGAGAACCCATTATGGGAGACTGCCCTTGCCTCAGAGGAGGGGACTTGAGTGGGTTAACACTGGGAGAGTTCCCCCCTCCTGCTTGAACATTCAGATCAGATGGCTTGCGGCTCCTCTGACCTTGACTAGGACCACCACTTGAGGAGAGGTGGTTAATACGACCATTACCACCTGATGGTGTGGCTCTGTGCTCTGGACCAAATGCTTGGTCTGCATGTGGACCCCTCATTCCTCCTGGACCCCCAGGGAAGGGCCGCCCAGGTCCCATTGGAAAGTCTGATGGTGTCTGCTCAGCAAAGGGGGGGACCTGCATAGGTCTGCCTTGAGGACCCATGTTCTCCATAGGAGGTCCTCCACTACCTCTCATTCTCATTATTTCATCAGGACTCATATTCATAGGGGGATCTCGTAGTTTGGAAGGGTGCATATGAGGTCCAGGTCCAGGCCCCATGCCAAACTCAGGTCCCATTTCTCTGCCCCCCATTCCTTGCAGCCTTGAAGATGGACTCATAGGACCCTCACCAGGCAGTCTTGGAAACATACCCATGCCATTACCAGGTTCCATTCCACCTCTTTGGTGCCCCATCATTCTTTGCACATCCATCATCATACCTGGAGGGAGGCCCTTCTCCCCACCCATTCCCTGGTGGAACATTGCCTCCTGGACTGACTGAGGGTTAGGGAAACGTTCACCGCGAGCCCCTGGACCTGCAAACATTCCTCCAGGCCCTCCAGGGAAGCCTCGCGCTTCTCCCATTCGGGGAGGTATGTCATCAGGCCAGCCCATTGCAGGCCTTGGGGGGCCCTCCATCTCAGGATTCATCATACCAGAGAAGCCGGGCATCCTCTGCATGTGTGGGGGTATGCCCCTGGGGCCAGGGCCCATTCCCATTCGCTCTGGGTAATGCTCTGGTGGGCCACCTGGTCCTCCCCACATCTCTCCTGGGCCCATTTGGTAGGGAGGCGGGGGTCCTCGTATCATGCCACGTGGGCCGTGGGGGTGCATCATCATGTCTGGAGCAAGAGGGCGGTGTTGCATTTCTTGTTTTTTTCTTTTCTCCTCATAAAACTCTTGCTGTAACTTAAGCCAAGCCACCTGTTCTGGAGTCATCTGGTCTCCATCTCCACAACTGCCTGGACCCATGTGTGGACCCAGTTCATCTGGTGGAAAAGCGGGCATGTCTCTGGGTCCATGAGGCGGTCCAAAGGGTGGGCCTTGTGGACGAGGTCCTCCAGGTCCACCTGCTGGGCCAAGGCTTTGAGACTGTGCCATCATTGCTTGTAGAGGGCCCTGCTCAGATCTCCGAGGTGCACCATCAGGGCCTCCATCATGGGGTCCACTGTGGGGTTGTGGGGGCCCAGCTGGTGGAGCATCACGATCATCGGGAAAGAGCATGCGCTGAATATCTCGCAAGGTCTGCAGAGAGCGCTGGCGATGTTCTAATTGTTCTTGTGACAGACCTTCTGTGTTGGCCTCCATGTTCAACAGCTCCTGGGCCAGCTGCTGCTGTTGCTGCTGCTGTTGTGGGGTCAGACCTGTTCCACCAGTGCCTCCACCCTGGCCACCTTCAACTGATGTAGCAGGGTTGAGGCCTGTCTCAGGTTGGTTGGCCGAAGTCTGGTCTACTGGAGCTGCAGGGTTACTGGGGCTATTGCCTGGAATAATTTTGGATTCCATGCCTGTTGAGGATGAGCCTTCCTGTGGAAGAACACAGGACTGGTTTCCTTGATTTGAAGGCTGAGGTGGTGCTGGCTCTGCCATCCCAGACAAGGACGGTTTGGATCCAGGCTGGTGGCTTTGATCTTGGGCTAAGGACGGAGGCTGCTGTGAAGGCTTTGAGTCATTTCGCAGGACGCCAGCTGCATTGTTCTTTGATAGAGACACAAAGATTTAAATTAAGAGATAATGTCAGTAATGTTCTCTCAAAGATGCCAGTGTTTGTAACATTACATTAAAACAAGTTGGTGTGCATGTTTACCAAGAGGTGAGCTTTATCTTTGCTGTTGGAGATGTTTTTCATGTGGAAGGCAATGATGTTTTCTGTATGGCCCGTGAGAACTTCATTAGCTGCCCTGGGGATAAAAATACACACAGATTAGTCAATTGACACAACAGCGTGTGTATCTGAGAGATGGGAGCTGGATAAATTCAATCTGGATGATACCATGAAGGCAAAACTAAGGTCAACAAATCAAGCACATTGTTGCATACACAACTTTACTTAAATTACATCTTTTATCTCAGATCCCTAACAGAGTATTATAACTCTCACAGAATGTTGCACACATTTGAGAAGACACACAAAGGAATTTAGTTTTAACTGTGTGTGAGGATGATTAAGACTTGGTGTCTTGGTACTAAAGCAAAACATTTGTCACAAATAGAAAAAAACATCAACCACAGAATATACTGTACTTGAGGCAATTTAAATGGTAGGCACAGTGATTCAACAAAGGTTCCTGAGATGATGTGACTCATGTAGAAATGTTCGCATTTTAAAGAATTTGCCAAAACATTAGTTATATTGGTTATTAAAACGTGTACAAAAATACATTAAATATCGGTTATAGTAACTAAAATGCTATGGATGGTTTAAAGTTACATTGTTAGGAACATGCGGGCTGCTCTCTTACTTGTTTGCCATCTCTGTGGTGAAGACATAAACAAGTTTTGAGCCGGGTTTCTGGCCACTAGCAGGTTCGTTTGTGGAGCCCTGGCCTCCCAGTGTACTGTGGGAGGGTGTGGAGGAGCGACTGAGTCCGGCGTTGGAGGTAGAATGTGCAACAGTGTCCTGGGGCTTCACATCACTGGAATTACAATCTAAATAAACATCAAAGGAGAGGGCTTTTAAAAAGCAGCAAAAACATATATAAAAATTATTTTAACGTAACATTAACAGAGGTTACTTGATTTGAATAGGGAAAAGCAAACATGCATGGCTGAACATGTTAATAGACTTACTGAAGAAACTTTTGTCATCTTCATCACTTTCTCCCCCTGAGCACCAGTCAGCTCCACTGTAAGGCTGCCTCCTCTCTGCCACACACATTCTCTTCACCCTGCTACTATCTGTTCAGACAGACACACACAACTCAGTGGGGTTATTCTGTTAGTGTAAGAAACAATGACAGGCTTTACAATACATGTTCCTAAAAAAAAATCAGATTTTTTTTTTAAAGTTTGCTTTACTGGGATGACTTTTTCATGCAATATTTTTCGTCCTATAAGTCACATTATTTGCATAATTTACATGCCTTGTGACTTATAGACCAAAGCGATGTATTTATGGATTTTTTTCCCATATTTATAAACCAATTTTTAGCTGAGATATGACAGCTTTCATTCATTGACTGAAAAAATTGAATACTACCATTTTTCAACCACTAGATAGCAGAAGAGTAGTAGTAGCTGTAAGGCATGCCATTGTATCATGTAACAAGAAACGTGGCTATAATGACTAATTCAAAAAAAGTTCAAGACAAAAACAACGGGACTTTATTATACTTTACTTTATACTTTGTTGTTTTTCTTGAACTTTTTTGAATTTACCATGTCCTGGATGACTGAGAATCTTCACCCGCTATTAATGACACAATCGGCTTGCCATACACTGCCAACGTCGTCTGCCTAGACCAACTGAATCAGCTTCATTTTGCTACACCGCCCTGGTGAAATGCAGCTAATTTGACCATTAAAGTACATTTATTAAGTAAAAGTTCAACTGAGACACACATTTGCTATAATTTCAAGCAAACAAATAATTGTTTTAGGTGTTTATCTTGTTAAATGTTGAAGTAACGTGCAGATTTCCTCCTTTTTTTCCTCCATGTCTACGTGCTCCTGGAGCACCAAGACACCAAATACTTTTGAAATACAGCCGATTTGACCATTAAAAGTCCTTTTATTAAGCAAAAATTAGACTGAGACACAACTTTACTATAACTCTGAGCAAATAATTGTTTATAAATGTTAATCTTGTTAAATTTGCACAGCAACTTGTCTCATGCACGCATTTACTTCTGGCTTTTGAAATTCAGCTGATTTGACCGTCAAATTGCATTTATTAAGCAATAGTTAGACTGAGACGCACCTTTATTATAATTTCGAGCAAACAAATAATTGTTTAAGTGTTAATCTTGTTAAATTCTTGTTAAAAGTCCTACTGTCGTCAGCCTGGAGCAACTATCAAATCAGCTCATTTCGCTGCGCCATCTTGGTGAAATGCAGCTGATTTGACCATTGAAGAGCGTTTATTAAGTAAAAGTTCAACTGAGACACACCTTTACTTTAAAGTCGAGCAAACAAATAATTGTTTTTAGGTAGTTATCTTGTTCAATTTCAAAGAAATAGAGAGTGAGTTGCCCTCTGCACGTTCATGCTTCCACATATCGGCTTTTGAAAATACAGCAGATTTAACCGTCAAAGTGCATTTATTAAGGAAAAGTTAAACTGAGACACATCTTTACTATAATTTCGAGCAAACAAATAACTGTTCTTAAGTGTTAATCTTGTTAAATTCCTGTTAAATTCATCCCGTGCACGCTCCCGTGGCCGCCATTTGGCAGCCTGTCGATTTTTGGCACAACATCAGCCCACATTTCTGGGTTGTCAGCGGTGACATGTAACAAATGTGATGCATCAGCAGTGATGCATAACAGATGCAACATATAAGGCAAAGAGACATATTTATGGATTTTTCCACTTCATTAGACAAATATGGACTGATGTGACTTATAGGGTGGTGCGACGTGTAAGGTGGAAAATACGGTATTCCAAAAAAAATATTGTTAGGGTTTTGCAAATCACTAAAATACTACATTTAATTGCATCAAGCACTGATGCCGTATTTCCTGATTATTTAAGACGGACTGAGCCAAAGTGAAACACTGTACTGAGTTTGTTTTTTTTACCTTTGTCCTCACTAGTGGGCGTGCCGCTCTCTGGCTGCTCGAACGACTCAACAGAGGTGCTTCTCTCCCGTTTGACTTTCACCTTGGAGCTGGGGCCAGACGTCAGGCCTTGGCCGTTTTTCAGTCCCATTCCCCCTGAAACATTTTGAGCTCCTTTGGCACCCATGTTTTTGGGGTCACAAGGAGAGGACTGTGATTGGCTGCCTGTGCTCCCTGGTTTACCCTGATTGGGCATTTTAGAGTCCATCTGGGCGGCAGTAGAGGGGGACATGACTGGAGGTGATCGTACCATGGCCTCCGTCTTGGGTTTAGGACTGAAATACAAAGGACACATTTAGTTTGATACCAGCAACGTACCAGCAAATTAAATCAAAACATTAAGGCCTCTGATGTGTTTAATAAACTCAAAGAACATTTTAAAAAAGAACATACATGGTTAAATGCTCAAAGAATTACATTATTTCATCAAGTTTTATACATTTTGAAACGGGCCCTAGACACGTTTAAAAGGCAAAGTACAAACTATATCTAGACATCTGGGTTCTACGAAGTATACAATTAAGTAAAAATATTCATTCAACCTTTATTTAGGCAGGTTAATCTCATTGAGCCTCGAGGACTCATAAAAAAAATAATTGGTTTCGTTCTCCGTAAACTTAGTAGAAAGAGGACCAGAAGGAAAATTTGATTATTATTTCCCTCGTTTTTACAACTAAGAAACAATGTTATAATGGCAAGTCATAAAGTTCTACAAATCCCAGTTGAAAGTTGTTGGAACTGGCGATTTAGTGCACACAAATGTGGAGCAGATTGTGGACGTACAGGCCGTGTATGTGCAACTACTGCTTACGAGTTATGAGAGCAGTTCAGTTCAGGCAACAGGACACATCCAACTGGCAGAGAATTTCCTCACCACACCCTAATCTCTTTCTCTTGTCTCTCCTCTTCCACAAACACATACTTGTACAAGTATAAGACAACCTGTCCAAAACGTAGAGCCACAGCCTAGCACACTGCATGTACGCATACGCAGACACATAGCTAGCAGAAAGAAAAACAAAGCTAGAAATCTGGCAGTCCTGACAGCCGTTTCCAGAGACTCCAGATCCATGAGTCAGCAGGGAGAACTTCCAAGCCTGGTGTACTCTCTGACCCAAAAACAGCTCTTAAACCTAAATTAACAGATAACTAAGTGAAAATGGAGGTTTTCACCAAGCCAGGGGATTTTGCCAGGTCTTGGAATTTTCTCTCTCACTAACCTATGAGCTGGTGCAACATCTTGTACATATATGTCCACAGATGTATGTTCTCAAGTCTTAATGAGCTTTGCTCTACATAGTCAGGAATACAACACTCCTTATTGGGCTTAAGTAACCATGAAATTACTAGTTGTAATAACCTTATAAACAACAACAGAAGTTGTGGGGTAGAACTGAAACTTGAAACGTTTTTTAAATGTGAGTGTGGGCATACGTTGACAAGTCTACTTATTTTTACACATGAACTGCACATATTGATAAGCATTTTAAATCATAAACAGAGTAAACAAATCAATTTTAATAGGGATGCATGATATTGGACTTTTGGCTGCTATGCAATATGTTAAAACTTATTTGGCCGATTAACGATACCGATATTTTTAATATACTTTCCTTTGTCAGAACATAATCCTCTTATTTAGGCTTATTTGCTACAAAAATTGTGTAACAGCTGTGAGAGCTGGTGACATATTTAGTAACAGCCATATGATATGCATAGCACTTTAACTCATATTAAATGAAAAGTGTTAAATGTTATTTATTAGCATTAGTTAACCTGTGATGCTGTCTCACTTGTGGAGGTTTGTTCCAGGTTCCTAGCTGCAGTGTGGGATCCTCTGCACTCTTGTGCATGAGGGACAGACTTTTTAATATCAAAGTTTTTATCTATCCATTGTGCTGTAAGACTAATCATGCTAACGGGGCTAGCACGACATCCAACTCACCCAAGTGCTATCAGCTATTAGCTTCTCAATAATGTCAGAAATGACGGCTTGTAACTCGGGTAAGGCTACGTCGGAAAAATATATCTCACTGGGAACGATGTAGTGAGGCTCAACGTAGTCCAAAAATATTCAGAATCTGACATCCTCAACAAAAAAACCAAAAAAAAAAAACCACAACCGCCGCCATTTTGACTTCTTCCTCACCACCGTGATCAGATCAGGTAGGCGCGCATGACGTCATCACGTTGTGCTGGAGCTGCAGACATCCTTGTCACTGGGTTGTCATTCAAAAACAGCGTCTTTTATATATGTGTTATTTGATGGAATGTCCGATATTGAACTTTACTGCTAATACCGGCCGATAATATCGTGCGTCCCTAAATGTTTATTTTAAAAAGCTGTTTAAACAATCTGAATCTGTTTTAATTGAGCCATAGGTTAAGAGCATGAAAAGTCCTCTCACCTTTGTGTGTTGGTGGACGGGGAGTTCTTCAGTCTATTGGAGTGCATTGATGGGGCTCCTAGGACAACAGAACAGGGTGGAGTGATGAGCTGGTGCGGGCTGCCCGTGTGCGTGAGAGGTGCTTTCGAGCGCACGTTCCTGGAGCTGGCAACAGGATTTCCAATGTTCGACAGGTTCCCC
This sequence comes from Hypsolebias antenori, assembly GCA_031762315.1. Taxonomy (NCBI): domain Eukaryota; kingdom Metazoa; phylum Chordata; class Actinopteri; order Cyprinodontiformes; family Rivulidae; genus Hypsolebias; species Hypsolebias antenori. The sequence goes on along the minus strand of JARVGS010000321.1, from coordinate 23,153,050 downwards.
CGACCGTCCTTTGCGTCCTCCCTCTCCTTCTTCCCTCGCTCCTTCTTGCTGAAATGTGTCGCTGCTGTACCTGCCGCCGCTGGCCTCTCCTCCTGCACCTCCAACATTCTTTCTACGTCCTTGTCTGTGTGTGTGACTGTATGTGTGTGTGTGAGTGAACGTGTGTAAATAAAAAAAAAAAAACAACAGTCCAAAAGGCTTCCCTTGTTCTTTGTGTATTTATGAAATTCCCCCAAGGGGGCTTTCAACGGCCCTTGGGCACACTGTTGAGAGAGAGAGAAAGAGAAAAAAGTTAAGAGACTAGAAAACGAGGCCACAATTTCCTTGAAGTGTAAAAGACTGATCCTAAATTATTTTAGTATCACTCCCCTGGTGTATAACTGAGAAGTGAAAACCTTCTTTCACTCTATTATGACAACAGTTTGATTTTTTTGAAGCACTAGGAGGGATTCTCACAGGCATTCTTTAAAATCAACTCACATTAATAAAAACTAAAGGTGTAAATTTTAGTTTTCTACATTTGCCTTATAATTTTGCTATTTTTGCTACTTTTTTGACATCTTATTTTAACTTGTAAAAAAAAATCTGTATGCCTCTTTTATGATTGTCTATTGTTGTCACCGTTGTCATCATTCTTTGTTGAAAACAGGTCTCTCTTGTAAATGAGTCCTCGAGGCTCAATGGGATCAACCTGCCTACATAAAGGTTGAAAAGCTGCACTACAAATGTTTTCACATCAAGTTTGTGCTGCCACATGATTTCTATTGACAGTGTTCAATTGTTTACTGTGGCCAGTGGCCTGTTTCAACAGCTGTTAATAAAAACTGAAGCAATTGTATGTACATTTTTAAGAAAAAAAAAAATCTTTGCAAAAAAAAACTAGACCAACTTGTCAACTTCCAACAACCAATCTAAAAAAAAAACTACACTAAGTCAGCTTTGGCAAGATAAACAATTACACATTAAAATAACTCAATTACCAGTCAAATTATCCAAAGAAGGGAGTTTATTAAAGCAATGCAACAATTTCTACTCTTCTTTTCTTTTTGGAGGAATAGTCTTACTTGGAGGTTGATGAGTGTGCATATCATTTTGTTTTACTATTTTTCATAAAATGTTAAATCAAATTTTAAGTTTGAAGTGTGCTTCATTACAGCACAATCCTGCAGTTTGTGGTGGAAAAACATCAGCAAGCTGAAATAAACCATTTATATGCAACAGAAGATCTGTGTAAGAATTGAAAACCTAGATCTTATAAGGAACTAATTTCTCCTTTTAATTCTTCAGGCAAACAACATTTAGCAGTTTATAAATAAATAAACCTTCAAATCATTCAGAAGAGAATCACAGCTTAGACTTTCTGATTATGCCACAAGAATGTAATGGTTTTTACTGGTGAGCCATTTTGGAAATAGTGAGTCTTCTAAAGCAAAAATGTCATTACAAGAAGAAAAAAAAAATCCCTGAAGTAACAAAAATGATTGATTAAGACAACGCAAAAAATATCTATAAAAGTAAACCTAAGCAAAGTTCAACATTGTTAGATCAAGTACAGGTATTATCCAGTCCAACACTACTTAATAACAGAAACATGATGAAAGACTCATACCATAATTGTAAAGTATATAAAAATTATTTTAAAAAATTAACACATTTATGAATACAAAAAAAATTTTAATCTCACAAACATCACATAAATGTCCATGAAGACCAGAGAGCATAGAAATTTAGAGTTCTTTGTCAAAAAGATGACTATTATGATGATTTTTTTAATTACTTTTTTATATTAAAATCACAAATGACCTAAAAAAACAAGAATCACACAGTAGATACTGAAAGGGCTGAGCATCATGTGGAGTTGAAAAGCTGGCACTGTGATCCCATCCAACCACAGAATGCAGGGTGAAAACCACAGTCCTGTTCACGAGAGCTTTTGGATTACAATATCATCCTGCAAATATTTGGGAGCTCGTCCAGAAACAGTCAACGCTGTAACTGGCTCCAGAGGTCCCCTGGAGAGAGGGAAACGGACTGGAGAGTTGGAGAGGAGGCAGACAGACACAGCAACTTCTGCTTGGACAGCAACAAACGCCTCTCGCTGGTCTACAGGAGTGATTTACAACAGCCAGGGCCATGGATCACTACTGCACACAAACAGAAGCTGGCTTCACTGCAGGAACACAGGAGACTCGTGTTTCCAAATTAAACTGATTAGACTAACCTTTAACAAGACACTGTGTGACACAAGAGTCAATGCTTTTCTTAAACTTGTAGACTTGCAGTTAAAGAGATTTACATTCAGTTTTTCAATGCAAGATGCTGGCAAAGATTCTCAGTCATCCAGGACATGGTAAATCCAAACAAAACTAAAACAACTGGACTTCTGTTCTGTAGCTGAAGACCGTTTCGCTTCTCATCCGAGGAGCTTTCTCAGTTCAAAGAAACAACGAGTGTGGGATTCAAGTTATAAAGCTGAGGTGTTCTGTAAACTTGCATAATTCAGATTGTCACATGCAGATTGTCCTCTCACTCCTCACACTAGATGATCATTAGGGTCTTTGTTAGTCTGATTCACAAGCTATGTTTACATGCGCAAAATTCTTTGACAGGATTGAAATGTTTTCAGATGAAATAATTCAAATGTATTGTTTTCAATGGCAGAATCCATTCATGACGAGCGTTTAGCGGGCTTTGATTCTAAATAGAAGTAATGACATTTGCAGACTGGTAAACTTTCCTTAAAAAAAAAAAAAAAACACCAAAGAAGAAGTTTTACTTCCGGGATGAACGTAAATGAACTTGAGCATCCAAAATGAACCCGCGACAGGTTTTAATGACGGTGTAGACGTTACTGCACTCCCTGATTGAGCTACAGGTAATACAGATCATTTTGAGCTCTTTCAAAGTTTCTAGTAGAAATGTTGTCGCTCACTGACCAGTTTTGCTTCACCGACATATTAGCATCTAGCCAGGTGGAAATATGTGAGGTGTAGGCCGCACATGTGCAGTCAGGTCAGTTTTCCACAATCAGAATAAAACGATCAGATTAAGTGTTTACATGCACACTGTTCGGATTACGAATCGGCATAAACCACCCCTCTCATTTGGATTACAAATTCATTCGGATTGAGCTGAATCAACAAAGAAAAATCAGAATGGGGCAGTCACATGACACATTTTTATTACGAATGGTCGTTTATTCCAGTTACTTATGTCTATGTAAACATATCTAATGATGCCATTGACATGCGGTCTTAAATTAAACTCTGCAAGGTCAGCCAAATAAGATTTTTTTTTTAGGAAAGATCCAGAGTAGATATCCTATCTATGCTAGTTTTCTTCAATCACTGTGTTATTTTTTTGGCCCAGTACTTCAATGAAACGAGGGCATTACCATGAATGCTGAAAAAGTTTTTTCTGAATAAAATTATTTTTGTTGTGAGAAAAAACTTTGAACTCCTTTTTAACTTTTGTGACTTGTTGCGTTCATTTCAAAACACCTTGAAAGATGGCTGTTGCTTCTCTAGACATGACTGGGTGTTCTCCACTAGATAAGATGTGCAACCAACCAACAACATTTCTGGTTTAAAGTAAAATGAAGTAAAAGTTAAACTTGGTCAACATAAAGCAATGTTGCCCTTACCATTATACAAGGAGGACACCCCGCTCTGTCAACAGAACCGAGCCCCCTGCCTACCGAAATTGTCCTTCACCCACAAACCACCCCTACCAACTACTGGCACTGACATAGCTCTAAGCTAGTGGCGCTCAATACAGACGTGCTAGCTAAAAAGTACAGAGGTAGCGCTCCGTCTCCCTCACGCTGAACGTTTCCTTCACACACACACTTGGTTAAGAACTGTCTGCACAAACGGCACGCAACACAAACATGTCTCCGTCTCAAACCCACACCCCCCACCCCACCCCTACTAAAAACACAGAAGAGATGAGCGCCCTGCCAATGCAAGTAACTGGTTCTTGCTCTTGTATTCTCCATTTTTGTTGTTTATGGTTTAGTAAGCTATGTGCATGCACCACGTCTTTGTTTTATTTTATTTATTTACCCTTTATTTAACCAGGTGAATCCCATTGAGATCACAGATCTATTTTACAAGGGAGGCCTGGACCTGAAGGCAGCCTAATGTGCATGGTTTTGGTCTTACTGTTTTACTGTTTCTGGTGTATTTTCTTGGTAGTCCTACCGCATGCATGGTTACTACAGCCTTTCACATTGATTTCTGTACTTTTGTGTGGATGAAACAGTAGAAACAATGCCATGTCTATGCAAATGTTTTAAAATGACATAAAAGAAGAGTAAAAGGGGAATTATTGTGTTGAAGAGACCTCTCAAAAAATGGACATTCATCTGCCAAGAGATCACCTGGGGGAGTCCTGCTACAACTGTAAATGAAGAGTGACTCAGTGTTTTCTCCGGGTGACTCATAAAAATTGCCTTGGCGCTTGTTGTCAGCTTTCCAGGCAACAAGCCTGACAAGAGAAGACCGTTTGCCAAATAACGAGGAGCTAAAGAGGAAACAAGAATATCTTTTGGCCCGGCAACCTCATGGTGACAACAAGGTGTCACTGGTCTGTCCAAGAAGCAGTCCAGTAGAATAACTAAAATAAAACCCATTAGGTGTTGCAATCTTATCAGATTAAATTAATTTGACATATTAATTAGCTTTAGAGAAGTCTGCGTTTCCTCTGACAGACTCTGTAGGAGTTGAATATTTTTAGTCACTCTAAGATGGTGCCCACCAGACAATTATTTTAGGAAATATGATTCCTTATTGATAGATCAGCAGCAGTTGTCCTTTTCTTTCCACTCCCCTCACTTTCACTTTCTCTATAAATAGCCTGCAGGGAATCCTAATCTAATTAAAGTCTTCTTGAAGGAATGCATGTTGTCCACTGCCTTTTATGGCAAAGTTTTAGATTAGGATCCAGTGCCGAGACAAGACAGTTGTAGGAATTTTGGTCAATCCTTAAAAATGCCATTCTGTGCAACCTAATAAGGTGTCACAACTCAGTATGCGTTAGAAGTTATTCTCAGCGCTACCACATCAAATTTTAGCTTTATTTCAGTAAAACTGAGTTATAGCCATTTTTGTGTTGGCTAATATCATTTAGCTGTGGCAGCCATCTTGAATTGGATTGACTCCAAATGAAAATACATTCTACATGTACAAAGATTACTTCATGAAAGTTTTATAGTTTGTCCAGTGGCTCATGAGATACTAGACAGGCTTGATTCTACAGAGTTAAAGGCACATTTTTATTAAGAGTCACTCTTAGATACTACCACACCAAATTTTAGGTCTATCTGTAAACGTGACTCAGTTTATGGCCATTTTTGTGCGTTTTAAGATCAGTTAGGTGTGGCTACACACTCGCAAAAACACTACCACTGAACACAAACTGGGTGTGCTCCCTCCTGGCCTATTGGACAGAAAAAAAAATATCACGACACTTCACTCATCACTGTTTCCCTCCTCAGCTTTGGAGACATTTACAGGCCGAGGAGCGCCCCACAATAATGAGTTTTTGTTTATTGCTAACGAGTAACCTGCCTGTAAAAATGTCAGCTGCTGAGTGATTTGCGAGTTCAATTCCTCCACCTGGCCCCTCCGCTGGCCTATCGTCCCCACCCACGCTACATCACACATGAATGACATGTTAATGATCCGAGCGCTGCTAACGGCTCCTGAGGGGGCAGGCTTGTTGTATCAGTTCAACGTTATTGGTGGAGCCTGATTCTGACTGTGAGCTGTGACAGCTGAACACTAATCAATAAGCATGTTTAAGTTGTTTTAGATAAATGGATAGATACAGAATAAACTGAGTTTTGACTTTTGTCGTGAGACTTAAAAGGTTTCTGATTGAGCGCCATCACGGCATCGACCGGTCTGGATTGATTTCAGGGTGTCTTTGTCCTCAGAAAGGTTAGACGGATGAAAGGAAACCACATGTATATTAACGGGAGGGTGAAATCACCAGCTGAGGACATTAAAAGAAAAGTTCTGATTATTAATTTATTTATTACTATTAAACGGGGTCCAGTGTAAAAATAAAAATCAACCAGGCAGAGTTTCAAACATTTATGTCTTTTGTTTTTAAGACGAGATATTTTCTGTGGCGACCTTGAATTGGATTGACTCCAAAAATTCAGTGCTTTTTCCAGGTTTTATTAAAATTGAGTTTTATGTTTCTTGAGATATTTTGCTTACATAATAACGAACACACTCATGCACACAGACACTAGAAACAAAAATGCCACAGTCCTTGTAACTATGAATTAAACTGTTAAATATAAATATTGATATTTCTGTCAGTTGTGTATCAGGCTTCGCTGGAAGAGCTATAGCTAGCTGCTACCACTTTTTAAATAGAAACCTGTGTAACATAAACTACAATGTAAAACGGACAGCCATGTAAATGTTTATAACTTATCATTTGCTGTAATCGTTATGACAGTTTTATAGTTTTGTTGTTTTAAGGTTGCAGCGTTCTTGGCTCTGCCTGGTTTAGCTGTTAGCTTGTCGATCTGATCAGATTGAAACTTGTTTTAACTGAGACCATTCAAAGAGCTATCTGTAACAGATACAATTTTAATTGTTCAAAAAAGCTAAAGGCTCCAGTATAGCTCTGCGTAAGACCGTACGCCGCTCCGTGCGCGCGTACTGAACGCAGGCAGTTCACCCG
>JARVGS010000321.1:23010904-23021688 GCA_031762315.1 Hypsolebias antenori | reverse complement strand
TAAATTAAGCCCATGTTTTTTTTTTTTTTTTTTTTTTTTTTTTGCTTGTTTGTTTGTGGGCAGCACGGTGGCACCATTGGTAGAGCTGCTGCCTCTCAGCGAGCAGGTCCCTGGTTCAAATCCTGGTCCGGGGGGGCCTTTCTGGGTGGAGTTTGAATGTTCTCTCCGTGCATGCGTGGGTTTTCTCCGGGTACTCCAGTTTTCTCCCACACACCAAAACCATGCATGTTAGGCTGATGGGTAACTCTAAATTGTCCCTAGGTGTGAGTGAGAGAGTGAATGGTTGTTTCCATGTGTCCCTGTGATGGACTTGCAACCTGTTCAGGGTGTACCCCACCCCTCGCACAGTGATTGCTGGACATGGGCACAAGTGACACACGTGACCCAAAATGAAAGAAGCGGGTAAAAAGATAATGGATGGTTTCTTTTTGTCTGTCTTTTTTTTTTTTTAACCACATCCTGAATGACTGGAGCTTTATTTGAAAAAAAAAAAAAAAATCATAAAAAAAAAACAAAAACAAAAAAAAACAGACTTTTTTTTAGTTTATTACCTAAAAATTATTTTGAAACAGTATCAAATGAGGAAATATATTGTTTCAGCTCAGACATGATGCGAACACAAGAGGCATCCTGAATGACAACCCCAAGAAGACTGATACAAAACAAGCTGAGTCAGAAATGATTCATTACATCACTTTTGTCTCTGCTTCATGCTTTTCTTGCAACAACAATAAATCCTTATGCAAACTTTAATACACTTCAGGAAATCACTCTGGTATAAACAAAACAGACAAAAAAATTTTTTTTTTTAATTGTTTTGTTTTTATGGATCTAAGCAACAAGTTCAATTTTATTAACTTCAAAGTCTACAAAAAGAGCATTTCTCAAACACAATTTTCTTTTCCTTAGATATGTTATTGAGAAGCAGCAGGGTGGCCCAGTTGGTAGAACTGTTGCTTCTCAGCGAGAAGGCCGTCGGATCAAGTCCCAGCCCAGGACCTTTCTGGATGGAGTTTGCATGCCATGTTCTCTCTCTGCATGTGTGGGTTTTCTCCGGGTACTCCGGTTTCCTCCCACAGACCAAAAACATTCATGTTAAGCTGATTGGTAACTCTAAATTGTCTCTGAGTGAGAGAGTGAATGGTTGTTTGTCTTATTTGTTTCCGTGTCCCTCTGATGGACTGGAGACCTGTCCAGGGTGTCCCTCGTCTCTTGCACAGTGATGGCTGGACATGGGCACCAGTGACCTCTGTGACCCAGAAAGGAGGAAGCGGGTAAAGATAATAGGTGGATGGATGTTGTTGAGGTCTAGCATTTGTGTACAGTTTAAAAGCTAAACATGGAGGTTAAGTTAGTATCAACTGAACTGAAATAGGAGTTCAAATCCCCATATCAGCATTCTTATTATGATCTAAATCACACGAAACTCAAGGTTTGTGGGCCAAAGATTCAGTTCATTTCAGTTTGTATAATATATGGCCAAGCTGCAAAAGAAGTTTTCTTGGGGCACTGTACAAAACATTCAGATACTTTATAAAAGCCAATTATTGAAAGTTATCTAAGGAAGCAGACTGTGTTGAAGCTTCACTTTATCGCAGTCTCCCATCCTGAGCAAGCACACAGGCAACAGTAGAAAGGAAAAACTCCCTTTTAACAGGAAGAAACCTCCAGCAGAACCATTCTCAGAATGAGTGGCCATTTGCTTGAGATGGCTGGGGTTTGAAAGGACAGGAAGTAGGAACAGACAAACATAAATGACATGTCCAGGGGTCAAAGAAACTGTCCAGATGACCTGACAGAACATTATTGGATTTTATATCTGTAACAAACTTCTGCTCCTTAGCTGGAAATGAATGACTTTAAATATGAGTTTGGTTCTCAGTCCATTTCTTTATTAAGAACTTACATTGAACCTTTTACAGGATGGTAAAGAGGTATTTTTCAGACAAAGTAATTGTTGAGTCCATTTTTTTCCCATTGTGTCAAAACTTGACAAGGTCCTTTATACATTCCAAATAAGTTACACAAAACATTGAGATACGCAGAAAAAAAAAGAGACACCAAGCAGTTGCTGAAACTAACCATGACCAATAATCAAGAAAAGCCAATTTCCCTTAAAAACACCAAAACTGGTAAGCATGTTATACTGAGGTACACCAGATATTTTAGATCTTTCCCATTATAGACAAAAAAAAAAAAAAAAAAAAAATCATAGAGCAGCTTACCAAAGAAACTTGTTACAAAAATCATTCTAAATCTCTAACAAGATGTTTATTTTTACAATCATAAGGGTCAAACAGGCATATGCAAGTTTAAAATATAGATTCCCAAAAGTAGTTCAACCTAAAATTACTCGCAAAACCTTATAAGGTTCTTTACGGTACTGTCAGAAAATGAATGACTAGTATAATTATAAGGTGCATGTCTTTTAAAAACAATTGAGAATATATTTGAAAATGGTATATCTGACTGCATTTACTGATATTAAAAACAGAAGGTAATTTGAAGGCGCAACATCTCCTTTGGTGAAAAAGATTGTTTTCCAGTAATTTTCCATATATCACATTTCTAGGATAAAAAAAAAATCAACATAAGTAACTTTCATGAATCCCTTTGCTTTTCTAGAGTAGACTCCAAAGGAGAACAGAAGTACTAAAACATTAAAAAGCAGCTTTTCAAAATTTTTTAAGCTAGTTCACATTACAAGAGAATCATTAGTTGTGCCCATTTTCTATTTTTTTTCCCTTGCATTTTGTAGGTCACAAAGTTGAGTTTTTAACTTTCCATGGAGTCTAAAAACTCATTTTCAATGATGTCTTCCAGCCTTCTCATGACTGCATGCGAGCTGGCTGCTGGGTAGTCTGCTACAGGGAAGTGGACATCTGGCTGGCTCCCGGTGGGGGGAGGGGCCTGGAAAGAACAGCAAAGGGTGCGCAGGAAAGGCAGCAGCTGGGTGATGGAGGACAGGGAGCGCAGAGTAAGAAGGGGGAACTCCAAGTGTTCAGTGGAGGATTCCTCACTAAGTTCATTTAGAGCCTGAAACAACAAAGTGAAGCACATATTTTAAAATAAAACAAAGTAACATAAGTAAAGTAAGTTAAAATTCCATTTAAGTGACCATTTCAGGCTCGTTTATAAGGGAATGAACATGGTGCTGTACCCCATAGCGCTGCTGAATCCCTTCCAGTACTCTGACAACATGTGGCGTGCACTCCTGTTCACCTTCAATCAGTGCACTCTCTGGACCACTGTAGCGGTTCACATCCACCTCAGGAACAAATGCCCAGCGGTACCTGCAAGACAAACAGATAGGTGTTCGTGAAAATAATACCCATTCTAAATGAGCTACAGTAGTCCCTCGATACTTCACGGTTCGACTTTTGAGGACTCACTCTTTTGCGGGCTTTCAACGTAAGATCGTACACGACACATGATTGGCGATAGGGTAAGACAGACCCCATCCGCCCCCTCCTTTCTCTTTCTGAGGCTGTCTGTCTGCTCTGCTGTGACAGTCAGTCTTTCCCCATCAGTACTGCTCAAAGAGCAGCGATGAACACTTCACCACTTGCTCTTGTCGAGGGTGGATGCCTTTCCCCTCCTCTACTCTTGCTTTGCTGCTCTGTCCTGTCTGTGAAACTGCTTCTGAGCCTCTTTCATATATTAAGAACTGTAATTTTGCTATGGATCTGGTCAGTTGGCCTCTCAATGCAAATGATAACATTTCTCAATGATGAGACAAGCTTCAGGCGAGCCGAACTGCCCTGACGACATGCACACAGCTGGATATGTCTTTGAGTCCTGGGGGAAGTGGAATGTGATGAGTCTATCTCTGCTGTCAATTGGGGACGTTGAAGATGAATATATAATTGGATTTATAATAACAGGTTTCCTGCTTTTGGGAAGCGTCTGGTTCCTGGTTTATCAACATACACAGAAGGCGGCTGCAGCAAGTTTGGCTCTGGTCAGGCTGCCGGCCTTATGTGATGGTTTGCTCTGTGTCTCGAGCACCCAGACTCAATTGCTTAGCGAAATGAACCATAAACTGGATTATGATTTGTGAGAATCACAGGCCATTTCCACCCCCTAGGACTCGCTGGCAGGATGGTTCAGATCTTGGGGAATATTCTCAGGCATGGACCAGTGGTGCGTCCACTTAATTTGGATGTTTCGGAATCTATGTGAGACCAGCAAAGACTCAAAGATGATAAAATTCAGTAAATTTTTGCCTGTCTCCAAAACAAATGTTTATCTGAATTTGGCTCCCTTGGCTGGCCTTGGCAGGTCACTTTATCTCCAATAATTCTCAGTCGGGTTATCTGGATAGTTTCTTTTTTATAGAGCTGTTTCGCCCTCTATCCGAAGGGCTTCATCAGTCACGGCTCTATAAAAAAAGAAACTGTCCAGATGAGCTGATTGAGAATTATTGGATTTAGTACCTGGATGATTAGCATGCACCTTGTTGCCATCTTATCTCAATTCGCCTGGAGACTCTGTACATCCGACCCCTCTCTCCCACCAAGAAAGTCTATGGGCCTATTGGTGGGAAACTGGCTGAATAAACATTGTGCCATCATTTCAGAACTCTTGGATTCTCCCTGGTGCTGTCCTTGGCCAACCTCGGCACTCCCCGAGAATGTTTACGGATCTCACCAGAGGGAACTGGTTGATTATCCCATTGTTATCAGAACTCCTACAGTGCCTCTGGGGGCGTCCTTGGACACATTCATCGCCCTTGTCGTCTTCCCCTCCCCTGTCACCATGTGCTTATATGGGTGGGGTGCTTTTTTTCAATTTCATCTCTCTCATTGGCCATTGAGAGACAACCTGCAAGGATTTTTTTTTTTTTTTGCCTCCAAATCCTGACGCTGTTACTGTCACAACTTTTTTGTCTGTCTAAACAGGTCTCACTTGTAAAAGAGTCTTCAATGCTCAATGAGATTTATCTGTGTAAATAAAGGTTGAATTGAAAACAGATCAGATGAACAGAGAGTGGGTGATGTGGCTCTCTCAGGTGTAAGACAGACCCCCCCCGCCCCCTCCTTTCTCTTTCTGAGGCAGTAGACAGCAGAGCAGAGACAAACAGGTGGGCGTACAACAGACAGCCTTGCAAAAAGGAAGACACAGGTGTGCTCTTTTAGAGCGTTCAGAGAGTTTAGAACATTGTTAAGAACATTGCAATAGTGTGGGGTTTATAAAGCCTTAAAATATATAAATAATAAAATAAATATAACATCCCTACTTTGCAGATTTTCACCTATCACGGGTGTCTGGAACATAACCCCCACGATAAATGAGGGACCACTGTATTTCAACAACATGCAGGCATGTCTTTAATATCCTACATTTGAAAGAGTGGCATCTTCTCAGGAGGAAAAGCCAAGGAGGTGTCCAGAAACTTGCAGGCTGACAGGTACATGTCCAGCTCAGCCTGAGAGAAGTTCATTGGTCCATTTCTGTTGAGGGCTCCACGGACAACTTTAGCCAGCCTTGGTGGTACATGAGAAAAGACAGTGGGAGTTTAAAATGAGAGATTATATCAAGGTATTAATGAAATATTTAATCAGTGAAAGAAATTGCTCACTTTGAGACGTCTTTATCTGCCTGCAGAGCTTTCTCTAAACGTGCAAAAGTGCGTATCTGAAAACAAAATTTCAAAAACAAAAAAAAAAAACTAATACAATCACAAGAAACACACCAATGACATCATAAATTAAATCTGGTTCCTGGAAAGTTGTAACTTACAAGTTCTGTGACCATTATGGGCCAGAGGGACGTCAGGTGTTGGGGTGAGATCCGCAACAAGAGAACACGAAACATCAGGAACATCTGGGCAAAAACAGCTGCGCTTGAGTTTGTTCTTAAAGTCTCTGTGAGACGTTCTGAAAGGAAGAAGAAGAACAGGCTCAGTTTTAACATAGTTTGTTTTCAAGTTGATTAATAGCAATTACAAAAATCTAAACAAATGTCCAGGGAATTTAGGTAAAGGTTTTGGATGTTTATCATTAAATGTTAAATTAACGTTGAACCATGTGTGCGAGGTCAGAGTCTTTTGTCTCCTCAGAGAGGAGCCTGCAGGCACAGAGGAGCAACTGATAAAACTCCAAGGCCTTCTCCTCATCTGTAAGCTGGAAAGCCATGGTCGTCTTGACCTCGCCTCTGTCTGATAAGCATGTATTAAAGCATTCTCACCGTCCAGCGCAGATTCTCACTGACGAGGCTCTAAGCATAAGACTTTTGCATATCTGTTAAAGCTTCCTCGTGACCGTCTACCCTTGCATGTAAAGACTGGTTTAAGAATCTTCTTGTGTCCTCAGAGTGACTTATTTGAGTAAACAGATGATGAATGGATATTGATTTATCCAACACAAATATCCAATAACAGCACTCCACCTTGAATAAGAGGAAGATAGAGATGATACTGGTCGAGTTCACCACTGAACATGGAAAACGCCTGGCGCTTCAGCAGCATGGGTTTCTGGTCGGCACTAGAGAACAATTTCAGGGAGCTGCTCTGCATACCTGTCAGAGAAATAAATAGATTTTTTATGAGTCAACAATGACAGAAAGATCATGCCTTTTTTGGTATGATGGATAGAACATAAAACCCCAAAATAAAGACAACTTCTTTTCTGGATCAATTATTAGACATTTGCCTTTCTGCTTTGCTCTAACAAACAGTTCTAATTTGATCAAAACAAAACAAACAAAGCCTGTACTATATCTGAGAAAGGCTCTTATGATGAGAAAAAAAAAAGAGTTTTGAACAAGACGACTGGCTTTATTTAAGTGGTTCTCACCCAACAAGTCTTTAAACATGGTCTTCTCATGAGTCAGCAGGTGGTCGATAATTGATTTCCAACTACAGATAAAATAAGGTAAACAAACAGCAGATATTGTCTTAAAGTTTTAAAATATAGAGCTCTAAATAACTACGAATAAAACTGAAATGTCATAGGTGTGTTATAATCATGTTATGTTCCTGGTGTAGGTTGTTGAGGAGTAATATTAATTAAACATTTACATCCAAGAGATAAACATACTCACTTGTGTGCACAGGAGGCATCCATAGTGAAGAAGAGGGGTTCCATAAAGAGCTCGAAGACCTCCTTCTTCCAGGCTCTTTTGGTGTAAGCATATCCACTGAGACTGCTCAACAGCTGAGCACCTGCTTCAAAGCTGGGCATGTTGTAGGCACTGCAAGAGGAAGAACAGGTTTCTGGCAAGCCCTAAGAAAGTGAATATTAATATTATGAAGGCACTTCATCAGTGATCACCTGTGATTCTTGAGGTAGGGGAAAACATAGTAGAGGAGACGTGAGATGAGAGGAACTGCTTTTTCTTTCTCGTCGCTGCGATACACCATGTCCAGGAGGGGTGCCAAGATCTATAAAAGAAGGCCGTGTGTTAGCATATAAAAAAAACATCTACAGTTTGTCTAAAACAATAAGAGGTTGATCAAGCTTTACCTCAGCAAGCAGTTTAAGCGCCTGCACACTATAAACAGAGGGAGCAGAGGACGACACCATAGCGTTCGTTTGAGTCACTGACTCTACAAAGGACAGCAACAAAAAAGAGACTTCATTAATCATTTAAAAATTCTGTTTTCCAATTTGCAGTTCAGAGATTTTCCTGTATGTATTTATTTAATGTTGGCGATGGATTTTTGATTGGAACGTGTTAATACAATGCTAGAAATAAATGATTCATTCCTAATTTAGTGAACTTTTTAATGGCAGGCTTAGGGTTTATATTAAACCCCTTAATGTCACTTCCTGCTTGCTCTCAATGAAGACGGTCGCTTCACCCGCTCCTGCCTCCCTCCTGCTTTTGCTTTCTCGTCCTGTGAACCTTTTTCAGTGCCTCTCTCTACATATCTTCTAATCTGTAAATCATGGATTTGGTCAGCTGGTCTCTCAACGCAACTGATAAAATAAAAATAAAAAAAATCAAGCAGAGTCTGCCTGTCCTAAAACATATGTTGTTATCAAATCTGGCTCCCCCGCTTGGCCTTGAATAGGCCAGTTATCTCAAATTCTCCCAGAGTTTATGTGAATAATGACACTCTGCAGTTCCTCCCCTCCTCCTACCCCAATTTCCCAAGGAAATCTGTGAGCCTTATCAGAAGTGAGCCGCTGATAGACACTGTACCATCTTATCAGAACTATGGAACATTCTGGCCGTGTCCAAGGACAACTCACAGCCATTGTTGACCTCCTCATCCATAAATGTATTATGGTGTCATTGTATGTTGCAGTTTATGTTGCAAGGTATCTTTTTTTTGTTGTTGCAACTTTCACACTGTTCCCCAGCCAGGACATGGTGTGAGATATTGCTTTTTTTTTTTTTTTAAACTTCCTCCACCCTCTCGTGTTCTCTTTTCCTCATCTACTTTGTCTGTATGTAACAGGTCTCTCTTGTAAAAGAGTCCTCGAGGCTGAATAGGAACTAACCTGTATAAAAAAAGGTTGAATGAATGCACGAATGTCGAAATGTTTTGAAAGAGGGACAAAACTGTGAGCAAGCGACTTTTGTTTTCTCTCAACATTTTTATTAGAAGAGATCCAATTCTCTGCACCACAACAGTGTTAGTCTTTGTGTACTGTGTTTTATTTGTCACAAGTTATTTTGAAGTTACCACAGTGATCCCCGTCCACGTCTGCATCATCCGGCTCGTCTACGTGTGGGCACACCTGCGGCTGCACTTTGACCTCCAGGCTGCGGCTGAGCCAGCTGGTTTGCTCCAAAGATGAGCCTGCAATTCCACTCACTGCCTCCAGGATCTTCTGAGTCACCTCCTGTGAAGTAATTTATCAGACATCCTGCACGTTCTTTTGATCTCAGACCTCAGATGATCACATCTTACCTGCAGGTCCCTGGTGTCCTTCTTACTGTCCAGGTTGGGGAGCCGATTGACAAAGTCATTCAGGATTCTGCGACAAGATTTTTTTAACATCAGTAGAAATTTAACATCAGCGAGACAATTAATATATTCATGTGCTTTAAGATGAGGACCAACCCCAGCAGTAAGAAATGTCCAGGTGGGGCCATGTTTAGCTGAACAGACTCCCGTAAGAGACAGAGGAGAGGAGCAACATTTTCCTGCAGAGCCTGTGCTGGAATACTGCATACAGATACAGAAATGACTGAAGATCAATGAAGGAAAAAGAAATTAGCTAACATAAGCAAATATTTGCAGGTACCTTTGGATGTAGGCATAGCTGAACTGCAACACTGGAATATCAACCAGGGTCGACTTCTGATGAAGGCATAAGTAAAACATTTAAGTGTTCAATTATCTAAAGTAAATATTTTTTACCTGTATGTGCTCACATACCTGTTCTCCTCTGATCTGATGTGGTCTCTTCACAACCTCTTTGACCAGCTGCAAGATAGTTTCTGTGTTCAAAGTGTTCAAACATTTCACCAGCTCCACAATGACTAGGCGAGACTCGCTGGCCACAGGCAACACCTAAAGAAGACCAGATTTAAAAAACCCCAAAAATGTGCCCTAAAAATAGTCAGTGTAAGATGTTTATTTTAAATCATACTTGGAGGTTCTTACTTTGTCTTTATGTCTTCTTTTGCTCTTCCTATTGTTCCATACTACTCCCACCGAAGCCAACAGCTGAACCCCATAATTTCCAGTTAAAGGGAGCAGAAACTCCAGTATCCTATGTCGCAAAATCTAATAAAGTACAGATCAAAGGACCCAACAAATTTTCTATAACTATATGTGATAATATATGATAAAATGAGAACACATTACAGGATTAACAAACACACAGCATGAATGCCACAGCTCCATGCATACCTTGGTGGATTTGAAATAAACAGAGGTAGAAATGTGTCTGCTGCTCTGGGCGGAGTCAGATGTTCGCCGATGACCCTCCTCCCTCATGATCACGCCCCAAAACAACGCCATGGTGCTGAGCATGTGCGGCAGCGTCTCGAGCACAGCATTACGTGCATTACGGACGTCCACAGGATCGCAGGTGACCAGGGACTGACAGGAGGAGGAAGGGGGAAGTTAAAAAAAAAAAAAATTCAAATTTTTTCAATTCACGATTTAAAAATTTAAATATAAAAAGCAGATCTAAAAAGCACAGGAAAGGTTAGCAACAAAAGACATGAGACAATAAATAAATAATTTATTTTTAACCATTATAAAACCTTTTAAATAATTATTTTAAAGACAGCACCCCACCCACAACTATTTTTAGAGGTAGTCGTTTAGGAGTGGTCCTTCATATGTAATGAAGTACAGTAGTCCCTCGATGCTTTGCGGTTCGACTTTCGTGGACTCGCTCATTCGTGGTTTTTCAAAGTATGACTAGACATGAAATACTGATTGATGGATGAGCCACATGATCAGAATGGATCGCTTGTTTAAAATAGATATTTATTGACTAGTTTGCTAATCATTAATTTAATGATTAGCACCTGTGCGCAGCCTACAAGTGCAAAGCTCCCTCCTGAATTTCTCCTCCAGCTGCAGCAGCTTTGTGAAGGGTTAACCCTTTGCTGTCCGGATGCACTGATCGACTTTTGTCTTTCAACTTAAAATTCAAAGTATGTCACATTGTAAAATCGTCATAATCACAAAATATAAAAGTGTTAAAAGTTATTTTTAATTATTTTATAACGTCTAAGTTCAGTTGTTACAGTGTAAATAATCAAGAAGAACATTTCTGCTATGTGCTGCATCTGCTGGGTGTAGGGCTAACTCTTTGCTGTCCTGCTGCGCTTCTCTTGTACCATTATCCCGACTTCGTGGTTTTTCACTT
>JARVGS010000321.1:22958696-22968823 GCA_031762315.1 Hypsolebias antenori | reverse complement strand
CCCCCAAAAAAAAAGATAAAACCTATTAGTAACTAAATATAATTTACTAACAATTGTGGTTCTTATGACCTCATAGGTCTAATTGCTATGTTTGCACATTTATTCTAAAATAGTCAGAAGCTACAATGTTTAGAAACCATTGACTAAAGCCATTTTGGAGAACATTGTTCTTTTGTAGTCAGTTTAAATGCATTCTTATTATTCAAACATTAGTGGCAGGGAGTATAGTTCAGCCTACATCACCATTAATGTATTTTTTTCCTTCCAAAAATAAAATGTTATATTTTGGTTAAGTATTTTTATCTACTCTTTAAGGTCTCTGTAACGATATTTCCTGGTTTGTTAAACAGAGAAGATGACCCTGAACCTGTTCCTTTATCACCTGTTTCAGTTTAATGTTTGCAGCACAGGAAAACGCTGCATCTTTATGACATTTGATTTAAATAGAGAAGACATTAAAGGAGCCATTCAAATGGGTTGTAAACATTAAAATTGAAAATGAGTCATCTTCTCAATTAAGCTAAACTGTATAAATAAAGGTTGAATGAAAGATGCATTAGAAGTGAATCAGTACATGCAGGTAAAGTTGTTCTGAACACAAAACGCTCACAGTTTTATAAAAGAAGACACAATGAGAGTATATTCCTCAAAACTTGTTTTGTTACTTCCATCAGCTCAAGCATAAAATTTGGCATCTTTTGCTGAAACACATTCAAAGTCAATTGTCTAATAGATCTTAAACATCCCCTGCAAATCAAATAGCCTGTTGACATGAAATCAAATCAAACTTAAATCGTATCGTGTACATATTGTGTGTCATGAAGCCAAAGTGTAAGCTCTGAAATGTTGTTGATCTGAAAGTTTTCAGATCATGAGACTGGTGGGAATGAGCTGCACCCGCATAGCATGAATGACTCACTAAAGAATGCGAAACATTTACCTTTATTCATCTGGTCAAACAAAAGCTTAACCAGATGAATGACATCAGGTTGCACAGCTCTCCAGTAACAAATACAGTATATGATGTGAAACTTCTCCATAGACTTGATTTAATATTTTCCATCTTCATTATAAGTAGCCTAATGTTTTTTGCTGATGTTAATCCTCATTGCATAACTTTCTTTTTCGACAGAAACACTTATAACCAGAACATTAAGGCATTTAAAAACATTTAAATGATTTGATAATTGTAATTGTATTGGGTGTCAGACTTGTCAACATAAACGTATTTTCTTCTCATGTCACCAATCTGCAACTAAAGCGAAAACTTTTAAATTGTTTTGTTGTCGCATTATTAAAATATTCAAATCCTTTCTTTAGTTTAACAAGAAGTTTAATCACAATATATTTTAGAAAGACAAAAAAAAAACTATTTGTTTCACTGTATACATTTCATAACTTATTAAATAAATTAAAGTGTTGGATGTCAACATTTTTCTTAATAAATATAAATTATGTTCCTATTCTAAAATAAAATTAATTAAGGTGGAACCCACATCATGCTTTAAATATTTAGTTCTCTCTTTGGTTTGTAAGTAACAATTACTTACAACCAACAGGTCTATTAAACCTTTTGTTTGTCTTTAGGCACTTCTGAGTAAAAATAATGAAGCAAAACAATATTTTTTATTGAAATGTGCTTTGTAACTCACATTATATACTTTAAAAGACAAATATACGAACATAACATATTTCACATTTTTACCACATGCCAGTTTCACGCAAATAGCTACTCTATTTCTATTTAATGACGAAAAAGAGTAACTGTAGTCCAAATAATATATTCAGACAACACATAACAATGTATCGACCAACAAACGTATCGAAAAGTCCAACATGAAAGTCAAACAAGGAAAACAAAACAATGAATGAATCTTCTTAGTGGCTGACATTTTTTCCACGCGGCAGCTCTCAACAGGCTGCCGTCGCGTAAAGGCTTCTGGGAAATGTAGTTTTACACGAAATGGAATTTTCCAACATATCTAGAAGCGAGTGGAAATTTACCCCCATTGTCTCCTCCCCCCGTTTTATGCAAAGCTTTATCTGTCTTGCAAGATGTTCGTTGAAAGTCACATTTTCACCTGATTTTTGAGGCCATAGAAAATAAAATTACTATCACAAACAAATGACAAAGATAGCAACATTTATAACCGCTATATCATAGTGATTATTACATTATCTGTTTTAATTATCACTAATAATGCTAATAATAGGAGAGTTATAGTCGTTGTAACATTTTTTTAATTATCATTTGCAGCTGCTTATCTTTTAATATACAAATGCAACACGTGGTGGACATTTTACAAACAAACAAACAAAATGAGTTAATCCAAACAATACACCTGCACATTCAGTTTTTCTTTATGCTCAACACGTTTTTAAAATAGCTGACAAACCAGGAAATCACCATTATGTTGCAACACGATTGCAGTGGCAAATATGAATTACGCTTTGTTTGTGATTGCAGAATTGTTTCTTTTCCTTCTTTGCTCCAACATGACAGTTATCTCCATCCCACAACTGAGCCTGCGTGTCGTTATATAATGAAAACATGTGCTGCTAAAACTTGCAACTTTCTGTGTATGTTTTTCAATATAATTCTGTTATTTTGGGGGGGAAAATTCCAGTCTTATAAATTTAAAAGGAGGATAGGGTAAAATAAGCTTAACTCATTATTAAAACATGCTCCAAGTGGCAGTTTCTGGACTTTTCCAACCTGCAACAGCTCAGAGATAATTACTGTTATTGTAGGTTAAGCAGCGTGGCTTTGGAAGGATTTGTCAGGGCTACAATGTTTGCAGGCTAATGAAAACTTCCACAACTCTCCCCAGGTATAAGTCAACTTTATTTATAAAGCACTTAAAACAGCAGCTGTTACCCAAATGCACAACAGTAAAAGCACTCATTTCAGTTGGGTGTATAAGAAATTAGTGCCTAAAAATAAACTTCAACTTCATTCCTCAGAAGCATTTACTGTAAATGTTTTAGTAGAGAGAGTTTAAATTAATCCCAGGACGATGTATGAGTTATTTGACCTTAAACGAATCTAAACTTTAAGCAACAGGATTTGAAGACCACCTGCTCCGTCTGGACTGCAGCCAATTAAAAAAAAAAAAAACTTGTTTTACAACACATTTAATTGCATTTGACTGTGGTTTATTTTGTGCTTTATATGCTGTCTAAAACAGGTCTTTCTTGTAAATGAGTCCTTGTGACTTAATAAGATTAACCTGTACTGTATAAATAAAGGTAGAATAGAAAAAAACGTGTAAGCAGCAGGTAGAGCTAGTTATGACTACTGGAGCGACTGTTTAGAAATGTAGAGTTTGCTGCGGCTCAACACGTCACGAGTTTACCGCACGTGCGGGGCGTGGAATTGTACGGGTGCCTATAAGCAGCAGGCGGAGGCGTGGTGGCATCGTTGTTACACGAGCATCACAGAAGACGCGGAACACATTGAAGGAAGACATACGTCCGGGTCATATCCACATTTATTTATTTATTTATTTATTTTAGCAAGAAAACCATCTTAAATCTGCGACACGTTGATCCCGGAAGAGACGGGACTCTTCTTCACCCCCCTCATCCACTTTAAGGGGCGTGGAGAGGCTTCTTCAGGCGCGTCTGTTGAGTGTTTTACCCACGCAGCCGGTGAGTTAGTTTAACCCCCTTTTATTGATGTTTCCCTCTGAATTGTAATGTGTGGTAAAACGTCAACGGTGAACACGTGAAGCTGTTGTTTTCTGTCAGGGCAGCCGTCATTAAACGTCTCGGGACTATTTTCTAACGCGGAAGCCGTTAAAAATAGCTTAGCGTACTTCAAAGAAAGCACGCCGCTTCAGCGTGCAGCGCTAAAATGTCCGCACGTTAGCGACACAACTGGAAGACGATGCTAAACACGAGCTGCTTGGGAGTGCGCAGGGTTTTCTGTCTATGAATGAGTGGCTGTTCTCGAAACTTCCTGCCACCTGATAGGTGCATCCTGCTCTGTTTCCTCCGCGGCAGTCTCTGGCTGTCCTTCACATCTGTCTTAAAGCGTCATTGTTCTTCACAGCTGCGTGCCGTGATGCACCAGCGGCTGTCTTTTTAAACTTTAATAACAGAAAATGCCGTTGTTAAAAATGTTCATAGCTCGCTCAAGACAGATTCAGTCCCGCATAAAGTAAGCAGCTTTCAAGTTTGAGTTAAAGTGGTAATCGGAAAGTTGCGGGTTCGATCCCAGGCCCATCCCACTCACCCAGGACTCCGTGGTAATACTGTACCAATAATGTTTCGCAATGGGATTTTACTGCTTAAACAAAGGGCATAAAAGGAATTTTTTTTTTTAGATTTGTTTAAGTAGCAGCACCATAAAACAAATATGTGACTACGTATTCGTTGTTATTTGTTATACTGTACTTGTATGTGTGTTTTAATATTTATTATATTTACATTCATTCTTCAGCCTTTTATTATACAGGCTATTCTCACTGAGTCATGAGGACTCTTACAAGAGAGACCTGTATGAGACGTATTTGTTTTAAAATATTTGTTATAACGTATTCACATATTTGCTTTAAGATAAGGTGCTACTAAAACAACCAGGAAGGGGAAGATTTACACATTTTCATGCACCTGAACCTGTTTATGACAGCTCAATGTTGAGTCACCTTGATACATGTAAATACATTGAGCTTCTAAAATATTAAGAGACTTAATAAATGTAATTGGGTTTTTATTCTTCATGAAAATACTTGTATGTTGAATTCATTATTCATTCAGTTCCTTTGCTTCTTTTTGCGGTGTAGGAATGCCTTCTTTTGAATTATTCCAAGAATCTCAGGTCAACCAAGTCCCAAATATTTTCAGCACTTCCAGAGGTACAGTAGTATGGCTACACTCACAAAACTGAGCCATTATTTTTGATCAGATCTGTTTGAACTTGAACCCCCTCCAGGGATGCACGATATTATCGGCATGGTATTGGTATCAGCCGATATTAGCGATAAAGTTAAATATCGGACATCGGCCATTCTATCAAAATAACTCACCGATATAAAAGGCGCTTTTTATTTTTTTTAATATATTATATATTTATATAGTGTTACATCAATTTCAGCCTCCTTTTTTTGGCATCTACATTTGGTAACAGGCCAAAGTGACAAAAAAACCATGCAGCAAGTAGTAATTTAATAATGTAGTAGTAGTAATAGTAGTAATGTAGTATTTTAATTCCACAGCAGAGATAGCTATGCAGTCTCTGTAAGTAGGTGTGTGTGTGTGGGGGGGGAAATATCGGTATCGATATCGGTTATCGGCTAAATAAGTTTTAACATATTGGTATATCGGATATCAGCCAAAAATCCAATATTGTACATCCCTAGAAATCAGTAATCAATATGTATTTTATATGACAACAAAACCTGTTTTACTGTCGAAAAGAAAGCTGATCATGCTGGAAAAGTTTAAAAATAGTGGCTGCACAAGACTGTGTTGAAACTTTTAAATGTTGAGTAGTTAGGGCGGCAGAAATCCACTTTAGTCTTGCCGTCACTCAGATTGATAGCTCGTTGTCCAGTCAGAGTTAAAATTTTGTGTCCAAACTCTGGCTTTTTCAAAGAGCTATATAAAACGGTTAAGCTTCTCACCTCAAACATTACAAGCTATCTCTAAGAGTTGTGTTGAATTTGTATTCTGGCTCAGAGTTGAGTCATTAGCACTTTTTAGCATCAAAATCCTCCAAACTCACACTTCAGTTTTGTCATAGTTGGCTGTCACAAGTCGGAAAATTTTTATTCAGACTTGTAAAAGTCCTACTGTGCAAGAACGATGTGAAATTCCAGAGGAATAACAAAAAGTTATGACATTACATTTGCAAAACTTGCATCACACTGAACGTCTCTTTAGTTTCAGTCACACTTACTGGGCAAAGCTGACCACAGTCACTGAGCCTGGAGACACTCCAGATATTTTTAACTACACATCAAAGAGTGGCACTTATCTTTGAGAACAGTCTTTAAACCATCCTAGGAATAAAGGAAAACACTTAACAGAAATCCACAAATAAAATAATAAAATATCATTATTTTATTTTGTAGTCAAGGTTCATACAAGAGATATATTCTAAAAATAACCATTATTTAAAAAAATTAAACCTTTATTTAATAATTATACATAAAGTTTTGAGATTTTTTGGTTATTTTAAATTTAGGCATGTTTATTATTGATTAAGACAAAAGTCCTCATCCATGTTAGGCAGTGTAGGAGCTGTGTGGCAGTTATAGATTTCTGCTTTCTTGACTCGTCTTGCATAATGTTTCTTTGATGCTTTAACACTGGCATGGCCTCAGTTGTATTTAAAAAGATGAACCGCAAAATCTAAGGGATGTTAAGCCCACTTCTGAATGCTACTGGAAAAATATTGCAACACACACCCAACTCAATTACAGCTGTGAAATCCTATTTATCTTTTTATATTTCATAATCTATTTTATTAATAGCTTTTGAGTGTTTTGAATTATGTGTCTGTGTGTGGACTTTCAATTCGAAGTCTGTAATTTAGTTACTTTGTTTTTGTTCTGTGCTTAGCACAGCACTTTGTGATACATTTGTGTTCAGTGTTTTTCCATCTTCAAGTCAAGATGCTAATGAAGTGTTTGTCTTTCCTGTTTTTCAGGAATAATCAACCATAGCTTTTCTAGACCAGTGGCCTGCAACGTTCTCCTAAAACTGAAACGACCTCAGTTCCCGTGGAACACATCCTTGAGTGTTTTTTTATTGGATTGTGGATCTCGCTCCAGCTTCAGTTTGGCAACAAACCAAAACTAATCACATCAATTGCTTCTTTTATCTACATCACATCTAAAACCTTGAGCACATTCCCATATTTTTTTGGAGGCATTCATTGAATTGGGAGCTTCTAGACCTAATCCGTAAAAATGCGTTCTGGAATGGAAGCAGCGGACATTGCAGTGGTAGCAGTGTATTTTGTCCTGGTGCTAGCCATCGGGCTTTTCGCCATGTGGAAAGCCAATCGTAGCACTGTGAGCGGCTACTTCCTGGCTGGACGCTCCATGACATGGGTAGTGATTGGTGCGTCACTGTTTGTCAGCAACATTGGCAGTGAACACTTCATAGGGTTGGCTGGGTCAGGAGCAGCAAGCGGCTTTGCTGTAGGAGCGTGGGAATTCAATGCGCTTTTGTTGTTGCAGCTACTCGGCTGGGTGTTTATCCCTGTGTACATCCACTCAGGAGTCTACACCATGCCAGCCTACCTGTCAAAACGCTTTGGTGGGAACAGGTTAAAGGTTTACTTTGCATGCCTGTCTGTACTACTTTACATTTTTACCAAGCTCTCTGTGGACTTGTACGCAGGCGCCCTCTTTATTCAAGAGTCTCTGGGGTGGAACCTTTATCTTTCTATTGTTTTGCTCATCAGTATGACTGCTCTGCTCACTGTCACTGGTGGACTGGTGGCAGTGCTATACACAGATGCCCTTCAGGCTGTGTTGATGATTGGTGGCGCTCTAACCTTAACCATCATAAGCCTAATCAAGATGGGTGGGCTAGAAGGTGTCAGAACTAAGTACATGCAGGCAGTTCCTAATGTTACTGCCATCATGGCGACTGGAAACTTCACTTATTCGCCTTCTTGTCGCATTCATCCTAAACCAAACTCGCTACGCATCCTTCGTGGTCCCCTGGATGAAGATATCCCTTGGCCAGGTTTCATTCTGGGTCAGACTCCTGCATCCATTTGGTACTGGTGTGCAGACCAAGTCATTGTTCAAAGAGTACTGGCTGCGAAGAACATTGCTCACGCTAAGTGCTCAACTCTCATGGCTGGATTTCTCAAGATCCTGCCCATGTTTGTGATAGTCATTCCAGGAATGATCTCCCGCATCATGTTTGCAGATGAGATTGCCTGCATCGGGCCAGAACACTGCATGTCCGTATGTGGGTCTTCAGCTGGCTGCTCGAACATTGCCTACCCACGCTTGGTCATGGCAGTGATGCCTGTGGGACTCAGGGGTCTAATGATGGCTGTCATGATTGCTGCTCTGATGAGTGATCTTGACTCTATCTTCAACAGTGCAAGCACCATCTTCACCCTGGACATCTACCAAACTATTTGGAAGAAGGCATCTCAGCGGGAGCTGCTCATTGTAGGTCGTATGTTCGTTGTGGTCATGGTGGTGATCAGCATTGCCTGGGTCCCTGTTATCATTGAGATGCAAGGTGGCCAGACATACCTCTACATTCAGGAAGTTGCTGGCTACCTCACCCCACCCATCGCTGCCCTTTTTCTCCTTGGTGTGTTCTGGAAGAGGTGTAATGAGACTGGTGCTTTTTGGGGAGGCATGACAGGGTTCACCCTTGGATCTGTACGACTGATCCTAGCGTTCGTCTACCGTCAGCCACGCTGTGACCAGCCAGATGACAGGCCTGCCTTCATTGTTCACGTTCACTACATGTATTTTGCAGCTGGGCTGTTCTGGATTTCAGGGCTGGTGGCAGTGGTGGTCAGTCTGTTTACCGCTCCACCAGAAGATGAACGGGTTCGCACCACCACAGTCTGGGGGCTCCGTTACATCAAGAAGGTTCCCGTGAGCAACCAAGGTGAAACTTATCGACTGAGTGAGAAGAGCCAATGCAACGGCAACGGAAGTATCTACAAAGAGATGCCCCCAGATGTCAAAAAGGAGATGTGCTTAGATGGAGCTGATGTCAAACTTCTGGTCCCACACACAGATCATGACTCAGCAACCCCCAGCACAGAAACATCCCCCGCCAGCACCCCTGCTGAAAGAAGGATGGAGACGATCAGAGCCGAGGAAGGCCGTCAGGGAAACGTTGAGAAACACATGCTCATTCGTTTACTTGAATGTTTTTGTGGATATAAAGAAGAACCACAGAATTCTCCACAGAAAGTTCTACACGAAGATGAACAAGCTATTGCAAAGATGCTGTACGAGCCGCCAAGAATAAAACTTCTCCTCAACTTGGCCCTGATCGTTGTCTGCTCTGTGGGCATTTTTATGTTTGTTTATTTCTCACTGTAGCTGAACCTCGCACTGAGCTAGCTGGGACTGTTGTGAGAACTTTTACAATGGTGTAAGATATGTCAGAATAGAGTTTTGAGCTGTTACGCCATTGAAATAAATAAAAAAACAAACGTCTGTAATATTTACAGTTGTTTTTTGTAGCTCTAACCTGGGTATAAGCTTATTCTCATAATTTTTAAATGAGTCAAGTGAGGTGAGTCCACCTTAAGAATATACTTCTACATGACTTAATCTTGTTGTTTTTAAACTTGCATTCAAAATATCTACTGGTCTTTTTTTTATTTTTAGAAATGTTCTATAAGTGAATTTAATATTTGCCTTATTTTAAAAATGTAGTTTTTGTTAGTTTTGTGCTTGAGAGAATAAGTTAAAGTGTAATCCAGACCTCTTTTTCAAAGGGGAAAACAGCTAAAAGGTTTATTTCACTGCTGGTGTTGCATACTCTGTAATGTTATCAGTGATTATTGAAGTTACTGGTTTGATTAGTCCATTCAATGTGTTGCATAGTTGCACTCATGCGTAGCGTTACTACTTAGTATTAAGACATGTTTCCAGGTTTTGCAGCTCAAAGTGAAAAAAAGCACAACATGACTACTGAAGGTTTTGTTAAGTCAATTTCTTATGAGAAAATATAAATGGTACATTTGGATTGAGCGTGTAGTGAGTGTCACTTATGACCAAATTCCAGTTGTATCTGGAGCTCTGTTGCTATTTTTAATGGTTTAAATGTTTTCCACTACTGTGTTTTTAAATATTTGTGGTTATATTTTGCATTATAGTTCACATCAGCTGTTAATGCACTTGTACCAACTAAAGTACTGACGCTTTATGACTCCGTGTAAATTTTTATTCTCATTTTCTGTTTCCACATAAAAATAAAGCCAAGGTTTTTTGCATTCTGTCAATGTGTACAAAGATTTCAGGGCTCATTTCATCAGCCAATATTAAGTCGGCTGTCTCTTGTATACCTTCTGTCCGTCAATGTAGTGCACTTCAGTGCTGAGATGACGTTCTCATTTCAAGTGCGTTTTCTATCAAACTACCGAATGTGACTTATTGTGCAACGCTAATATGATAATATAT
>JARVGS010000321.1:22840050-22851492 GCA_031762315.1 Hypsolebias antenori | reverse complement strand
GTTTAAGTCTAAATCGGTATCCGTTTTGCCCGTAGGAACGGAACTAGGACTTAAACCGAGGTATACCTGTATATATATATATATATCCAGTGATTTTTAACATTTATCAAATTAAAATACCAGATTCTTGTAAAGAAGGGGGATAAATCAGTTTTTAACACCTTTTTTAATAATAAAAAAAATTAAACCATTTAGACAGTTCTTCATTAAGAAATAAAGCATTAAGTTAAAGTATTACTCCTTGTACTTTTCACATACTGTATATGCAAAACAAACAACAGGAAAACTGTTTGAACTAATCCTTATTTTTTATTTATTTATTTATTTATTTTTTTGTAAAATCAATAAAATGATGTTAGGTTTGGTCAAAGTTTGAAAGAGCTGCAGCAGAGGGAGCAAAGAGCCGCATGTGGCTCTAGAGCCGCAGGTTGCAGACCCCTGGACTCTGGGACGGTGCCATGTCAATGCGCATTGGTCCAGCCCCAGAGGCGTTGCTCCTGAGGAGCAACAAGTGCGGCTCGGCTCCACTCACTTCAGGAGGCGGAGAGGAGAAGCACGCACGCACGCACTCTTTGGCTTCTTGCAGCAGAGCTGAACTTTAAACAGCAAAAGGAATCTGTTCTTCAAATCAGAAGAAAGGGAGTTTTAAAAAGAAGAAGAAGAAACGCAGGTAAGCTTTTAGTATTTAGATAAACTTGGAAGTTTTTCGGGTTTTTTTTACCACAAAGATGCTCCACATGCTTCTTGTTAAAACATTTGTTTGCTAAATACTTAAGAGGGCAAAAGCTTTACGGGAATTTTTGGAGTTGTGATTTTCTCGCTTTCTCTCCATTGTGTTGCGCGGTTTGTTTGCCTCTCCATTCAAATCTGAAGCCAGACAACTGTGAGCTCACATCAGATAACACTTTTGTTTACATCCTGATATACAAGCCAACAATGACTACAATGACATTGTATTGTATGTATTTGCTGTGAGCAGCAGCGCTCCGGGATCTCTCCATAGGCGCCCATGCGTAAAAACGCACCAAAGCCACCGGTTATCGCGGAATCGTCGCGTCCTGCCCTCAGAGATTTTTATCCTGAACTCAAAAGCCTGTCGGTCGAGACTGACAGGAGAAACTTCTAACAAGCACCTGTCGACAGCGAAGCTGGCATCCGTTTTGCTTTTGTTTGTGTACTTTTAGAAACAAGTGACGTTTCTTTGTGACGAGATAACAGGTTCAAATGGAAAGAGAGCACGAGAGGTGTGGACTGCACGCGCAGCAGGCTGTGCCATCTGATGGGGAGGGTGGCAAAGGCTGAAGTCACCTGGCACCTCCAGGGTGAGAGGGAATTAGAAACACTAGATAATCCCCATAATCTGAACAAATCTCTGGACATCATAATTAATTTAAAGTAAAAATAAACACAAACAGCTTTGGAGCAATAGTAATTAGCATTAGGGTAAACTACATCAACACAGTTAGAGTTATTTATTTCTCAGATAGATTATTAGTTAATAGCAAAATCCACACTGTCTTTTTTCCATTGCTCTTGATTTCCCGTTGAAAAGAAAATCAAAGTAATTTATGACGATGATGCTGAAAAACATTATTAAAAATAACCCAATACAGTAGTTTTCTACCTCATTCACAAGAATGCCCTCAAGTCTATAAGCAAAGAAAAAAAATTTAAATCTCCTTTTTGCAAAATTAAAGTTTAAAATCATCTTTGTCGAACATTCTGTTATTTAAACTCTTTGTCAATGTGCATGCTGCTAACTGTGCAAAGTGATTCGTTATGCCGCAGTTGATTAAATGCGGTTTTAAAAGTTCACATGCCCCTGAAAAAAAAGGGGGTTTAAAGTATAAACATTGGCAGATAGCAAAGACAGTCAATCACTTGACAGCTGCATATCTTAATATGTTCCAGGTGTCCTCTTTTTTATCTCCAGTTTTCCTTAATCCTGTGTGTCTTCAGGCCAAATGTCTCATTTTTGGTCAACGTCTCCCACACAGACAGATGCCTGACATGGTCACATCCCTGCTCTCTGTCATGTTGTGGCAAACCGCTGATCACTGACCCTCTTTTTAACCTCGGCTGGACCATTTCGCAGGCGGCGAGCCTCCTGCTGGTTTCTGCACACAATTCACTCGGTGGGTGTACAAGTCAAGGGGCGACAGCAGGGTTAAGCCACTCATGTTCTGGTTTTGATCTATCACCTCTCACCTCTGACCTCTCACACTGTGGCAGGCTGACAGTTACTGAGAGAGACTTTTTAAAGAGATAAGATAGAACTTTAGTTATCCCGTGGAAATTGTTGTTTTCAAGCGATTCGAGCAAAATGCTTCAAATGCAGCCAAATCTTTATGAGCCCATCCGGCTCAAATGTATTTTTCAGTGCCAAAATGCTCCAGTCTGCTACTTTTACAATCTGGCATGCAGCTTCAATCGCCTATACGTATACACACACCTCTGTTCGAAACTGTGTTGTGATCCTGCGTTATGAGATTCAGATGTTGTAAAATGACGTAGTCGAGACATTTTCTTTGATCATCTGGGCAGCGACAGCTGATCTCATGCCCTCGCTTTTCCTGCTTCGCGAGCCGAGAGGAGACAGGGGATTCGCTGTGTTTTACAATAACAAGCATCCTACAGGGGGAAAAAAAAAAATCACTTTAAAGAGGCATCAGGTTTCCCACCATAAGCAGCGCTTTATCTTGGAATGCCCAGAATGTTTCGGAAACTCAGCCCTGTTTGGGTTTCGTGATCCCACTTCCCTGCGTCCGTCTGGACTCAGAGCCAATAGCGTATAGGTAAACATTTATTGTGCAGCTCCCAGAGTGCACATCAATCACTAAAATGCCCTCCGTTTGTGACATAATAACAAAGCATCGCTAGTAACTCCTTGCAGTGTTTTAACAAGTTGACTACATTAGGATTCTGCAGGATCTGGTAGCAAACCCCAAGTGGGTTTAGGTTTTATTAGCTCAGCAGGTTCACACTGATAAAGTAAGTCCCGGAACCCTTTTCTTAAATAAGCAGATAAAACATTTCTGTGTTTATCACGATAAATGGGTGTTACCAACATTTAAACATTAATGTCATATTTTCACAGGATTCATCCCAGTCTGAGGTGGTGTGTGTTACCTCCCATTGGTCTGCAGCCCCCTCCCCCCCACCACCACAGCTGAAACATGA
Source organism: Hypsolebias antenori (assembly GCA_031762315.1). Taxonomy (NCBI): domain Eukaryota; kingdom Metazoa; phylum Chordata; class Actinopteri; order Cyprinodontiformes; family Rivulidae; genus Hypsolebias; species Hypsolebias antenori. The sequence goes on along the minus strand of JARVGS010000321.1, from coordinate 22,848,312 downwards.
GTCTAAGCGTCAGTGAACTGGAGGACCTGTGGGAGTCGTTCGGGGACCTGAACTTCTCCGACGTCTATGCCAACATATCGAGGGTGGATGTAACCGTGTGCGCCACCGCGTTCAACCGGCGCGCTCTGCTGTACTCCGTGTGTGTCCTCTACTCTTTCATCTTCGTCGTCGGCCTGGCTGCCAACGCTCTGGTCCTGTGGGTGAACATCCGCGCTCAGAGGGACTCCACCCCTCGCCCCGAGACGCACACGTACATCACGCACCTGGCCGTCGCAGATCTGTGCGTGTGCGCCACTCTTCCCGTGTGGGTGAGCTCGCTGGCCCAGCACGGTCACTGGCCCTTTGGTGAAGTGGCGTGCAAGCTCACGCATCTGATGTTCTCCGTCAACCTCTTCAGCAGCATTTTCTTCCTGGCCTGCATGAGCGTGGACCGCTACCTAAGCGTGGTGAAGCACGGGGAGGAGGGAGGCGCACGCAGGAAGCTGATCCGCCGTGGTGTATGTCTAGGGGTGTGGCTTCTTGCTTTAGTGGCCTCTATTCCAGAAACCTACTTCCTGCGGACGGTGAAGTCAGCGCATGAAGGCTCCACGATCTGCAGGCCTGAGTACCCGGAGGAGAGCCACAGGGAGTGGATGGTGGGGGTGCAGCTGAACTTCATCCTGCTGGGCTTTCTTCTTCCCTTTCCGGTCATTGCAATGTTTTACGCCCTGCTAGCTCAAGCGTTCTCCCACTCCACCTCTTCTTCATCGTCGTCCTCATCTTCCCCTGTGGAGCAGGAGCGCCGTGTGAGCCGCAGGGTGATTCTGGCCTACATTGTGGTTTTTCTGGCTTGCTGGGGGCCCTATCACGCCGGCCTCCTTGTTGATGCGCTGGTGCTGCTGGGACTGGTGCCTCTGACTTGCGGCTTGGAGAATGTGCTCTTCATGGCGTTGAGTCTCACTCAGTGCCTGTCCCTGCTCCACTGCTGCTTCAATCCCATCCTCTACAACTTCATCAACAGAAACTACCGCTATGACCTCATGAAAGCCTTTATTTTCAAATACTCAACTAGGACTGGCTTGGCACGGCTCATCGAGACCACAAACGCGTCCGACACTGAATATTCAGCTGTGGCTGTTGAAAATCCACCACTGATCTAAAATGCACAATATCTAAATGACTCTTTGCAGATCTGCTATTTCCTCTGTCCAGTTCAGTCTCTAATTCACAGAGTTCTGCTTTAGTCATAGAAACACTTGAAGACCACAGTTGATCATCTCTGATGGACTGTTTAATCACTTAAAGCAGTTTATAACACCAGCTGATTTTTGAATCGTTTACTCATTTTAGAGTTGTAAAGCCAAAACAGCGACTGTATAAATTGTATGAAGACATGTGGAAATGTTGTGTGTGTTAGTGTGCGCGTGCAATGCATAATAATAGTATTAGTAAAGTATAATATCTTTGTATCTAATTGTATTTATGTATGTTGTACATTTACACTGTATTGCATGTTTTATTACAAAATCTTCACACATTGATGTTGTACGACATCGTTTATAGAAGAGCCACTGATTGGCTTTGTGCTTTAGTCCTGCTGCCTCGTTTCAAAACAAAACCTCATTCTGCATCAGCTGAAGCCTTCAGATTTTTTTTAAATTAAAAATCCAAACTGTGGTTTTTTAGATTTAATTCATCTTTTGCTTTAGTGAGAAATTCTAATTCCTTGTGTACGTATTGTGAAGCTACAAGGGGTTGCTGCTTAATTGCTCAGTTCAGCTTAGCTTAGACTAATTTAGTGGCCTTTCTAATTGGGTGATTTACATTTAAAAAGTCAGCTTCTGCAGAAAGTTGATAAAAAGTTAATTGTAGATAGCTCCTTGTGACCACAAGAAATAGTTTATTTTTCAGATTAAATTGATGAGCTAATTGCTAGTTCAAGTTTATGTTTCTGGCCCCTTAAAACAACTTCTGTCTTAAAAATCTTATAGCACCTAATGTAAAAGTGATGTTATAAATGTGTATTTTCACATTAGATGGTTATTTTCACAGATTTCTTTTGTGCTATTTCTGCCAGAAGAGCCCCAGGCTATACCAGAAATGCTACAATTTAGCTTTATGTGCTTGTAAAACCATAGAGTTCCTTGTAAAACTAAAAAAAAAAAAGTTGTGTGAAATTGATTATTTAAAGGTTTATTAAAGAATGCCTGCAGAACGGATACAACATTTTCGAGATTGGAGATGTTTTAAGATAACAGCGATCCGTTTTGGTCTTAGACTCCTTCAGGCTAGCTGTTAGCTTGTCTGTCAGATCAGAAATAAACTATTTGAACTATTTTATATTTATAGCAAGGGGAATATAAGTTTATCATAACCTTTCTGTAAAGCCTGACTTCTAAAAATCTGAACTATTGCATTAATGCTTGTGCTTCCTGCGCAAATAACAAATGTCTGTAGGCTTCACCTGAGACTACTGATCTTACATGAACCTCCTGACAAAACTGAATTCAATTTTATTACACAATACGTTATTTGGTGCTGTATCAGAAATTTACATCAGTGGCCGAGTTACACACGTCCATGTGGGATCAATCCGACTGTGTCACCACACAGGCCGCCGACAGCTCAGAGTTTATGAGCTAATAACAAATAAATGACTTTTCTCTAATGCAGGCAACAGCTGTGGTTCACAACATCCAAACGAGTTAGTCTGAGACCAAATATTGCAAAAACATCCATGCATTACCTTTGAGTTGTCACGTATGAACCAAAGCTTCAAACCAAGAGATGTTTTATGTGTCAGAGACGTTGAGAGTTTTTATTCACTGTATTATTTTATATGCTGACACAGAACAGTTTGTTGTGCGATTGATTACACGTGTATGTTTTTACAATGCAAAGGTTTTATGCTGAGTAAAAAAAATATATATAATCATGGTTTTACAGAAACTGAATCATTCCTTTGACATGGTAATGTGTAACACGTGTTTTGTAAAATAATAAAGACAAAGAAAATGTTCTGTCTCCTTGGTTTTTGAATGCCGCAGACTTTTAGTTGAATACAGTATTATTTAGTTTTTAACACAGAAAGACGTCACGCAGCATAAAAAAAAGTAAAAAATACTTGAATGTGCATCTGAAAAGGTTTTGCTGCTTTGTTTAAGCTATTAAATTCATGCAACACACACAAAAAAACATAGTTTCAGCTACAAAGGATGCATCAGAATCCCTTTTTGTGGTTTGTTTCAGCTGTCGTGAAACGTCCAAGTCACGATACAGTCACTGAAATTTAGGGAGAAACAATACAAATTATCCAATAACTGAAACATTTGATAGCTTTGACGTAGACACGCTGTCTAGTCTTTTTTATATAGGGACTATAAAAATTTGAACTGGCTTTGGTTTGGTGCAGAAAAATGAACTTTTTAAAAATCTTTTGAAATTTTAAGATGAGCTTTATGTAAACTTTATTTTGGAGAATAGAGTAGCATGTATGCATTTGCATTTTTAATCCACATCTTTATATAAACCACATATTTTACCATAATTTTTCCTCACTTGTCACCCCGTATTCACATAATTTCAGCGTCTTGGCCTCTTTGAGACATTTAGTCACATGTGAGGCATTTTAGTGGTTCACAAGATGTAAAGGTTTGCATTATCAAAAACAAATGGAGTCTCAGCACTGTTTGCTGAACTTACGGTACAGTCATGCCACAGTGTTACAGGTCACTCTGATAAAGAAGCTGTGAAGAGAATTTCGAAGGTCACGCTGAGTAAATCACCTGCCATCGATACCCCTCCTGCTTTTTATCTTTTAAACACAGCCTTGATCTTGCAGCACTGCTGGCCTCCCTCTCCTTTTTCTTGTGTGAATTATTTTTCCAACTGAAGAGACCTTCTCATTTGACCTCGTCAGTACCTTCTGATGGCTCTTTACAGGTCAGTGAACCTCACACCAACTCGTATGAAATGACTGCGTACGCTTTGTAGCTGGGGGAATGCCGGCTCGTTTGCTTTTGAAAGTGATCACCATGCAAACGGTTCTAAAGAAAGACTTATGGGTCCTAATTAGGCCCATGTGCTTCGAAACTTTGATGTGCTGTAGTTTGATTAAATGCAAACAGGCTTTAGGAAATCTGCAGCTTATGCATAAGAGCAATATAAATGTTAACATTACAAAAGGAGAAAAAGACAACTGTCAAGGACAGAACTGAAAGATATTTTTCTCAGGACATAATCTAAAAATCTGTGTTGTGTGCAGTGGCACCACCATATTTTTTAATGGGGCTGCCCCAGTGAAAATCCTGGGGTGTCACATGACACCAAAACCAAAATCCAGAACAGAATTTCAGCAGATTTGTCTTTTTTTTGTCTAATGCCATAGAAAACACTCACTGATGATTCATTTTGTGTTTGTATTGTTTTCCTGTCATTTTCCAGACTCAGTGGAGGACAGATTGCCCATCCTGAGCTTTGTTTTTCAGGAAGTTTTTCTATCTGTTTAAAGGATGTTTTTCTTTTCCACTATCGCTACTGTGCTTGCTCAGAATGGGAGGTTGCAACAAAGTGGAGATTTGACACAGTTTACTGGCTTCATTAGTTAAATAACTTTTACCAATTGGCATTTTATAATGTATGAACATTTTTCTACAGTGCCTTCAGACAATATTTGTGGTGAACTGGTGATTTATAAATAAACTGGATTGAATTAGATTGTATTTGTTATGCTGTTGGCAAATATAGGTTATTTAAATGGGGCCGAGATGGTGTAGAGGCAGGGCGGCCGGCTCAGGACCGGAAGGTCCAAGGTTCGATCCCCGGTCACTGCATACCTCGTTGTGTCCCTGGGCAAGACACTTAACCCCGAGTTGCTCCCGGTAGGACTGGCTGGTGCCTTGCATGGCAGTCTACCGCTACCGGTGTATGAATGTGTGTATGAATGGGGGGATGGCTGGTACTGTGAAGCGCTTTGGGGCCCCTCGTAGGGGAAAGCGCTATATAAGTAAGCTCCATTTACCATTTAAATGATATACATATATATTTTTTAGTTATTGTTTACAGTTGACGTTACTTATTGAAAATGTATTTGCTCAACTCATTAAAGCTTGTCCTCTACTAAATGTAATAAATTATTTAAAAAAATATGTAGAAAACTGTCTGACCAAAGGGTCACATGTAGGGGCCACCAATATGTTAGAAGTGGCCATTTCCTACCTGCCCCCACTCCGCTATTATTGGCAGCCCTGGTTGTGAGCAGAATGATAATGATTTTTATGGCTCACTACATGCTTGATGTGAGGAAACTCATAATCTTATTTTTCCATACAGAATCCATCCATCCATCATCTTTACCTGCTTCCTTTTCAGGTCGTGGGGGGGTCACTGGTTCACATATCCAGCCATCACTGTGCGAGAGGTGGGGGACACCCTGGACAGGTCTTCAGTCCATCACAGGGACACATAGACACAAAAGAGACAAACAACCATTCACTCTCTCACTCTGACCTAGGGATAGTTACCAGTCAGCCTAACATGCATGTTTCTGGTCTGTGGGAGGAAACAGAGAAACCCGAAGAAAACCCACGCTTGCACGGAGAGAACATGCAAACTCCACCCAGACCACCGCAGCTGCTGGGAATTCATGTTTACTTACACATCCAGGAAATAATGCACATTGTATTACAGTGCAAATATTCCAGTTGGTATCATGTTTGCTGACTGCAACATATTAACCATTAAAATTTTTTAAAATGATCATGTCAATACTTTCATGTCATGAACAGGTCAGGAGGGAAAAATGGTGTTTACTCTTCTCTCTGGTTTAGTAGCAGGACTGGATATTTTATTGGAGAAATACAGGTTCTTCACACAATTATGTTTTACTAACGTCAAATTTGTGATTTGCTTTCTGCTTTAAGACATAGTTCAGACTGATTTTTTTTTTTTTTGAAAGCTTGTGGACAATTAATATCTTACCTGTTGTAGATAGCTTTTTGAATGACCTCATTTTGGAGGAAGAGCTTAATTTGGACCAGAACAATGAGGTATATAGTCTGAGTGTGGCCAAGTAGATTGCTTCCCCCTTAAAACAACTGCAATGTCAAATGTTTCATATCAGTTCATGCAAATGCTACTTTACTACACTGCTGGTAATTTTGCATGACATGGTTATTGTCAAGAGGAAATAGCAGCAGCTGCAGCAGCTAGACCACTCCTGGTGAAGTGGCATACTATTTCTGTTGGAATGTAATGTAAAAAATAACGTGAACTTTTTAATACATTTTTTATTTTAAGATATGATTTACAATATCACTCCAATCTAGTCTTTTCTTTGATCTGACTAGCCATTTGCTCATCATTCTGATCTAAATTAAACAGTTTCTCCAAACTATCTACAACAAGCCAGATTTTAATTGCTCATTGTTAAATTTATAATTTAAGTGTGAATTTCCGTTTGGTTAAACTGTATCTATTTTCAGCATATTTGATGTTGAAGTTTTAAAAATGTCGTTCGGAGGAGAAAGATTTTCTCTGGGTGAACAGAGTGCAGCGTTGCTCCACAGCTGACCAGCTTATATTTCATCAGGAATGCACTTATGGGGCGCGCTGCTGTGCTGTCTGTCACAGTTTGTTGGTTCTACTTTGATTTTCCTCCCTTCATAAGTTGCACATATGAACTGCACCTACAACGGATGTGAACTAACCCAAACACAGTTCAAGTAAAATGTTCAACCAGCCTCAGAGGAGCAAACTGGAAAACCTCTCTTTTGATGCATTTTACGTCTTATTGTGGTTTTGAGCTTCTACTGAGTGAAACTTACAAGGTTCTGTGTTCTCCTCTTCAAACTATAGAAAACATCTGCATCAAAAAGGAGTCAGAACACCCTGCATTAAACCCAGATGCTGATATCATTTGACATCCACTTTAGTCCTTGTTTTTCATACAGCAGCATCATTTACGTTTCAACAGAGGATTCGTTATGGATTTTAGTTTGATTCAATAAGCACAAGTAACAAGTAAGTTCTGTTAAGACTGTTTTTTACCCTCCTAACATATAGTCTTTATCTCCTGCAGAGAAAAAAATAACATTAATGAAATATGAAGCAGATATGAGAAGCAGAGATGGTAAGAAATGTATTCTTAGTAGATTTAGTGTTTTCCACAGGAGGTGCACACCTTTGACATATTTGTTACAATAAATCCAAATACCAAAGCCCTGCATGGTAAATGAAACTGTTATGTTTTTTCTGGAGCGTTTCCAGGCATCTAAAGAAAGTTCGACTCCCGATGAAGTCTGAGCTCGCTTTGTTCGGTGCGGACGGGACTGATCACGGAGACCAACGGTGAATGAAGGGTCTTAAATTATTAATGTAGTACAACATGAAAGCAGCAGCTGTTTATGATCAGATGGGGTTTTCTGCAAGGAAATTTGAGGGACTGATTTAGTTTAGCACTTAACTACTGTCAGCAGAGAGGAACAAATGCCCAGATGTTGGGCAGATGTTCAGCCAGGAGGGGTTAAAAAAGACCCGTGAACTTGATTTCGGATCAGACAACACCAGTGGCTCGTAATAATTTGCAGAGTTACAGCTTATTTACCCTGTCCGGGTGTAATTACTGCGAAGGCTGATTCTTTGAGTGTGCTGGGACGTACAAGCAGAAACAGAGGGATTTCCAAACACTGGAGCTGACTTTGCTTTGTTCAGGATTAATGAGGATACTTCACCAAACTTTAAAAGAACAAAGAGTGTTTGCTCAATAAGTTCAGTTTCAGATAACAGGGATTTTATTCAAATCTCCAGAGGATACTCACTGGTGCTGTCATCAGTTTAAAACACAAACATAGGTTACCTTTGTATAGGGTTATCTGATATTTTTCATTCAACCTTTATTTAGGCAGGTTAATCTTGTTGAGTCTCGAGGACTCATTTACAAGAGAGACCTGGCTACAAACTAAGAATGATGACAACAGCAAGAGTAGATTTTTCTTGGACAATCAACAATAGACAATCATAAGAGAGAAATACAGATTATTTTTTTTTTAAAACAAGTTAAAACAAAGATGTCAAAGTGGCTAAAACAGACAGATTATAAGGCGATGTAGAAAATCAAAAACAGGAACATGTCAGCATTGGATTTTGCCAGGATTCCAACACATTCTTAAAGCCATTTAGAGAAGTCAAGGTCGAGAGCTTCAGATCATTTTGTAAGATATTCCAGGAAGCAGGAGCGGAGTAGGAGAAGGCCCTTTTGCCAAGCTCAGATTTCACTGACGGAAC
>JARVGS010000321.1:22781820-22794261 GCA_031762315.1 Hypsolebias antenori | reverse complement strand
TATATATAAAGTAAGAACATAGTTACAGTTCTAGTCTGGCATATAATCACACACACATTACCATAAGTTCATTGTAAAACATGCTGTCAGACAAGTTATATATGTAATGATACCAGTAAACCCAGGTCAGAGTTAACATTAAAACCCCAGACAACGTGAAGGAAGAGAAGTGACATTGATTACCATGTGTGGGAATATTTAAACACTCCACAATTTGATTCATTTCATGGAACTGGGTTGTGATAATTACAATGAGCATTGATGCATCTCAGTTACTGCGTTTGTGAATAAACACCAGGAGACAGCTGGTACGCTTATGATGTTTATCCAGAACACTGTGAACATGAAGTTTGACAGAAAAACAAGCTTTTTTTTTAACATAAATAAACTTATTTATATATTTTCATGCCTTTGAAAAAGAGTGCACAGCCATGTGTAAAAAATTTTAATCGAGGCTTTTTGTTCAACCATTAGCTTAGACACTAACCTCATATTGAAACATTATAGAAAAGCTAATGTGCTTAGTGTTTATCACTAGAAATATATCATCAATCAAATGGTTAAAATGACCACTAAAAACTGTCTTTTTCTTATAACTTCCAACATTTACAGACATACAGTATATTTAGCAGATTTAAAAAAGAGAAAATGAAAAAGATGTAAAAACACTGCAGCATGATTCAACTACAGCAACTCCACTAGGACAAATGGCACAACAGCAACTATTGACTCTCTTAAAGTGACAGCACAGAGTAACATTAATAAAAATCAATTGTTGAAATTTGAAAATTGATTTTGAATTGTCCAATTCATGCATCTAAATCAGACTATAACCCCCACCCCTGTTGATTAAGTCTTCAGAATACCAAGTGACAGTCGAGCATAATAATCTCAAGTGTAAGATGCTTCCTGAGCAATTCAACATTAATTTATGTAGTGACTGTATCTAAAAAGTTAGCGTTTATTGCAAAAAGTTGCCTTTTAACAACGCTACAAACGTCTCCTAAAAGCTCATTTTCTTATTTTGTCTGCTTTTTAGCACCTCGGAATAAAAACTCCAGCTAGTTTGAAAATCAGTTTGTGTTTTCAGTCAGCACATGTGTGATGACACTGAAATCTTCAATATCACATATCTGTTCCTGTGATCAGATGTTCTGCTTGTCTCACTGCTGACTGTGTGATGCAAGCTACTTGTGTATTTGCATATTAAGTGTGTAACTGAGATCAAATTGAAAATGGTAACTAAAATATATTTTATTGATATTTTAATGCCCAGCTGTGAACATTCTGGCCCAAATCTGTCTGCTTGTAATCTGTAATCGGAATATCCAGGACAAACATTGATATCAGGTCTGAACAGGCATTTTGACAGTGAATAAATTGTGAATGCTAGATTTAAAATACTATTTAGAATACCTTTGGTTGGATATTTCCTGGAGTGCAGTGTTAGTACCGACTAAAAATGGTTCCAGAAAGAACAGCTGAGGAGAGGGGTCTGCTACCAAATAGCAGTGGAGAGTTTCTGCTGGACAAGCTACTGAAAATGAAAGTTTTGGTTATGACAGAAAGGTGTCAAAGTTTTTAATTTCTCACTTTACTTTGATTCAATTTTCACCTAAGGACCTTGCTAAACCACAGATGTAGATTTTGTTGCAGCAGACTCAAAATCCAGTAAATGTCTGTGCTTATATTTTCTCACAGTTCCTGGTTCTGTTTATCATTTTCAATTCAATTCAAATCAGTTTATTTATATAGAGCCAAGTCACAACTGAAGTCATGTCAGGGCACTGAACAGAAGCATCCACGCTGTGGTACATAACCATTCATTAGACACAAACTAAGCAGATCCAAGACGTGGTTATTCATTAAGGGGACTACGTCTTTAAACAGTCTGGTTGGGATAGGGTCTAGCAGACATGTGGATGGTTTGGATGAAGTTATTATTTTTTGACAATTCGGAGAGCTCAACGGGACAAAAACAGTCCAAACATAAATCAGGTTCTAGTGACATTTTTAAATTTTCATCTGATACAGAACCAGAGGCGATAGTAGGAAGGTTGGTTTGACTTTTCTCCCCTAACTGAAACAATTTTATTTATAAGTAATCTCATGAAGTCATCACTGCTTATAGTTGTAGAGATAATCAACAGAGATGGGACTTTTCATTAGACTAGCTTTTTAAAACAACTATGCTCAGATATTTTTTATCATTTAAAAGCATTTGTTTTAGGATCTGGAGGTTATATAAGACATGTTTTTAAGCTCTCTTTTGTTTCTGTTTGTCACCAGGTGAGCTGGCTGCGGAGTCAGTTCCCCTCATTAGACATTGAAGTAGACGGAGGTGTCGGCCCTGATACTATTCACAGGTGTGCTGAGGTAAAGGACATTATGATTACTTCTATAAGCTTCTGAAAACCTATTTAAGTACCTTCTAAAATGATTTGTGCCCATGTGTCCTTCAGGCAGGGGCCAACATGATCGTGTCGGGCAGTGCTGTTATAGGCAGCGACGACCCTCGTTCTGTCATCGCACTACTGCGCACAGTGGTGGCCGAAGCAATTCAGAAACGCTCACTGGACCGCTGACATGTCCACCTGCAGTGACATTCCACCTCCCACAGCAACATACAGCAGTCAGTGGACACGACTCAGTACGGACATTTCTGGGGTGGAAAATGGTCACGGTCAGATTGAGGGGAGTTTATTTTTAATAGACAGAACAGTTTGACATGGTTGAAGCTGTCGTGCCTGTTAAAACGTGGTCCTCTCCTGCCACAGTCTCCTTTTTCTGAAGTCTGCTCAGACCGAGTCTCAGCCCAGGAACAATTACAGGACTGGAGCAAAGTTTACTCTGATAAACGCTGTAAACATTCCAGGAAAATAGCTTAAGTAAAAATCTAAGTTGCCCAAAAAAGCTGTTAAAGTTTGCTTTAGAATTAGATTTTATTTTATTTTTTTTAGTCTTAAATCACATTTCTAGGATTAAAAAAATGCCCTTTAACCATTTTGTTGAACTCATAAGTTCCTGTTTTACTCAACAAACATCTTGTACACGACTTATCGCCACAAAATTTGGGTTGCAGATTAAATGGTTGTCATGTGAAGCGTCATTCATGTGATTTGTGTTTCTCAAAATAATTCATTTTAAATCCTAGAAAGTGATCATGTTTGAAAATAAAGCAGGCTCAGGAAACCATCACTTGAAGGTACATATTTGAAACGCCAAAAATGAATCCCTGTATTATAAAGCTCCCTTAGATACAAGCAGAAATAATTATATTCTGTACACTATTACAAAATCAGAGGTTAAATTATATTTAAGTCCGTAATTTCAATTTAAGCTCACAAAAAATTAAAAATGTTGCATTAAAAAAATTACCCATTGATCAATCTTACACTTAAAAAAATCTGTACGGGGACCTAGTGTCAGCCTGATGTGTGTTTTTATAACAAAGTATAAATGGCGTTCAGTTCACTCTGTGTTAATTTGGATGATTAAAGAAGTTTTCTAAAGACAGTCTGAAAAAGTATCTTCAAAAGAGAGGGCAATTGTTTGGATAAGACCAAAATAGGCCTTTGAGAAAGACAGCTTGAATAGTGGTCCTGTTTCATCATTTTATTAAGAGAGATTGAGATTTGATCTGGTGAACTCCACATTAAAGCATATTAGACAATCACATTTTGTTTTTGATTAAAGAACAAAAAAAAATCCCTTGCAATATTCATGGCAATCAGAAAACATCGGAGTCACAGACAGTATTGTAAGCTTATAAAAAGATGTCATCATGCAGTCGTATAGTCTTGTTTCATACCAAGATCTTAAAAACTGTACGGCTGAACAACCTTTGAAGAATCTCATTAGGAAAGCACGCACAGCCATAAAAAGCTTGTTTGATCAGATCTAATGAAAGCTAACTGGAACGAGGAGAATGGAAATGGTCTGGAGCAGGAGAGCTATAGGGCTGATGATCCAAAACAATCTGCCAAACATGGAGGGAGCAGTGTGACACAGATGTAGAGCTGCTTTTAAAATTGGCTTTTTTAATGTATGTGAATGTTTCTGCTCAGTGCCCTGAGACGACTTCTGTTGTGACTTGGTGCTATAGAACTAAACTGAATTTGTGCCTAGTTTTAAACAACACTGATGAAGGTAGGAGGATCAATTCTGACCTACAGAGTCCACCACGTCCTGTTGTAACAATGCAAACATCCTGCAAAGAAAACCTTATCCATCTATAAATGTCTGCATTTACTTAAGTCAGTTACATTAGCTTTACACAACTATAACTGGAAGGTCCTTAAATGACCAAAAACTAACTGGACATCCTAAGGAAAGAAACTCAAAATTTGAAGTCTCTGGATTTCAGGATTTATTCAGCTTTTGACTGGCAGGAATGAACATTTATATAATGTGTTGTACTGTAATATGTCTAGTATATACTGTTATTCTTTTATTTTACTGGCATTACCTTTTATTTACTGAATTATATATAGCTAAACAGATTCTCCTCCATGTCTTGATTGCGGCCTTTGTTACCTATCGAGTCTGTAGACCAGGTAAATTAGGAAAAATGAATAATTGTTCAAATGTTGATTGAGCTGTCAGGACAATACACAATTCTGTTTATGATTGTTATTCTAACATTACATCCAGTCTAAAAATAAATTTAATTTCCCCGCAAATGAAGTAAAATATGTGTATATACTATATTTTGAAAAACTTTGAAATTTCAACCACAGCTTTTTTTATTTACAAGCCTCATAAGTTAAAGAAGTGTACCACACAGTTTAAAAGGTTCAACTTTGGGATTTAAAAAAATGTATATAATAAAAGTGATTAAAATGTGGTTTGATGAGCAGAAGTGTGCATCAGTTTTGAATGAGTTTCTTATAGAGCTCATCAAAAACTGTTACCGCCTTTTCCTTGCTCATGCACTAGGTGGAGACTTCAGACAAAAACAGTAGACACTGGGTTTAAAGGTCCAAAATAAAAGTGAAGGGGTGTTCTTGACATGTGAATCAGAACAAATGTGTTACTCTGGTTCTATATTAACAACCCAGTTGTGTTATCTTTAGTGCATTCAGGCTCCGTGGTGTGAACAGCATCACCACAATCTCAGCAGAGAGTTTGGATGCTGAGCAGCTAAAACATGCTAATAAAGGGAGAAAATCATGTACTGACAATGTCGGTTGAACTTTTGACCTCTTCTAAACTTTTACCAGCATTTTTCTAAATCAATACCTTCATAAATATGCGAGGTAAGTGATTCATGTGCATTAGATGACAACATAGAAGAAATAGAAGTTTGTTTGCAGGGTGTGTTCCATGTTGCTTTTATTCTGACGTGCATGAAGGATCCCTGTTGACACCCAGACAGACTGAACACCTGTCAACTGTCTCATGTCTTTTCTATGGAAATAATCCCTCCTGTCACTGAAAATCACCCACAACATACGTCAAACTGCAAGCAGTTCTCCTTTTAATAATTCAGCACGTGTCTTGGAGGCAAATCGCAGGCCTATTGAAATATTGATGCTTGAAATCTGTATTTTTATTTCAAAGTCACACTTTATGGCAGCTGATGTCATGCTCGTCGGATTGTTGCATGTGTGCATTCATAGATTTAAACAGTGTATTTGTGTAACGCCAGCTTTTGCGCCTGATACATGGATTCTGTAAGTGGTTTGGGAACTCCTGCCATCAAAGATTTGTGCTCTAATAGCTCACGACAAGCGTTTTGTGTACCGGTGTGACTGCTGCCTCGCAACGAAAGAAAGACGATTCATGCGAGGGAGCTGTCAGCACCTACACATGCTCCCACAGCTTCAGCCGTGTTGCAGTCTCATTATCGGTTAAGTGACAGTTGTTTCTCTCTCCAGATTGTCTTGCACTGTTTACATGCCATTTACTGATTAATTTTGAATTCAGAACTGCAGGAAGAGAAATGATAAGCATGGCGTTGCTTGTAGTGTGACATACTGTACATGCCTGCTTCTTAACTATGTACCTTAAAGGTCAAGTCTGGTGTCATGGAAACTACATCTATGGGAAACTCATTTAGGGTTAAAAGCAGAAATAACATGGCAGGGGCATGGAGGAACGTGATCAAGACATCAATCGGGGCTGGACGCATGTGAATCAACTTTGTTTTTCACAGCACGCTGCTAGGAAAGTAAGAAAAAGAAGCGTCGACACTGGAAAAACAAAAGCTGACAAGGTTTAGCCCCGACAGTGAGTCAGGCAGCCATTGTGCAGTTTCTGATCTTTATACACTTGCTGTAAGTTAATGTCTCAGTTCCTTGCAGATGTGCGTGCAGACTTTTAACAGTAACAGGGTTTTTTAAAACACTAGAAAGGATCAACTCAAACCGCCTGTCTAATTGCACTGCATGGTTGACTCGCCTCGACAAGGAGCTGCTTTACGTCTTGGTTTAGCAGCGATGAATTCAACATCTGAATTCATGATGCAAATGGTTGGGCACATCTGGTCAAAACTGCCACCATTAATGGTAAATGGACTGTACTTGTATATCACTTTTCTATCTGATCAAGATACTCCAAGTGCTTTTCTGTGCCCTCATTTACCCATTCATACAGCACTCTATTATACCTTTACAAAGAATAATCAGTGCTTTAGATCACATTCATACACCAATGGGACACACACTGGAGGCAATGAAGGGTTCAATGTATTGCCCAGGGACACATCAGCATGTGACTGCTGGTGTATTTGAACCCCCAACTCTTACATTGGAGGACGATTGCTCTAACCACTCACCCACAGCCGCCCATGAACAGATAACTGAGCACAAGCATTACTGATAGCTTAAAATTAAATAAAGAACAAATATAATTTTCAACATTTTCACAAAGACTGATAATTGCTTTAAAGTCAGAATTTGAGATTTGCACAGTTTAATCAAGGACTCAGTAATCATGTCTGTTAGTTTTCATTTTGGAATGCTGGGTGATGTACAGGGGCAGCATGGTGACACAACTGGTAGAGCTGCTGCCTCTCTGAGCAGTCCACCCTGGCTCAAAACCGGATCCAGGGGCCCTTCTGCATGGAGTTTGCATGTTCTCTCTGTGCATGTGTGGGTTTTCTCCGGGTACTCTTTTCCTCCCGCAGACCAAAAACATGCATGTTAGACTAATTGGTAATTAAATTGTCTCTAGGTGAGAGAGAGTGAATGGTTGTTTGCCTCATTTGTCTCTATGTGTCCCTGTGATGGACTGGAGACCTGTCCAGGCTGTGCCTCTCACACAGCAATAGCTGGACTTGGGCACCAGTGACCCCTGCAACCCAAAAAGGAAGAGGCAGGTAAAAGATAATGGATGGATGTTGGGTGATGTACAGCATCCCATAGATATAGAGTCCCTAATTTCTTTCTGAGCTTTAGGCAAGAGAGAAACACAAGATGACACCAAAGCATATTTTTAGATCATGATGTACATCTAGAAGAGGTCTGGAGCCAAGAAAACTCCCAAGTGATACACCATTTGAGGCGACTGGGAAAACCCTTCCTTTTGACAGCATAATAATACCCCTGAAATATTTTGCAGATTCTGGATTCTTGCAAACTTTGTCACAAGACAAAGTTTTGAGAAGTAAATCTTAATAAACAATTAAGTTTAAATGCAAGTTTTGACAGCAATCTGCAAAGAAGAGTTTATAGAATGTTTTGTCTCCCTAAAGTCTTTTTTCATTTAAGAAATGAACTTTCCCCAGGCCTGAGTTATGTCTTGGTATCTTTGTTGTTTTTGTCATTGTGAAGATGATTGAATCATCATTTCTTCTTGGGACACAAACCCATCCAATGTGATAAAGTAATTCATGGTGGCTCTAACATTTTAAAATGAACCAGTTGAGGTGTTGAGCATGTGGTAACGATGTCTTCTGAGGAAGGTGTTTCAGATGTATTTCACAGAGAGGAGAAATTTGGGTCAGGGTGTGCTGGTTTTCTCATTCAACCTTTATTTATACAAGTATTAAAATAATATGCTTTAAACATCTGTTAAGTTCTTAGCAAAAACCAATGCAGACATGTTCCTGTTTTTAATTTTCTATAAACCACCTTGCAACCTAGCTGTTTTTCAGCAACTTTTCCTTTTAATTATCCTTTTACTTACCATTTTATTTTCACTTGTTAAAACAATAAAATAAAAAATAAAATTGTGTGCATCCTTTATGATTGTCTATTGTTGTCATTATTGTCCACTGTTGTCATCACTCTTTGTTAAAGAAATGTGGTCTTTCTTGTAAATGAGTCCCCAAGGCTCAATGGGATTAACCTGTATAAATAAAGGTTGAATGAATGAATTTATACAGCTTAGTCTCATTGAGTCAGGAGGACGCATTTTCAAGAGATACCTGTTTTAGACAAAACCAAAGACAATATGACACAAGACAATAAACAGCCGTAAAATTCTAAATGTGAACGGTTCTGTCATCTTTTTTTACACTATATTTATTTTTCAGAACTGTATTTGTATTTTGTATATTCCATGCGTATGGCTTTTAAAAGTAGGCTTTTTGTGAAATTGTTGCAATTTTACATGCAATTACAACAATTTATTGACAGATTGGCTGGAGTCTGGGAATGTCAGAACCATGAAAAGTAAACATTTATGTCACAGAAAGCAACCAAACAATGTTTTGATGAATCAATAAACCACCATTTTCTGAATCTAAAGGTTGTTCTTTGTAGAACTGCATGAACTTCACGAGTTATTAAACCAAGAGGCAATAAAATGGAAATGGATGAGGAAACGAGTAAACATATTGCTCTGCTGGTGTTTTATTAGTTCTTGTAATGTGGTTAAACGCTTCTGTTTGATCAAATGTGTCTATAGAGCCATTAGAGAACATCAAATTGGATCCACCACCCCCATAGAGTTAAAACTCTTCTAATTTTGGAATTTTTAAATCAAATGGTAAAAACGAGAGCTCAGAACCAAAATCTTGCTTCAGTTATTTACTCAGTTCAAATGTGTCACCTGTTATTCAACATTTTTGGAAACAGGACCATCTTTTACTTACCAGTGCTCACAATAACTGAACGTTTGATTTGTTTTTGGTTTCGTTTTCCACTGTTGCCATTGTGCTTGCTCAGGATGGGAAAATGTGACAAAGTAATGATTCAACACAATCATGGCTTCCAGGTAGGACATTTTACTAATTGGCTTTTATAACGTCTATGAATATTTCTGTTCAGTGCCCTGAGACGACTTCTGTTGTGACTCGGTGCTTTTTTCTTGCCATTTATGCTTCATGGGGCATGGGTTACATCCATCTCCTGTATATCCACAGCATGAGCTGTGTCTGTGTTCTTGGCACAAAGTTGAGCTTGTTCTTGATGCAGATTTCATTTCATTTATTTATTTATTTAAATGAGGACAATGCATATTAACATGTCAGTAGTAAGCATCAATGTAAATATGCCGGAGTTAGCACAATAGCTAATTTTCATCCGTTGTCCTAAGGCAGGTCAGAACACGAAACATCCCACAAAACAAAATCAGAGAATAATACAAACATCACCTAAATAACACATAACACAACATGAAATAACAATAAAGATATGATGCCATAAGAAAATAGACAAAGTAATCTACATATAAGCGCACTTCTGGTTAGTTTTCAGCCAAAGTTTCAAAGAGTTTTTAAAGATGGAGTAGTTTTCACAGTTCCTGATGGAAACTGTTCATGTTCCACGACTGCGTGCCTCTGATGGACACCACCATTTGGCCAAATTTAGTCCTCTGCCGCTGTACATCACAATCTCCTCTGGTTCTTGTGTTTAATATACTTATTTTTTTACTCATAAAATACATTAAAAGAGGAGGAGCAAGTCCATTTAAAACTTTAAAAATCAGGCAAGCTTCCTTTAAAATCTGATAGCTATCAAAATCCATAATGTTGTACTTAATTATGATGTTACAATAATGATACTGTGAAAGCTTTTTGTCAAATATTTTCAGTGTTTTCTTAAAAAGAGACTTTTAGGGGCTTCATGATGACTTCTAAAGTGTGAGACCATAACAACAGGCTACATGGCTGAAGATCATGGCATGCGTGTGAGCCTTTAGATCGGAATACAAAATGACTCCACGGTATTTAAATTGTTCAACCACATCTAATGTCTCGCCAGTGACTAACACTCGGGGTTGGACTCCCCGAGTGCTGTCCTTTATCTCTGATCATTTTTGCAGTGCTCATGGGCAGGATCCCAAGGTGCAGTCGGGGACAGGAGGGAGTCTGGTTTAGTAACTACACGGTCTTATCTCTGCTTTATGTGAATGATGTGGTTCTGTTGGTGTCTTTAGGCCAAGATCTTCAGTTTGTACTGGGGAGTTGAGTGTGAAGCAGCAGGGATGAGAGTCAGTTCCTCTAAGTCTATGGCTGTGGTCCTCGACCAGATATGGGTGAGAAGCTCCCTTTGTGTTGGGATCTTTGAGTTTTGTTCATGAGTGGTAGGATGGAGCAGGAGATGAACTGATGAATCAGGGCCTCATTCTCAGTGATGAAGGTGTTTCTTTGCATGGTGGCTGGGTTTAGCCTTAGAGATAGGGTGAGGAGCTCCATCATCTGAGTGGAGCTCGGAGTTGAGCTGCTGCTTAGCATTGAAAGGTGTTGAGGTGGTTCAGGCATCTGATTTGGACGCCCCCTGGACACCTCCCTTTAGAGGTTTTCTGGAGTTGTCCCACTGGTAAGACGCCCCCGGGAAAGACCCAGAACTCACCAAAGGGATTATGTACATATCTTTTTTGGTCCAGGGAACACCTCGAGGTCCCCCATGAGGAGTTGGAAAGTATCACTGGAGAGAGGGATGTCTTTCTCTCCTGGACCTGTTGCCTCTGTGACCCGACTACAAATAAGCGGTAGAAGATGAAGATTGAGACTTTATGCTACATGCTGTCCGATCCAAATTTTTAAGAAACACATTTTTTTCTCCCCCACCAGGGACTAGGTTATAGTTTTTTTTTTCTTCTATTTTTCAGCAACCCTTTCTACTGTCATTCATTTAGATTTTATTTGTTGATGCATTCTTCTTGCTTCTGTGACACTTCCTTCTCTACTTTATGGAATTATTATTTTTCTGCAGATGTCCTTAGCTTCAGCACTGTTGGCGTAGAAGATAATTCACTTTGCATGTTCTTGTTCATCTGAAATTACAACTGTTTCCAACGGGAAAACAAGGCACACGTCACTGATGAACTCACTGTTGTTCCTTCTGCAGAACTGCCTCATCTTACAGTACACAATATCTTATTAACAATTAAAAATAACACGCTTTAGATGATGTTAAAAAATATATATCTTTTTGCTTTGCCCTGAAGCAGCTGAACTCCTACACAGAATGTAGAAGTAACTGAGTGGCTGATTTATTGGGGTGAAATAAAGGAGGGAACCGGTTCAGCCTGGTTGCCTTTCAGCTCTGTTTATGATGCTGACTTAGGAAATGCTGAAAGGCAAACTGTGCTGCTGATGTTATGAGTGTTCTGTGTCATTTCTCAAGGATAATATCGGAGCAGACTTATAGCCGCACCATGCTCTGAATAGTTTGAGATGTATTAAGGCAAATGCAAGAACGAACACAAACGTTTTTGATGCAAAATATCACGTTTCATACATGAATACTTCATTCTTACAATATGTTTGAACAACACTGCCCCCATTAGATCACTGATGCACTTTAACCCAATATTTGTTGATTCTGGTGAACCTGACGAGTACCAGAATTTATTCATTAGTTATAAGGCTACTAAATTAATTGATAACTATTATATCTTATATTATTATTCACATCTAGATGTATTTAGATATTTCAATGTTATATTTTTGTTTTTGCTAAAATTATGATAGGACAACAGGTTTTCTTCATTGTAAACATCCTGATACGTTGCATGTGTTGCATTTTACTTTCAAAAAAGATTTAGATTATCACAAGTTTACAGACAGGACGCTGAGGATTCAGCCAAAGATTTTCCTTTGAAACTAGATGAGAGTCATGCCTTAAATATGTTACACATTTATTTACTGCCAAAATGCCCTTTCAGTGCTGAGGAGAAATGTGAACTTTACAGTGTTATTCTTCCAGTCAGTGAAACAACAGTTTGGCCCATTCTGATCAACCTCGAAACAGACACGTAGCAGAGGTTTTAGAGCAGCTGAAACATAATTTAACCTTGAACAAAATTTGACTTCATCACTCTCTTAAGACATTTTAGCACAATTATCTTTTAGTTAAGGAAAATATTAACGGTGCACGGTGGCACAACTGGTAGAGCTGCTGCCTCTCAGCGCGCAGGTCCTTGGTTCAAATCTCGGTCCGGGGGCCTTTCTGGGTGGAGTTTGCATGTACTCTCCGTGCATGCGTGGGTTTCCTCCGGGTGCTCCGGTTTCCTCCCACAGTCCAAAAACATGCATGTTAGGCTGAT
>JARVGS010000321.1:22769388-22780540 GCA_031762315.1 Hypsolebias antenori | reverse complement strand
TTCCCCCCCCCCCCCCCCCCCCAAAAAAAAAAAAGAAATATACATATATGTATAGTAGGGATTATTTATTTTGTAAATAACTAACTAAATTGAACTGCTACTTTTCAAATGTGGTGATTTTCTGCTTTTCCTCTCTAGTTCCTTTTTTAATTGTGTCTTTGTGATCCCACAATGAGCCTCAAATTTCAGTGTCACATCTTGTGTTAGACTCACCCGACCATCAAACTGAGAATAATTTCTGCTAATGAGTGGTGGCTATAAGCAATCATATGAGTTGGATGAGATTCAGAGGTGGAAAAGCATGTGGGGAAAAAAAAAAAAAAAGCTAATGAAAAGATTGATGAGGGCATTTCATTTCAGGAGCACAACCAGGAATTTGCTTCACAATTTGTTCAGCTTTTAATGGGGTTTGCTTTGTGGCTTGGTCTGCCAGAACCTGATAGTTATTGCTGAGTCATTTTGAAACGTTTAAAGGACGACGTTTGGTGCAAACATCCTAATAAGGATTTATCAATCATAGGCTACCTATTTTTAGTATATGAACAAAGGAATGATGTAAAATGAAAGGTTAGAGCAACATTTCCCCACTTATAATCTTCAAATTAAATTATTGAATTGTTTGTTTAAGACCCTTGAAATCACAGAGGAGTAAGTGTTTGGTTACAATGACCACCAAAGACAATGTGATGTTATTGAAATGTCCAAAGCTGATGTTTTAGCCCCATAAAAAAAAAATAAATAAATAACTGTGTCATTGCCTCAATGATGGCTTATTAATTGGAGAGCTGGTTTGTCATGTTGGCTGGATTCCCTCTTCACCAGTAACGTGCAAATATCAGCTGTGTGTGAGCCAAACCCAGCATGCAATTTGTAAAATGGTGAGCCCTGCCAAATGGCCTCCATTAAAAAAATTAAAATAATAAAAAAAAATCTCACCACACTCTTATCTCACATTAAATTGAATTTTGAAGGCAAGATGTAATTGTTCATTTATGACACACCATTTGCATTGAACCGGTGCAGTTTAACTGATGCTGTTATCTGCGGGTGCCATGTTGCCGCGGACACTTCATCAATGTGCGATTTACGTTTACAAGTGCAAAATAAAACTGCAGGGACACATCGAACCAATATTTCATGTTTTGTCGCAGCTTTAAACCTCCTGAGAACTGCAGCACGCTGTGGCAACAGGCAGAGAGCAGACGAAACGCTCACAGTAAAATAAACCGAGTTTAATGTTCTTTCTATAAAGTTTAAACACCAAGACACAAAAACAACCAGTTGTAGAAAATGGTGGACAATGTCAACCACTTGGCAGGGATACAATTGGTAATTAATCTTTATAGAAATTAGATTTCATGTTTAAATTTTGTCATAAAGAAAAAAAAAAAAAACAGGTTTGATTTGATCATGCAAATCCTTTTTTTTTTTTTTTTTTTTTTTTGGTGGGAACGGATCATATTGGGGTGCGTTCAATAAATGTTTTTAGTGGTCCACAGTGAAAAACAAAAATAAAAAAAAACGAATACATTCCTTCTCATAAATCTGTTCTTAATCCTGGTCCAAACGAGACTTTAGGGAACTTTTGATTACCGATGGTGACATTGGCAGCCATGTTGTAGCCATAGTCGAAGCTAACGAAGGTCAAGTAGGACACGTGTGATGTAAAGATCAAGATGAGGAAAACGCCCACCATGCTGGATATCCCAGGTTGCCTCAGACCCAGAGTTCTAGAAAAAAGATACAATGTGATTATATCTACTGTGAGAATAAAAAGCTAACTCGGAGACATTGAACACATTTTAGGAGCGCTTTTACTTTCAAAACTAGTTACATCATTGTTTGATTTTGTTGGATTTCTTACTAATTTACTGTAAGTTTAAAAAATGCACCCCAAAGCGAGCAAACCAAAAATGAAAACAGTTTAAATTTTTAATGTATTCAACTACAAGGTGATAATTCCTGCTTTAGAGCTTACCTGACACAACACAGGTAGATTGAGTAAAGAATGACTGCTGTTGCACAGAAATAGTCCATTTTCTGGAAGGACAAAACATTTTTATTATCGACACAAACTAAAATCAACAGAGGATTGAGCCTGTTGGTTAATGAAAACAGAAAAAAAAGCTCAAAAGTTTGTCACTAATGTTATCAGATGCTATTGAGTTGCTAAACTCATTAGCCTAAAACAAGAGTTTACTTCAGCCAGGTCATAGTCTAAACTGGCTCTTTCTACTCACCATAAAATACAAAAAAGATGTCTGAGTTTTGTTTTTATTTAACAATAAACTAAAAATCCATAAAGGTAGCTCTCAGCCACATTCAGGTCATCGGCTTGTATACGCAGTATCAGCTACAGATAATTACCAAGTCTGACTGAACAGGAGTAAATACAAACAAAGATCTAAAGGGTGAGCCATATGATTTATTTTGCTTCAGCAGATGAAATATGATAAGAAACTGGTTGATAACACATATCTAGACCCTTAATGACCATTACCTCAGTGAGATAGGTGTCCCGGGTGTGAAACACTGTGGACCAGAACCACGCATTCAGAGATACCTACAACACGCACAGAGGTTTAATTGTGTGGACAGAGAAAACCAGTCTGCAGCGAGAAAAAGCACAAGTGTCACAACAGCTGTATTCTCTTTTATGTATTTTTCACTTCCATAACCAACCAGAGAGAAGGCGTTGATGGTGTGGTACATGGGGCTCTGGCGCGGCACCGTGCTCCGGTAGCGCAGCATCATGAGCAGGCAGGCCAAGCCGTTGAGCAGAGACGCCAGCGCAGACGCCGGCTCTTCAAAACACAGGAAACGAACAAACGGCCACTGGGAGAAAACAAAACGCATCGTTCGTTTTCTTCTGATTCCTCGCGTGGAGTGTGCTTGCTCATATGACGATGAAGCACACTCTGGGTTCTCTGTTAGAGGGACTAACCTTGCCGTGGAACTGCGGGACCCTGTAACCCTCCGCCTGGTAAAGGCCCACGGTGGTCCACATGCACTGATATCGACAGTCGTCCCGACACGTCCAACCTGGGAGATAGAAACACACGAAAATGATGAAAGCCGAACTTAACTTGAACACATGATGTGATTCTCGTTACATTTTCTTTTAACCACATTGTATTTTCACTTGTTAAAAAAAAAAAAAAAGAAAATCTCAGTGTGTACGCACCCTTCATGACTGTCTATTGTTGTCTATTGTTGTCCACTGCTGTCATCACGCTTTGTTAAAATCAGGTCTCTCTAGTAAATGAGTCCCAAAGGCTCAATGGGATTAACCCGTATAAATAAAGGTTGAATGAAAAAAAAACTCCATATTTTCCAGAGTATTTTGCCATATTTTGCACGCATGACTGCAGGTTTACTCGAGGTTCCTAGAGATTCTAAAAGTAGAACGGGAGTCTACTATAAGACGTTCATTTTTTATAAACCATTTCATTAGGGTTGGCGTGAGTTTCCTGAAGTATCCTTTAGTTATTCTGCTATAGGTTTAGAATAATGGAGGACAGATTACATCTCATCACTCTGCTGCTGTTTTTACTCGCTCCACTGTTCATGTTTTAATTTGTTAACCCGTTATTGTTTTTCCATCCAGCTCGCTGAGGATGGATGCTCAGCCTGAGCCTAGTTCTGTTGGAGGTTTTCTTCCTGTTGAAAGGAAGACGCTTCTTCCCACTGTCGCCAAGCGCTCACTCGGGATGGGGGGTTGTGCTAACGTGAGGCGCAATCTGCGGCATTTAATAATGCACTAAGTGGGAATACGCTGTATTATGATTAAAGTGAACTGGCTGTAATTGGATTACACAGTGACTGCTGGTCATGGGCACCAGTGACCCCCACGACCCAAAAAGGACAAAGCAGGTAAAGATAATGGATGAGTCTGAATTGGATTTATGATTTGGACTTTTATTTTTTTCTTTTGTATAATGGTCTTGAGATGATGTAAACAAACTTAATTATTTTACAATTCAAGACAAACAAAATTACTTTTTTTATTTAAAAAGTATCAATCAAGCAATCAATCAACATTTTGCATTTTGTAAACAGGGAAAGTTGTTACAATCTTAAGGGAACAGACATTTTTGTTAATCCACAGTATAGACCCTGTTTAAAGGGTCAGTTTACTTTAATACATGGAATAGATTTATGGAATGGTTTGGAAAACGATGTCAAAAAAGCTAAATCAATGTTTATATTCAAGAAAATTATTAAGAATAAATTCTTAAATAGATATATATAAATGTAAAATTTCAAATGTACTATAAATCGGCAATTGTTATGAGTTATTAATTCTGTTCATGGATAATCTCTGTTTGAATTGATTGTTGAATAGATTTTTGTTTTAAGAAGGGGCAGATATCAAAAGAATTTTTATTCTTCTTCTGCTTCCTTTCATTTTTAATTTTTTTTCTTGCTCCATATGCTCTGTAATTTGTTTCTTTTGTGTTTTTAAATTTGAAATGAATAAACTAAAAATTAAATTAAAATGATGGGACTTATATGGCGGA
The DNA here is from genome assembly GCA_031762315.1 of Hypsolebias antenori. NCBI lineage: Eukaryota > Metazoa > Chordata > Actinopteri > Cyprinodontiformes > Rivulidae > Hypsolebias > Hypsolebias antenori. The sequence continues at coordinate 22,776,020 of JARVGS010000321.1, read as the reverse complement.
GTGATATGTATGGCGGAAAATACTGTAATTTCATCAGAGCCCAGAAAGACCCATGAGCTATGATGTTGTTTGAGGTGTATTGTTTTTCCAATGTGTCACTGTGATTTATGGCATCATTTGTTCTAGGCTGAATATTTGTTGAGGTAAAATGAAATAAACTGAAATGGTGTCAGAGAAAACTACAAAAATTGTGCACCGGAGGACGACTGCAGTTTACAGTTCATAATAGGGATGTACATATGTGTGTATAGTCCTGCTCATAAAAGTGTTCTGGTACCACTTTAAGACAGCGTAACATTCACCTTTCATTTTAGCAGCCAGGAGGAACAATGCCAGGGATGTGAAAGTATTTTTCTTTTTTTAGTTGGCTATCCTGATCAATGATAGCACTCTTTACCAGCTGGTGGCAGTAATGCATCATAGAGCTGTTTGCTAGACACCAATAAACACTAGAAGAAAAATAATAATTAATTTGTAGGCGTTTCAAAGTAAACACTTGAGCAGAAGCTGTCCCTGGTATATGTGGTAGTTTGGTTCTTTTCAGTTTAAATGAAATCTGTTTTTTGAGTTATTTGATTAATTTGCATAATCTGCAATCACCACCGCAAATTCAAGTTCCTCTCTCAATCCCCAAAGATTCTTACAGCTATCACCACTGATTTGAAATGGAAAATGATTCATTTCATTCTGGAGAAAAAAAAAGTGAAAGACCATCAATTCTCAAACAGAACCTTTTTTTGATTTTCTCTCTGCACCCACACATAAAGTTACTTGTAAATGTAAATGTGCTTTGTATTATCATCACCATATGTTCCCATACAACAATGAAATGAGTCTTCTGTATTTGACCCATCACATGCAAGTGGAGCCACTCCCTATGAATAAAATTATTTTTAAATTATGGCAAAAACATATTTTCTAATGTTATAATGAATTCAGTTCAGTCCAGTTTATTAATATAGCGTCAAGTCACAACAGAATTAATCTCAGGGCAGTAAGTCAAAGTTCAAAGTAGTGAGTCACATTCTGTAGTTTATTTTCAGATCAGACCTAAGACAGGCTAAATATAAGTTAATTTTTTTTTTTTTTTTAGTGTATTAATTACCTTTGCGAGTAGCGAATACATTCTTTTTTACTCTGGGACCACACAAGTGTCCTGTCTGGAGGGCAAATAGATTATTTCAGGGGATAACTACTTTGGCACAACATCCAGAACTGCAGACGCTCAACTCAGGTAAAACGAGGGCCTCTCTTAGCACAAGCACACCTGTTGGTGTAAACATGACACAAACAATTTATATGTAGCCTACAATTCAATTACAGTACTCACTGTGCTGATTCACTTGTTTGAGTCAGGAGTCAAACTTCGTACTTGGAGTTCCTTACTCTAACAAGACAGTCAGGAGTTTGATTCGTAAAGCACTCAGAGCACTACACCTAAGTAATGTATTCATTTATCATTGATGAATGTTGAAACAAGAAACTAGAGCTCCTGCTTGGCCCACATGGCTAATGCTATAGTTATGGTGCCCTGAGACGACTTCTGTTGTGACTTAGCGCTTTATAAGTAAACTGAATTGAATGTACTGTATATCTTTTTTCAAATGCAGCACAGCAGACATATGATAGCGACATGTTGCCTCTATTCTTTGCCTTTAGCTATAGCTAGCTAGCTGTAGCAATGAATGAATAAGTTAATGAGTTAAAGAATAATGACTCCCAGTTCAGTAAAATGACTTACAAGTTTTAAACCATTTGTTCACAATGTCACTAATCACGAATACCAGTATAGGCTATATGGATATGAGCCTGAGCTTGCCCATAATCTTGTTCCTGGAAAGAGAATGAAGGCCTCCATCATCACCATTATCATTTAGATGATATTTAGACTCATGAATTCCCAAGCAGGAAAACCACTGTGAAAATTACAGTGAAAAAAACAACAAAAAAAATCACTGTAACGCCACTTGATTGTTGATATGTGCTGCTGACTATCCATGCTGCTGATATATTTCATGTTGCTGTGCTCGTTCGTCCTCATCTGCTCACACAGACTCATGCTGTTGTTTGGCGGATTGTTTTGTACTAGCAGTGCTTAGTGTATTTTTAGTTTAGCATCTTTCTTAGTTCATATCTTAGATCTTATTACTGTTTTTCTTTACAATTTGTATTTTTGTTGGATGCACCTGGAACCCTGTGTACACAATTTAGTTCCGCCACATGTGGTGTGAATGACAATAAAGACACCTTGACCTTGAAAAAGAACATAAAATAAAAGCATGAGAGCGGTGCAGGAGTTATCGACCCGAGAAAGTTGAGCTGTCAAGCCCTACATCAAGCCTGCAAGTCACCTATCTAATCTACAACTTTCTGAGGGGACGCAAAGAGAGTTAAATAGCCCCAAACTCACTGTAGTTGTCAGTTTTCCACCATAGGTCACTGATGAGCCTGAAAGAGTTGAATGGAGGCGAGGTGAGTGACCAAAACTCTGCCCATTGCATTATTGTCTATATTTCAGCCTTTAGTGATGGAACTGGATCGGAATTGTGCCTATGTTGTGCAGAAATTGACCATTAAATATGGCATTGAAACAAACCATTTTGATTTCCATTATTTTTAATAGAAAAATTGTTTAAAATTTGAATTTTTAAAACAAGAAGTGACCTGTTGAAACAGAATTAAAATTGTAATTAGAGATTCTGCTAATGGTAAAACATGTATTTACATTTATTATTACATTTATCAGTACTCTGCACTGTCAATCAATTGTAACGATTTGGACTCAGTATGAAAAAAAAATATGGCATTGGTGCATCCCTGATTTATAAAACTGTGAATTGGATAAGTTTGGGATGACTAATGTTTAATGATACAGTAAATATGGAACACTTCCAGCTGTAATGGCTAAACTACATTGTCCTGTTTCAAACTGGAGTAGTATAATCTCCTGTCATAGCAAGATGAAATCAGGTCAGCATTGGCAAGACAAGTTTTAGCTTTTTTTGACATAAATCTGTTTAATGAAGTGCTGCATAAAAGCAAAGCATTAAAAAGACAGTTATGAGCAATAATATCAAACACAATCTCCACAACACCCATTCTTAAAATCAACTACTTTACAAGTTCGAAGGGCATCTGGAAGTGACCGTTAAAATATTGAAGATGACTGAGGAACTGGACTTTGTGTTGACTTTTGGCTCAGAAGGTTCGAGAGGCGGGGAGAAGGAGAAAGTTGTCAGCCCTGTCACAAAAACACAACGCTCAAAAATGTTCAAAATTTACAAAACATCAAAAGTCCTCCTGTAATATTGTCATGCAATATACATGTTGACGCAACCGAGACGAGTTTTTCAAGAGTTCTCGTGTCCAATCTGGCAGTGAACGGGTTAGAACAGCCCAGAATGGAGGGGGGATTTCTCTCCAGGCTGACAAGGTGACAGCTCTTCAACGTTTCTGCCGTCATTCCTTCCATCTTGGTTATTCAGGAGAACAGCTTCAGCCAGATTCCATCATTGAAACAAAAAGTTTTAAACGCTTGAGATCCAATTCTATTTGATCAAATGTTCTACTCAGGTGTTACATCACATTTCACTGAATAAACAAGCAAAAAAGCATCGAGTGAATCAATTTTTGTGACTTGTCTGTTCAACTATTCTACACTTAAAAGCCACATTAAGTTCCATATGTATAGATACACAGTGTGTGACACTGAACAGACCTGACAGCCTGGTATGAAATGCTACACACTGCAGGACAGATCCAGCATTTCTACTTCTACCACATTGTCAACACACAGGCTAGTGATATAACGTGATTGGTGCAGTTGCCTGGCAACAAGCAGCACACTTTTTAAAAAATTTCAAAGCAAAATAACAACAGAAAACAAACAAACAAACAAAAAACACTACAAAGCAATGCAAAAAATGTATAAAATAATAAATAAAGAATAATTAAAAAACAAACACAAATTAAACATTTCTCCTCATCAGATTGTTTCCAGATACTATTTTTGGCGTTTTACGACACCTCTACACAATAATAATCTTCATTATGGCCCTAAACAAATCCAAACTAATTATGCATCTTCATTTTTTTATATCACAATAGAATGGTCTTACTGAGTACATTAGAAAAAATGTGCAAAAATTAATTTAATTCATTAACTCTGCAGTTTGACCAGAACAGATCAACTATTTTTACACTATTTGTTCTCAACAAGACCCAAAAATCCACAGCGGGAGATAAACAGACACCCTAATAGGCCATTGACTTCCCCAGTCTCTTGAAAACTTTAAACATTAGCTGCAAAGAACAACTAGAAACAAGGAGGATTTGGCACTAAAATAAATCACTTATGCTCAAGTACATATATCCTCAAGTAAATAGCTGTTGGTTTATTCATTCTCCTTAATCTCTGACCTCTGTTTCTCTCTCTTGCAGTCTCTTTTCAGACAGGACGAGGGTGGAGGAGAAGAGTGGGGCAGTCTTTCACCCAGGCCAGAGTGTCTGGCAGTGTTTAAGTGGCACACCAGGACTTGTTTCAGTCTGCCAAGGCAAATTCATTGTGAAGGCAGGTGGGCCAACACACATCCTCACTCAGGACATAGACTTGTGTGTCCTAGTGTTTGTCTCTTTGCAGCCTGGCAACCAAGTCAGCAGCTACGAAGTCAGTGGGTGCAGAGCATTGCTATGGCAACCAACATAGTTGGGTAAGGCTGTAGCTGCTCTTGGATCAGTTTGGAGACTTTTTTTTTTTGGCGTCCACTTAGTGCCAGAGTCGTCTACAGAGTTCATTCGCTTAAATGTTCTTCCCAGGTTGGCCAGTGATCTCTCAGGTTTCTTCTTCTTTTAAAAAATAGACAATATTTGGGGTGATACAACTCAAAATGCAACTATGAGATAAAGTTTCACAGAAAATGAAACATTGGAGAGGTTTGCGATACTCTCTTGCCCTTCAGTTTGCTTTTGCACAATTATTTGTGCTAAATCGGTACATCCATTCTTGTCCACACACACATACACACACTCACAGTTTTTAACATAAAAACAAATAGCCGCCAGGGTGGATATTGTCAAACTCAATTCAACACAGCATTAAACAACAGTAAGTTCTGAAGGTGGAGTCCAGATTATCTCCCTGGCTTTGTGTTGGCTGAGTCCACCACTTGCGTTAGCAGTAACTGGAGGGATGAACCCTCATTTAGTCAACTGAGCCAGGGTGCAAGCTGAGCACAGGTGGGTCCAAGCAGGTGGGAGAGTAACTCAGGTGAGGTTCTTTAATCCAAAGAAGGGGGGCACCATTCTTGCCCTCTTGGCTCTTATTGTTGTTGCGACTCTTGAAGCGCACAAAGAGCAAAGCGATGAGGAGGATGCCGAAGATTGGGAAGGGGTAGAAGAAGATGAAATAGAAGAAGGACTCATTGGAACACACCACTGAATGGATGGTAGACACTGTTGGCAGAGAAGAACAAACTTACTTACAGGTGCAACAAAAAATAGGTTTCAAAAATCTTTATTGATAGAGTTCAGTGGGAAAAAGTAATTTTCAGTGACAGCATGTGATATATCTATACTGGTGCATTGACTTGTTTTTTTTAAACAAACTACAGTAGTCCCTCGTTACTTCACATTTTGTTTACTGTGGACTCACTCTATCACGTTTTTTTTTTAATTTTTATTTTATTTAAAGTACTGTACATGTACATAATATTTTCCACAAAAAAAGCGCCACCATTTTGTAGTTTTTTTTTCATCAAACCTTCACTGTTTTGCCAGTCTAAAGAACTACGTTACCCAGAAGCCGTCAGTTCACTTCCCGGAAGTCAACACTGCTCTTTCAAACACTGTCTGCAAATGGAGGGAATGTTAGCAGCAAAGTCAAATGTTCTCTAAGTCCTGTTGCTCACAGAACTGGCAGGAAAGTTACAAATAATTCTGAAGCTGAACTCATCCTTCAAGTTGTATCTTCACTGCTGAGTAGCTGGGCTGTAGATGATTAAGAATCAGTGTGACCCAAATTCTAGGAGCTGCAGACGACAGAAGGCTGTAGAGTTCAGTCAGGTTTTGGTTGCACGTTGCTGGTTTAGACCGGGCCAGAGGTGTTGGATTAAATCCTGGGCAGCAGCATGCGCACATCAAGCTGGATGGGGTAGTGGGCTTCAGACATGCTGTACCAGGACTTTTTTCATCTATCAAGTCGGACCAGAACCTAGCTGCTCCTGTATTGCAGAGCCTGGTAAGTAAAATGTTGTAGCTAATTTACATATAAGTACTGTACGTTGTTAAAATTAGTAGGTTTAAAAGTTTAGAGGACTGATTTGTGGGCTTGATTGCTGCCTAAATCTGCAGAAATGAACCGCTGGAATAAAACAGAGTTGGACTGTAACTAGAGCTGTTGCTGTTCTAGAGAGCTAGTAGGTCAAATTTAATAACATATGATGTTAAAATGATGTAAGTTTAAGAGTTTAGAACATTCCAAGAGTGTGGGAAGGGTTTCTAAAGCCTTAATACAGGTAGTCCCCGACTTATGTCGGTCTCGACTTACGGCAATTCAACTTTACGAACGCGCTCCAGTTGAAAAGCATTGCTTCCAGTTACGATGTTTATGCGACTTTACACCAAAAATATGGTAG
>JARVGS010000321.1:22702409-22715560 GCA_031762315.1 Hypsolebias antenori | reverse complement strand
TTGTCTCAGAAGGTCTTCTGGGACAGGATGGACATGTCTTGGACACGTCTTGGACACGGAGGTATATCCCTACAACAACAACTAAAAGGGCTAGTTTTAGCAGTTTTCCTGTAATTAATTTAGCAAATATATGACTACTAGAAACATTACAAGGAGTAAAACATACACATTACAAGGAGTAAAACATACACACTTTCACTTTATGCTTTATTTCTTCAAAGTAAGATACTGTACATACTTTTTCTACAATTTAAAAAAAATCACATAAGAATGCACAGTTTATTGTTTTACTTTTTAGAAACTGGACAAAAACTATATATTTTTTCCTTCTTTACAAGAATTTCATCTTTTATTTTGTGTTAGAGTGTAAACATATCAATAAATGTTAAAACTCATGATTTTTTTTTTTTTTTTTTTAGTTTTATAAAATCACCCCATCTGGCCAGAAATGCGCCCTCCAAAAAACTTAAGTGGTCTGTGGGCCACCAGTTAAGAATCCCAGTTGTAGCAGGTGTTGTGGCTCCGGACATGTTTAATTTAGTGAACAAAGAAGCAGAAATATCTCTTTTGATCGTAAAGGTTGCAGACCCCTGGTTTAGACGATAATTTTATTCAATGTTAACACTATTTCCAGACATCTGACAAGTTTATCAAATGCTAAAAAGGAGTCTTATACTTACCATAGACTGGGCTTGAGACGTGATTGAGACAGATTACCAGGCAGGCAATCTGTGTCCTGCCTGCCTGGATTATGAGCATCACTTGAACAAACACCCTGACAAATCTTAACATATTGCAGATGTTTATTGGTATTTTGCTCATTACTATTGGAAATATAGCGGTGTGTGTGTCAAAAACACATCCTTTATGATTGTCTATTGTTGTCATGACTCTTTGTTAAAATCAGGTCTCTCCTGTAAATGAGCCCCCGAGGCTCAATAGGATTAACTTGTCTAAATAAAGCTTGAATGGATGTGCGCCACTATTCAAAGCTCTTAGGTTTTTGTCACTGCAAGTCTTTCTCTGGAGTCATTCAAAGGTTGTTTGTTCTTGTAAGAAGTGGTGATGCTCATCTATTTTCAAAAGTTGGAGTGAAGGCTGATCATTGAAAGTGTTACCTGGAACATCGTCACCTCTCATTAGAAATGGAGGCAAACTCAGTAAGACACAAGGCAAAGAGATGAAGTATGGTGATGAAAAAAGAGAGCAGAAGAGATGTGCTCAGTCTCTCCACAAAGAGAACGAGAGCAGGATGGTCAGAATGTTACCGAGAGCCAGAGAAAGTGAAGTAGACATGGAGCCAGAGGAAACCAATTAGGACAGTGATGGGAGCCTAAATCAGGCTGTTATTCAATACAGTGCAGCCTGTGTGGGAGTATTACAATTCCCTGCAGCTTCATAGAGTATTTCTTGTCTCTAGCTGGCAACGGTTTCAAAGAAGGATAACACAGAATTTTAGCTTTGCGTGTTGCTCTGAAGAAAACCGTCTCCATTAGCAAAAATTTCCTACACCCTCTTACAACCAGACTGAAAAACAGGCAGACCTTTTTATATTCAGCTCTGACATGGCACTTTTATTCCTATATCTACCTGAGTCGTGTTTAATTGTTTTTATTTTTTTAAAGATTAGCTCTACATTGTCATTTTTATTCACAAAATAATAAAATTACACTGTCTGTCACAGTTTTGATAGATTGAACCTAAGAAGTGTTAGAAGTTTAATCTTGCTGGAGGCCCCGTCTGGTCTGCTCTGACTCGTAACCTGGTTTAGAACAGATCATACGGTCTCAGCTGCTCGCGATGAGCGATTCCAGGGTCAACACCCGATAAGGAGTCATTGTTGTTTGCTTGCTTCCAACACTTAGATAGATTTGCACATCTGTGCCTCGGATGTGAAGGCAGCTGGGGCGTTCTGTTGCACAGGGCCTCCGCCTCCGGTTCTGGGTTGCGACAGTTCGGATGGACACCTCAGCGCTGAGCTTGTAATTTTTTTCTGCCTTACCTACATTAAAAGGTAAAAATAAGTTATCTCTCTTGATTTTATTGAGTTCGTGTGAGTTTCCGCTGACAGAATTCAGACTTGAACAAGGAGTATGAAGAAAAGTACATTGTTTTTAAAAATAAAAACATCCAGACAACAATACTTAAACACACACACAAACAAGAAACAGTTTCTGGAAAGTACTAGGAGGCACAAGGGAACCAGATGTGGTATAGGACCACATAATGCCCAACTGAGCAAGCAGCGGGAGCTGAAGGGTTGGAGCTAATGAGTGGAGTGGCTGCAGATGTGACTGGTACTCCAGAGGTGGAGATGGGTGGAACAGACTCACTGAAAAACAAACTGACTGAGGAGAAGCGGTTGGTGGCACAAATACGCAAGAGGCACTTTCAGAAGACAGTTCTGCAAAATGGCCGCACAGAGCAGTCCGTCCCTCCAGATGTTCATAAATCACAGAGTCAGCCACTTTCTACTCAGATGTGCGTTTAGACATGAAGCAAGCGGAGCAGGATCAAACGAGGCATGGAGCAGAACTCAGCTGGGTTGAAGTGGAGCGTGACGCATTAAATGCGTCATTTACTGATTAATTAACTCACTTTAACAATCATCTTTGACGGGAGTCAGCAGAAGACGTCTCAGACCACAGATCACGACACTGGCAGAGTTGAAGCCCGAAAGCTCCTCTGAGGCAGCCATGACCAAAGTGGTTCCAAACATCTACTGTTTCAACACAAAGAAACTGTCCAGAGGACCTGGATTTTTTTTTTTACCTGGATTATTGATTCGAACCTTTGACAAATTGTATTTGGGTGTAAGTGAAGGTGTGATTGGTTGTTTGTCTCTATGTTACCTGTAATGGATGAGACCTCTCCAGGGTATACGTCACCTCTCGCACAGTGACTGACAGGCACCAGCTCCACGAAACCTGGAAAGAAGCAGGTAAAGAAAATGGCTGAGTGGATTCGCTCATCTTTATTCTGCAGTCTTGATGTTTCACGTCAGCGCTCGGCAAACAAAGTCTTAAAACAAGACAACATGCACAGATTCGACTGGAACACACAAATACTTGCTGACGCCATCTGGAGCAGGCTGTGCACATGTACAGATGGACTGTATTTGTTGTCCGCCTGGCTTCTGTGTGACATTTATGTGAAAGCCTGAATCGGTACATGTTCCTCCAGAATACCTTTTTAAAGCAGTGTAGGGAGGCCTTTGCTCCCAGGAACTCTTAATTTAGCTAAAGTTAAACTAGTGTTTAATCTCCAAAATTAAACAGTTTATGAGCTTAGTTCCCTTTGTTTCTCAATTTGTCAAGATGCTGTTTCCTTTCTTTTGATTTAAAAAAAAAAACAATTGCTCATCCTGCATTAATGTGCTGAGTTGATGTTTAATTTCTTGACACTTTTAAACAAATTATACTGAACTTTGTGCTCTATCATTTTTTAATCACTAAACTTTTTTATGTCTTTGTGTCCAAATTCTAACTTTATGCACTTAAAAAGATGATCAAAAAAGTGCTGGACTGTTTTTTTTTTCTGTAGGTCTGGTGTGACTTGTTTAATGTCTTCACTTCAGTGAAGCAGATTCCTCTGAACTGCAGCACTTTGATGGTTTGGAGCCATCATCACTGCTTGTGATGCAGCTTATAGAAGCTTCTGATCCTTCAAGGATGGATGCTGGTCCACCTTCAAGAAATTCTTCAGTAGTCTGAAAATGAAACATGCAAGAGAATAAAATATATAAATACACAAAAAAAAAAAAAAAAGATGTAATAATCAGTAATGGTCACATATACCTTTTTTAAGTTTCATCAACTAATTTCAGTGTAGGATACAATGCAATGTTGTTGCTTTCAAAAGGCTTTATGCCGACGATGGTTGGTCCAAAAATAAGATTTTTGATTTACCGTGTCCTGAATGAGTGAGAGACCAGCATATTGATGGCTTAGTTTTTGATTCCTCTCTTAATATCAAATAAACACATTTTATTTCTGCAGATTTTGGCTTTATTCTCACAACCATATTGCACCATTTTAAATACACATTAATATATATAAACAGGAAAAAAATCCCTAATTTTGGTTCCTCTAAGTGGAGCCAATATTGCTTTTGTACTGTTTGTCAAGAGAAAACAGTGCCATTTAAAATGGTGTCCATGTGAACGAGATGTGTCCCCCTCACATTTAAAAATATATTCACCTGGAGCCTCTCTCATGTACCATGACATATTAGTTCAGCTGTTTCTACTGCTGTGAACAAATCCACTGATAAATAGGAGAATAATCAAACCACTTAAAGTCCACTCTGGGTTTTCCTGGTTACCTACAACAACTTACACAGCATGCAGAGTTTCCCTGAGGTCACCTGGCTTGGCAGGACGCTCATCTCTTTGTGGGGTTTTTGTTGATGGTTTATACCTAGATATCAGGACCAATGAGGACAGAGACCAAGACAGAATAAGTTTACAGTGTTTATTTACAAAGTGAGAAATACTGTAATAAGCCAGAGAGGGGTCTGGAACCCTGTGGAGCAAAAAGGTGGTTAAAGTTCTTGTAGTGAAGGGTGATAATGTTATTGCGGTTTTCTCCTTACTATGGAGATGGGGGTCAGAGGTGGGGAGGGTTGACCCCAAATGATTCCAGGTGAAGGAAGTGCAGGTGTTCAGGCAAGAAGGCAGCTGATGAGACACAGAGGAGCTTGAGGTCCACAGAGGAGGGTTCAGGAAACAGGAGGACATCAAAGTGGAGGCATGGAGAAAAATATAAATCATTAATGTTTGGTTTTAAACACGAGTAGAAGATTGGAACGACTAGAACAAGACTACGGCTGGCAGGTAATGCTCTCATGCTGGCTGAATGTCTTCTGACATATGCTCCTCATGCTCAACAAGTTGAAGATCCTCAGATGTAGCTGAGTGTGACTGTGGGTGCAGCAGCTGGCAGAGCACAACTCCCACATTATGTGCCAATCGACTGTAAATCAAATGGCTCCATGGGGGTAATAAAGATCTTTGAACTTGAACAAGCCATGGGAATCACTGGTGCCCATGTCCAGCAGTCACTGTGCGAGAGGCTGGGTACACCCTGGACAGGTCGCAAGTCCACCCCACCCCCACCCATAAATCCATTAAATATCAATATGTCAGATCAATCACATTTATTGTTGGTAAATCAGTTTTTTGTATGGTATATTTTTTATTCTTTAAAAACATTTGATTTCTAACATGAAAATATTTTTCTTTTATTAGAAATAAATTAAGATAACATAAAAAAATGTATGATTTTATTGGAATGACAGAGGTCTATTAGAGAAGTAGTGAAAAGGTTTGAAACGTCTTACAAATGTGTTCAGGTACACCTGCACCTTTATCTGGACCTGCCAGTCTGTGTTCATCTCTCCTTCCTGTCCTCTCAAACCAGCCGGTCAAAGCAGATGGACGCTTGTCCTGAGCCTGTTCTGCTGGTTTCTTCCTTTTGAAAAGGGAGTTTTTCCTTTCCACTGTTGCCTTTGTGCTTGATCAGGATGGGAGACTGCGACAAAGCCAAGATTCAACACATCCGCTGCTACCTTAGATAGTGAACTTTACTAATTGGCTTTTCTATGTATGTGGATGATCCTGTAAAGTGCCCTGAGACAACTTTGTTGTGATTTGGTGCTTTATAAATAAACTGAATTGAATATTAGTCTGCGTCTCTCTGTTCTTCGTTGTATGGGCATGGTCATGTATGGCTCCTTGTTCCTGTGTTCCTCCCTCGATGTCGTGTCTCCTCGAGGTGAAGTAAGTTTGCTGCCACTCCAACTTTTTGTTTTCATGTAATAAAACGGTTTAATCATTCTTACCTCCAGCGTTCCCCGAGTCCTGCCTGCATTTTTGGTTCAACCACCACCAGATTCTAACAGAAAGTAGAGGAACTTGTAGACAGTGCACCCGGTGCTGTTGACAGGGCGACATACCCTCATTGAGATAATGATTGGGGAAACACTGACAAGTAGAGTTGCACTCGGGCACCAAAAATCTGACCCGACATGGCCCCAGCCCATAGCCATCATTTCTGAACCCCACCCGATCAGACGATTTAACAGTAATTACAGGTCCGAACCCGAAAATCCCCTGACATTTTAATTAAACTTTGACTGTTTACATAGTTATTAACGGTCGGCGGACGAGCGCAGCTGAGGGGACAGAAGATCGGAGCTGAGGGGGTGTTTGTCCTTTCATGGCCGTCAAAGTGCATTAAATCCCTGCTTCTGCTGCATTCTGCATTATTCAGACATGGACCCTGCTCTGACATGTCTGATATTTTGGGATCTGCACCTGTTGGGTTGTCGGCCACGCGTGCAGCAGATGAATGAACGTCCATTTGGGCGATGGATCTCTGGCAGAAGTCCATCTGAAGCTTAACTGAACTTTTTACCTCTTTCAAGGCCGGTCAGCATGCGGTGAAATGGCCGCGTGCGGCTGTTGAAGGTATGGCAAGCCATGTTGCCATATAATTGGATTGTCAGCCACGTGCGTCCACTGACGAAATCAAAAGCCCGACCCAGCCACACATTAAACACATTATTATGGCCTGGCCCTAATCCGAGCCGGGCGGGACCGGGCTCTGTGTTCGGGTTAGAAATGACAGCTCTACTGACAAGAACTTAATTTTTAAAGTGTGCAAGATGATGAAGCCAGCCAAAACACAATTCACCAAATATTCCCAACTAAGATTTTTATTACAAGTTAAAAGAATGCTTGGAAAAACTAAGTTCCTGCATGGACAAAGCCCAAGTTCACCTTTCACAACCTTTAAAAAAAAAAAAAACATTAGTAATTTTATACCTTTAACTTTTTGGAAACACATGAATAAACATGAAGCCTCCTAATTTCACTGTCTCTATGATTAGAAAAAGGAAAGGGAGCAACAAACAGAGGAAATAAAAAGTTATAAAACAAGTGCATTTAAGCAGGCTCCACAAAGAAAGGCACTGAAATGAATGAACACAGCTACGCTTTCATTTGATGTCAAAGTGACGTGTTTGTAAAGCCTCGTCGCATCGATCGCTGCGTCGAGCAGAAACAATAAGCCCACACTTGCTGCTCTGTTTCAAAAACATTTTCATTCGTATTGATTTGAAGAGTCTGCCAAGAACACTGTCGACCATTTCCTCTTCTGTCCCCGGCAGAGCTACATCTGCAACACGGTCCCATGGCACGCTCACTAAACACAAACCACTTAAACTGATGCAGGGATTTGATCCAGCTGTTTGTAGATGTTTCCTCTTAGACAAACATCCACTCTAAACAAACAAACAAACAAACAAACAAACAAACAAACAAACGACATCGGTCAGAAAACAAAATGATTAAGCACACGGTGAAGTTTAGCCAGAAGCCCAAACATACCGGGAGTCACCATTTCTTCATGGGCTTCTAAAAATACAGGATAAAATAAACAAACAAACAAACAAACAAATAAATAAATAAATAAATAAATAAATAAATAATTATATCAGAAACAATAACTTCCTAGGGCTAAATTTGTTTAAAGAGAAAATGTTAGTAAAGGTATAATACACAAAACTAAAAGTGAGAATACACGTTTCCCCTCTAGCTCTAATAAGTTTACACTCACACTGCAGGTCTTAAAGCTCAATTCAGATTTGTTGTTTGGATCTAATTATTATTATTTATTTATTTATTTATTTATTTATTTATTTATTTATTTATTTATTTATTTGTTTGTTTGTTTGTTTGTTTGTTTATTTATTTATTTATTTATTTATTTATTTATTTGCTTTCAAATCCTATACATGTTGCCACTTTTGTTACTTTTTATCTGTCTGAACAGGTCTTACTTATGAATGAATCCTCGAGGCTCAGTGTGATTTATCTGTAAAAATAAAGATTGAATGAAAAAAAAAGATTTTGTAACATGTTGCAAATACCTGAGTTGACTGGTAAAAATAAATAAACTAAAATAATTGGAGAAATAAAAGATCAGTTTAGAATACTGTAATATATGACATATGTCAAAATAAAAACTCATTAGATGTTAAAAAAAGAAAAAAACTTTACACTGCAATGTATATTTTTTAATTTTCCTTATCAACCTTGGCAAAGATTAACAGAGAGGCTGATGAGAAAATATCTAATTTATTATACATGTAATCTTTTAAACATCTGCACATGTAAAATCAAATTTAGGCACAATATACTGTAGCAGCAGGAATTTGTGTTTGCGCTTTTGCAAAACTTTTTTCAGATATTTAAAGATTTGAGATATTTTACGTGTGCGTGTTTGGAGATAATGGTTGTTCCGTGCACATGAGGTGAAGCATGTCTGACACAGGTGCCGTCAATCCTCTGCAAGTCTTTAAAACTGCCATCCTGCTCTACTTCATCTGCAGCTTGTGCTTTCATCTCGCTCTCTTCCTGATCTCCTCCTCCTCTTTCGACCGTCTGAAGTGATTGACGGTTGTCGCCCCTCTGGCTGGCCTTTTAAGTCCAATCACACGGGGATAGAAGTGTGAGGAGCACAAGGACACAACGGTGAGAGAGACGATGGCATGAGGAGCAGAAGACGATCGTTTAAGAAGTCTCATCTGTACACTCCTCATGCAAGCAGCGTTTTTAGCATCTCTCTCTACTGGGAAGGTAAAAAGCACAAAGAAATCAACACAAAGTTTAAATGCTGTTTTAATAAATACGTTTTTTTTTATATATATTTCCAAGTTTTTGTTGAACGAGTATTAAACGATGAGTGAAGGTTTATGGTCATGATCATATCACGAGGAAGGATCATTTTTGGAGGAACGGCTGGGAGTTACGCTGTTCTTTGGCTCTACTACAAATGTTCATCGTTAATGACACCAAGTCACTAAAACACACCTGTTTGCTGATAATTCAGTAATGAATAAACTAACATTCCTTGAAGGAATTCGTATTGCCTGCTGACTTGCAAGCTAAAATTTAAAACAAAGATACTGCATGCATTAAAACTGAGTGTGTGATGAGGAAGACTTTCAGCTACTACGACACCAAACTGATGAGCTGGGGCGGCCATCTTGAATCAAGGCACATTCAAAAATTACATTCTGAGAGATTTAACAAAAATCCTTTCACTGGTTTATTAGATCAATGCCAAACACACACAAACACTACCAGTTACTATATCACCCATTGCTCATGGCAGCGGGCAATAACTACCGGTAAGAAAGCTTTAAAAAGATTTAGGGCTTCACTTTCTGTGCAGGAACACCATCATGGTCACAATGTGCTGGGAATAAAAAGAATAGTGCTGTAAGATTAAGATTTGAGCCTGGTGCTGATATTTGTTACAATCAGCCCTGCTGACGAGCGCTGCAGATGTTCGGCCGCAGCTCAAGTGGTTCCCATGCACTTCTCGGTGGAGGACAGTCTTGAGCGTCTGTGTTTGAGTGTGTTGTTGCAAAGCAAATGGTCGTTTGGCAAACCCTGCAGGGTAATTACTGTTAATTACTCAGTAAAACTAAGAGCACTGCTGAGAGGCAAACAGAGCGAGTGGGCGATCCTCGGCTCCACTTCACGAGAGTTCGTCCTCGCCGCTGAGCTGACGCCACGTGATGACCCAGAATCCCTTCGACATACATAGGCGTACCGAGGTCAGGAAGAAAAACAGAGAAACATGTATGGTAAATCTGCCTACACCTGACTTTTACCATACAATATCAGACTCATTCACATCCTCCGTGCCTTTGTTCTTCACTGCAAGAGCTGTTGATGAGTCACGATGAGGGTTGGAGTGATTCAACAGGGATTATTGAGAGAGATGAGGGTGAAGTAGGAGGAATGAAGACAAAGAGGAAGAAAATAAAAAGGACAAAGAAGGTTGGTTGTTACATCCCACTACTACTCTGACTTCAGAGAAGGGACTGGATAAATACAATTTATTACCCGCTGCCAAAGACGAAGGCGGCGTGATCATGATTTTGCCAATGCTTGTGCATGTTTGTCCGCCATGTTACAAAAATATCTCATGAACCAGTGGATGGATTTGCATAAAACTCTCAGGATAGTAATCATTGGATGAGTTTCTACAACTGATTTAACTTTTGGAGACAATCCCATTCAAGATAGCTGCTGCAGTTAAGTAAATGTAGCAAACAAACATTAAAAAATGCCCATATCTCAGCCAATTTTACAGATATAGAGCTCCAATTTGGATTGGTAAAAGCTAAGATTGCCAACGTATATCTAATTACTAACTGATCTTATGTTTTAAAACTTTTCCATTATTTGTGGAATCAATTATCTGTTTGTTCTCAAACAACATCTTGAACTACTATACTGATTTTATTGAAAGCAACTCTCAGAATGTAATCATCTACAATTGACAAAATGTTTGCATCTGTCCAGTTCAAGATGGCTGCCCCAGCTAATCAACATTAGCCAAGACAAAATGGTTATAAATCCATCAGTTTTTTTTTTTTTTAGATAATGACCTAAAACTAAATTTTCTAGAAGCTGAGACATGCCGCTTTGCCATTAGTAAGTGCGGCTCCGCTCGGTTCTCCTCGGTTCTTCATGTGATTTGCCACTAACTTTGAGGCTGATCTGTTTCCCCGCTCTGTGGGTGGGATCGTCAGTGCAAACTGGGTGGGATCGTAACTGGTCTTTTTTTTTTGTACAAGACACTCCACCCTTTGTGGTCCTTAATCAGCCTGATGTGAGCTCAAACCCAGGAACAGCTGCAGTGAAAGCTGCTGAGTCCAACAGTGGAGATATTCTGTTTTTAAATCCATTTGGAGACCAGAACAGAAAACTGAGAAGAACAGAGGAAAGTCAAAGCACAGGAAATTTCTGCCATCATGGTAGAACCTTGTTTAAAAAAAAAAAAAAATCCATGGCTTGTGTGTATGAGGCTGTGATGGTTTCAATAGTTGGAGCAGGGGTCTTGTACCTGTTTCTGGGTTTGATCCCCACTTGAATCTTCTATTCAGTATAGTGATGATACATTATATCATCACTTTTCACTTTACTATTTTAGAGTTATTTCACTGAACTTTTTTCTCCCATTTAACTTTGTAAATCTGGAGTAATATTTCAGAATTATTACTTCGAATTGAATTAGAAATTCAATTCAGAAAGCTGCATGCCTGTTGGCTCGGGGTGGGAGGCGTCTGTTTCTCTAATTTATGAAGCCGAGACACGTTTTTCACGCGACACAACCTCGACCAGCGGTTTATAGACACATACACACAGACAAAAACAACAACAATAAATTAAATATTAAGCAACATATATCTGCTTTTTTCACCAGAAATGTAACATATTTTGTAAAAATTTTCTAGACATCCAGGTACTGAAGACTAATATTTTTGCAGGAGCCGCCACTGCAATCGTGTCTGTTTGTCTGTTAGCAAATTACCTCATGAACTATTTGGGGGAGGGGGATTTTAAAGAAAAAAAAAAAAGTTATTATTGGATGGACATCCACAGATTAGTATTTGGATTCAGCCTTTTTAAGATGGTTTTCACAGATAATCTACCTTTGCCAACAGAAAATGCTTAAAACCTACTTAAAATGACAGCTGATGAGGTAAAGTTTATGTGGTAGTAGTGGAGAGTCATCCTCAACTCATACTCTGATCACTTAACACATCTCGCAAGATGTGCTGTATCAGATAGCTGTGGCAGCCATATTGAATTAAAACTCATGAAAGGAAGTGGGGGGTATGCACTTTTTTAATTTAGATACATGTATTTATTTCTGTTACTTATGCACAAATGATGCAGCTTTCGCACGCTTCAACAATTTAAATCTTTGTGCATACAACCATTAATATGTTAAATAACAGTCTGAACACTTTATCAGGACTCTTGGAAATAAAACAGCTTCAAATAACTGAGAAAAGCTGAGCTT
This sequence comes from Hypsolebias antenori, assembly GCA_031762315.1. Lineage (NCBI taxonomy): Eukaryota > Metazoa > Chordata > Actinopteri > Cyprinodontiformes > Rivulidae > Hypsolebias > Hypsolebias antenori. The sequence goes on along the minus strand of JARVGS010000321.1, from coordinate 22,703,672 downwards.
AAAGGCGCAAGCCTCCACATTTAGAGTTAAATAAGAGAACTAGAGGGTGCATTGGTCACATAACATTGTGACTCACTGGAGGAACGAGAGCCATAACCAGAGAGGGCAAGCATCTGGGCATAGCATTGTTGTAGATATTGACAAAATAGCCAAAAGTTAGGGCTGGTTATGTAAATATTGTAAAAATTATTAATGATAATATTAGAATGTATAAGCCATCTAATATAAAATGTAAAAATGCCACAAAGCTGTGTGCTATGGTTGTATCAACCAAAGAGTAAACAAAAAATGTACCTAATTCCACAAGTAAGTAGATTTGGTCTTATTTACCTCAATGCGAATGTGGTCCAACCATAGTTGAAGCTAACAATATAATTGTTTAAAGTTGAAATTAGCCTATAAAGCTGATATAATCGCTGTTAATTATTGAACTGGCTAGTAGATATTAGCTTCTGTGGATATATTGTTATACCGAGTGTAGGGCTGTGCCGAATCATGCCACAATTTAGTACAATTTACTAAATAGTACAATCTGGCATTGCCTCTGATTAATGTGACATTTACACAGTGTAAAATAATATTATATATTTGACTGATATTTTTGTTTGTTTGTTTGTTTGTTTGTTTCCATTACACAAGCCTGACCTATTGCGAAAATGTTAGCCAGTATCAGTAGAAACAAGGTTTCATTCTTCAATCCCTGGGTATGCAGTGAAAATTTAAGTGTCGACTACATAACAGGGCAATAAATGTGCTATTTCAAAACTGTTATGCAATACCCTTTATATGTAATTTCTGAGTTGTGTGTTATTGACCGACTTCAGATAGTTTAGATCATCTTTTAAGTTTTGTCCACTGTTTTTGATGCATTTCTGTGTAATTATGTGCAGTATTATAGATCCAAGAAAAAAAAAACATAATGAAAGAAAGACAATATGCTTCTCATTTGTAAGCCAGCAACGTGAGTGGTAAAATGGCAGCACTGCCAGGAGGTCTCATCAGCTGCAGCCGAGCAGCAGCTAACAAGGTTCTTCTAAAGCACAAGTAGAGCAATGCTGCAGACCACTCTTTTTATCAGCAAAAAATAATGGAAGCCCTTGTTCATGCATTGTTAAACTTTTTTTTGTCATCCCAGTTTTGCAATAAAACTAATTCAATTGGGCTTGTATCAGTAGTTATATATATATATATATATATATATATATACAGGTAGTCCTCGACTTAAGGCGCCCTCGACTTACAGCAACTCGGACTTAAGAACGG
>JARVGS010000321.1:22457122-22472781 GCA_031762315.1 Hypsolebias antenori | reverse complement strand
TGCATTTATTAAGGAAAAGTTAGACTGAGACACACCTTTACTATAATTTCAAGCAAACAAATAATTGTTTTTAAGTGTTAATCTTGATAAATTCATGTTAAAGTCCTTCTGTGCACGCTCCCGTGGCCGTCATTTAGCAGCCAATCTATTTTTGGCACATTTGCCTACGTTTCCGGGTGGTCAGCGGTAACGCATAATAGATGTAACTTATACGGTGATGCAACTTTTTTAATGTTTTTATTTCCCCCACTTTATTAGACGTATTTGGACTGATGCGACTTATACTGCGGTGCAATGTATACGGTGGAAAGTACGGTAATCATCTGTACAGCTGTACAGCCATACTTTAATACCTGACAATTTAATTGAAATTCATGATGAAACTGCGACGAGACTCTATCATTAATGTTGATAAGCGAACATCTTTTGCTACGAGTAGCACTTAAAGTATATGTTATAAATAACTCTCAGCTACTACCAAGCCAAAATTCAGCACATCTGTAAAACTGACTGAGTTGGAGCCATTTTTGATGGGCTGTGGCAGCCATCTTGAACTGGGTTGTAAGAGGTAGAGTACAGCCGATGATTATTTCCTGAAGAGTTCATTAATTTCTGTCCACTACGTCATGTGATATTTTGCTAACAGACAAGCACATAATTACACAGACATTTGCAAAAACCTACTTGTTAACCATTCACATTTCAATGAGTTAAAGCAGCTTGACATTTTGTTTCATGATGGAAGGGATTTGCTCCATCACTTAAATAAAACGGGCATGGTTCTTCTTTCTCGTGAATACTTTTAGAACATTTTTGGCCCAACAGACCCAAATCCAGAACAATGATTCTTTGAGAACGTGCGTGCTCAAAACCTAAACAACTTTACTGGAAATTTTTCCGTCTACTGTTCACGTCTCATGACTTTTAGGCATCAAGACAAAGCAATAATAAAGAGTGGGTTTCCTTATCGTCCTTCAAGACTGAATGTCCTGCCGTGAAAGCGTCCTCACCTCCATGAGCAGCACGCAGAAGAACCTCATGCACTGCGTTGCACTGTCGTGCACAGGTTTGCTTTGGATTCCCGTCTCCTCCCTGCAGGCTACAAACCCATGAATATTTAAATAGGAACGGGACTTCCTCTAAACATCAATCAAAAGCTTGTTTATTCAATTACAGGCCTTAGATCTGAGCTGTGCAACCAACAGCAGCTTTTGATGAGGAGAGTCCGCCTCTGGCAGCGCCTGTGAAGATTCCTACCATGTGGACAGTCAGTCAATTAAAAGCAGGCCCTGCAACGACTGGCAGGCCTCCACGAGTGGAGAGTCACTGGATGTTTATTCAATGACGCTTTGCTCAGGAGAAACCTTTAGTGTTGAAAAGGGCTCAGGAAACAAAAGAGATCTCGATTCATTTATTTATTTTAAATAAGATTTTGTGTTTGAGGGAAAATGAGGAGGTGTGGGCTGAAATTAGATCAAATAATCATGCAGTTAAAAAGAAAAAAAATTAACTATCATTTTGTGAAGGAATGTATCTTTCTCCTGCCCTGCATGCAAAGCTTTTAAAAAAGATTACACCTGATCTGTCAGTGCTTGAAGTTTGTGATGAGGATGACTCCCGGCTACCACCACACACACTGAGTAACAGCTCAGAATCGGTGAAACTGACTGAGCTCTAGCCATACATGCAAAAGTTGATTAGCTGTAGCAACCATCTTGAACCAAATGCTGAGCTGTATGCAAAGACTGCTGTCTTTATGCTTTCAATCACTTTTTTATTCAATATTTTGCTAACAGACAGCCAAGTTTAATTTGAACAGTAAATTCCAAATTCTATAAGAAAGTTTTGTGTGATCAGAACTCATTTTGCGAACTTGGCTACTACAGAATAGGTTTACTCATTTTCTATAACTTTGAGTTATGATCATTTTTGTGTTTGTTTAGCTGTGGCGGCCATCTTGAAACAGGTTGCCTTTGAAAGTTGCCAACTTAAACTTTCACATTTTGGGAATTTCACTAAAATCCATCCCTTGCTTCATGAGACATTTTTCTAACAGATGAACAAAGACAATTTGGAGGCGGGCGATAATCAGTGATGAGAAAGAAAAACAACAGGTTTTTTTTGTATTCAGACCTCCATGAGGATTCGTTGACTCCCACTGGCAGAGGATCAGTTGATGGAAGGTGTGTCATTTATAACCGCCCCGACGTCTCTGTCAGTCAGCGATTGCACAACGCTCACACAATCGTTTCAAACTGCAGCAAGTGGTTGATCCTGCAGAGGAGCTGCGCTCGACACAGATCTGTCTCACGTTAATAAGAGCCAGGCCCATCAGGCAGAGTGCTGTTGTTGGCCCGCAGCTCTGCTCATCTGAGGCCTGGAGGGGGGCTGCAGTCGTCGCTTCATAAAATGTTTGCTTTTTCTATTATCCTAATACAACGAGGCTTCCTGCTCTTGAGCTGGTTTTGCTAATTGGGTCAATCAAAGATCAGAGTATTGTGTCCTGCAGAAATGTTGATTTAGTCCCATTAACATAAAAAAAAACCACACGGCAGTGGGATTAAACGCACACTGAGATGGACGGGTTGGCCAAAGACATATTGCATTAAATAGAGTACGATGATTAAAGCAATAGTTTGGTGTTTCGGGAAGAATGCTTCTTTGTTTTTTGTAAATTAAAACAAAATAGTTTTTGAACTCTTTTGAATTTATCAGAACATCAGAACCATTTCATCATTAAAAAAAGGGCTGGATCTACTGGAGGTAATTTACGCACACACACACACACACAAACACACACACACACTCACACACACGCATTAATCCCACATAAACAGTTTTCATACATCATTGTTGTGGTTTAAATAATCATTTCAAGTTGGTTTAGTTTAATTTATTTCAGTTCGGTTGAGTTGGTAATTCACACAACAAGTCCTCTCAGGCAGTGTTGCCAGATACAGTTGAGGTTTTCCAGCCAAAAAGTGTTAAAAACCGCCACAGCACACAAAAATCTGTCCAATCAATATATTGTTACAGTATATTTACTGTTTGAACATGAACGCACATCAGCACAAGCCAAGGTAATTTAACAATATGTGGCAAAACGCAGCAATCCATCAAAAATCTTCCCAGAGTTCCCAGCAAAATTAGAATGAAAATCGCCCAATCTGGCAACACTGCTCTCAGTTGCTGCACAGAAAGTAAATTGGCCCAGTTTACATACAGCCCTAATCCCAAAGATGTTGGTTAAAATGTAAAAAAATAAAATAAAATGCATTGATGAGTAAATCTCATAAAGCTATATTTTAATTTTAATCAGAGTGGAACATGGTAAACATATCAAATGTTATGTCATTTCTTACGTTCAACTTTTCAACAATTCTGACACTTAGCTGATTTTTTTATTTAATAATGCTTCAAATGTTTTCTACTGATGAGAGATCTGGACCGCAGGTAGGCCAGTTCAGCACCCGGTCTCTTCTACTACAAAGTCCATCTGTTGTTATGGATGCAGTATATGGTTTATGCCTTAGGCAGTGATGCACCCCCATACCATCAGAGAGGCAGAAAAAGCTGATGCTGGGTGGCCTTTCTGCTTTTTAGTACAGAGGACATGACTTCTGTAGCTTCCATAAAGAGTTTAAAATATCTTTCCTCTGACCACAGAACAACGTCCCTCTTTGTTTTATAAGCTTTGGCCCAGAGAAGAAGACAGTGTTTCTGGACTGTGTCCACACACGGTCTCTTCTTTGCATGACAGAACTTTAGCCAGCATTTGAGGATGGCACGGTTGATCACAGAACGATTTATGGAGGTGTTCCTGAGTTCCTGCATGAACGTCCAGAACATAATAAGACCTGTTTCCATGCAATGCTGCCCAAGGGTCCAGATGTTACGAACATCCAAACTGACTTCAACCTTGTCCTTTGCACACAGACATTTCTCCAAATTCTTGAAATCCTTTGACAAAAGTATGAACTGCAGGATATAATTTTCCCAATTATTTTATTTTATTGTTTTTTTATTTTGTTGAGGATTATTCTGAAATTGTTCCTTTGTTATTTGACTCAGATTTTTCAGACTGGTTTGTGTTTACCTCTGAGAGTTGTATCTATAAGCAAAAATACAATAACAGGAACAAATGACCTGTACAATACTGTGTTTATTTCATTTTTTTTTTATCTAATTGGATATTCCAGTTCCCTGCCTCTTTGATACATGGTGCGTCCAACTTTTCAATAGCTAGTTGAAGAAGTTGCAAGCTTTTCTGACAGTGGATGTTTTTCCATTTACATTCTGACCATCCTGCTGGATAAAATGAGAAAATTCAAAACTGTAGCTTTATGAATAGGTGTCCTGCAGAGTTTACATTACAAACACAGTGTTTGTCCAAAAGAGAAGAAAGAAAGAAAAAATTCAAATATAAAAGGAAATACCCTTCAGACTGTCACAACTTGCATTAACTCCAGCTAATGGCTTGGAAAATGGAAAATGCAAAACTCAGTTTTATGCTGCAATGACTGAAAAGGGGAGTTTTTAGCATCACTACTCTATACTCATTATCACATGTGGCAAAAAACTTAAAGTGGGAAGTGATTAAAACTGTAAAAGCTAAATAAATCAACAATTATTGGGAGATGAAATGGTTAGAGGAAGTAACTGTTGAACTTAACCCAATAAAGAAACTGAACACTTATCAAGTAATAAATACAAAATAAATAAATGATCAAGTAATAAAAATAAGTACCTGGTACTTACCTGCCTAAATAAAGGTTGAATAAATTGGACTGTATTGCTCCTGCATAATATAATGTTATGTATTGTCACCATTGTATGATCAATGGTGAAGTTGGCTCTGCATTTAACCCATCCACCACCAGGTGGTGCAGTGGGCAGCTATTGAAAGTACCCTGGGAGTATTTGGGGGATTAGGTGTGCTGCTCAGACACCTCAAGATGTGCAGTGACTGGGGATCGAACCTGGGACTTTCGCATCCCGAGTCAGCTGCCCTGCTTCTACACCATCATAATGCTGGCATTATAGGCTGCGCTGTTTGTGAATGTAAAACAACAAAAATGTGGTAAAAGTGGGAAAAGAGCATGGTGGACTGGATATCTACTATAGTGGTCCCCAACCCCTGGGCAGCAGACCAGTTCTGGTCCATGGCTCAACTGGTATCGGGCTGCAAAGAAAGACTATATAATTTGTATTCTTTCAATTTTATTTAGTATCTGGTTCTGAACAATATTTTATTTGGGAAAAATTATCGAATTCTCTCCGCCGCAGCTGTCTGTGACTCATTCTTGTCGCAGGTCAAGATGCTTGCCTCGGTCACATGGCTACCTTTTTAAAGGGGCTGCTCCTGCTGGTAACACATAATCCATTACTGCTTGATTGAAACCCCCTAACTAGCAAAATGCACTACTTCCCAACCACAAAAGACCAACAAGCTGCCAAGGAATGGATTCGCAACCCATTCGCCAACAAACCAGGGTAATCCAGCGTGTCTATGTAAGAAGATCAACTGCTGGAGATTGCAAATGATGACGGTCTTAAAAGTATATTTGAGACAACAACTCTGCCGGTGTTCTGGATTAAAGTCATGGCAGAATACCCTGCGATCACCACAACAACATCCTATCTGTTTGAACAGGGTTTTCTGCAGTGACAGCAACTACAACACAATTACAGAGCAGACTGGACATGAGCAACACACTTCGGGTGTCATTGTCTCCCATTACCCCTAAATGCGGCCGTCTCATTGCAGAGAAACAAACTCAGGTCCATACTGATTTAGCGTTATGGTGAGTTGTATTTTTCATGCACTTTATATTTATTTTTGTGGTGTATCTTTTGTTGAAGGCATGTTTAGCCTTTACTATTATGACCAGACAGTAAATACCAGATTTGTCGGCCATACCATTTTATTTTGTTGTATTTATCTGCCACACCTTAAAAGCCAGTCCATGAAAATATTGTCTGATGCTAAACCAGTCCGTGGTGCAAAAAGATTGGAGACCACTGATCTACTACCCTTTTCCAGCAAAGTGTTGGTGATAAGATGGCATCTCCTGTTTGGTGCTAAAGCTGGTGGAAGAAAAAAAAAAAACAACAATGCTAATCCTGCGCTGACCCCGAGATTTGCACTGGAACCAGTTTGTTGAAGGAAAAATGCCCAGTGAGGAAGAAAAAGGCCCTGTTCAGGATTTACTTTCACCTCCAGGGACATCAAATTTTTTTTATAGATGCTGGTCATTCACATGAGTTCATCATGAGTCAGCCCAGACCAGAAACAGCTGCTGAGTCATGTAAGGTCAGACTCAAATCCCCTTTCTGTTTTAAAAAGAAAAATGGAATAAATCTGGGAGTATTGGATATTTTAGAACACGTTTAAATTATTATTTTTTAAGTTTAGCTAGTTTATTCTTGCATTTCCTCAGTACTTTCTAAATGCAAGTCAGAAAAACAAAACCCGGACACACGGTGACAAACTATTTCAAGCAACCTCTTGTGCATGAAGCTGAACTAGTGCAGCAAAAAGAAAAAGAAGTGCATGCTGTTCATCAATGCTAAAACCTGACACTAGCTGTCAAACGTGGAGGCGTCGTGCTTTTCAGCTGCTTCCTTCTTTACCGCTTGGCTGATTCAGGGCATGATGCATGCAGTTCAAACCAACAACAAATTAATAATGAAAAGTATACAAATTTACAGATTTAAACCAGTCATTGTGAAAAATAAGACATAAATGAATACAGATCAATTAAATCAGTAAATTTGTAAAAAGACAGAGTAATTACAATCTTATGGGTACAGACATATTTGTTATGCCTCAACATAGAACTAGTTTAAAGAGTAGGTCTACTATAATTTATGGAATTGGTCTATGGAATTGTTTAGAAAACAATATTAAAGTTGCAAGCACATTGATTTTGTTAAAAAAATGAATAAAATTATGTTTCTGGAAAAATATATTTAATTTGTTTTGTATCAAATCTTATGAATGGTAAAGTGTGATGAGTTATTGTGTAATATTATTTTGTGGATTACTGTTGTTTAAACTGATTGTTTGAGTTGGTTTTGTTAAAAAAGGGGAAGACATGATAAGATTTTATCTTCTTCTGCTTCCTTTCATTTCATTTACGATTGAGTTTTTTATTTACGTGAAATTGTAAATAGGTTTTTGTTTTTCTGTTTTTAAATTGGAATTTGAAATGAATAAAGTTAAAAAAAAATTCCTCCTTATTGTCATAAATGTCTCATTGGAGGTTGCTGCTGTTCAAGGATGTTTTTCATGACAAAACTCAAGACAGAGAGAAAGTTTTTGACAGTTTGGTCTTAAATTGTGACTTAATGAGAAGCTAATCTAATATTTTATGAGTAAACAGTTTCAATTATGGATCAGCATCTTGATGATAAAGTCTGAACAAAAAGTCATATTGGAGCAAAATAAAGCTGAACAGGTCCAAAGACAGCTTATTCTACAGAAAACCATCTAACCTGGATCTGTTTAAAGGAGAAAAAAAAAACTAATCTCAAAATAGTTTGGGACTTTGAGTAACCTGAATATGTTGTTGTGCAAAAGATTCAAGTTCGAGCAAGTTTCTGTTTTTCTTGGCCAGACACACGAACATTTAAGAGCCAGTTGTCATATTTTTATTGATATCTCAGAAATGGGACAGCTAAATTAATCTTATCTGACTGTCAGCTGGTGGTTTTTACATCTCTGAGGTTTTGTTTAGGTCATGAATATTTTTAATGCAGCTGTGGCACAAAAAAAAAAAAAGCCCAGTTTGCAGGTTTTACTTTCACCAAACTGAAGCTCAAACAGAAACATGCGATTTATTACAATTTATTTACTGGTTTTAGCCGAGTCACATTAACTGATATTGATACTCGCTGTGCGTCATGAACATATTACGGTAACTATCAGAGTTAGTAGACCTTAAAAAACACAACAATGGCTATAACTCAGACAGTTGTGCAAATACTGAGCTAAAATGTGTTGTGGTAGTAGCTGAGGCTGCTTTTCAACACATATTCTGACAGCCAGAATCTTTGTTTAAACTTTTAACTGTCTGGAGTCAAGTCTTTCTGTTAGCAAAATATCCCAAGAACCACTGTAAGGAATTTAATGAAACTTTATGATTCTTTCAATTAAAATTGGGCACTAACTCACATCAAGATGGCTGCCACAGATAGCAAACACAAAAATGACCATAACTCAGCCTTTTTTTTAAAGCTGTGCTACAACTGGGTGTGGTTGTTGTGCATGAGTCATTTTCAGCTCGTACATCTAGTCCCCCAGATAATGCATTGTTTAAAACTTCTGCCTTAGTTGTAGCCAACTCAACATGTGTCTGTCAGCGAAACAGCTCATGAACCACTTGGTTGATTTTCATGAAACTTTCACAAATTAACCACTAAATGCAGATTCACTACTGATTAGCCTTTAGCTCAAGACGACTGACACAGCTAAACATTAGCTAATGCAAAAAAGGCCACAGCTCAGTAAAATTTACAGATATTGATCTGAAATTTCACGTGCTAGTAAATGAAAGTTGTTCACAAAGCATGCAAGACATCTTGCAACATTGCATAAGATGCTGCATAGATATTTCCAACGCTTTGACCCAGAAGGCTGTAGCTTCTTTCCATCTCATCCTGGATGATCCTAATGTAAAAGTCTCACATGAAAGGCAGCGGGCGACGAGCATTCCTTAAAGGATATTTGATTCTGTTACTAAATGTGTGCATTACGTTGAGAAACGGCAGGGATGAGTATTGGCTTCACATGAGATTAATTGAAATGCAGTGCAGACACCCACAGAAGAAAAGATGACGGTGAAAGATTTTCAGAGCCGAACAGGAATCTGCAACGCATTAAGAGCCCAGAGCTCGGATGAAAGCGGCTGCCCTCGTGTTAAAAGAACTGCTGGGGAGGTGAAGGATTCTCCTCCAGAGAAATCAGAAACACTCTTTTTCCCACTGGCGTACTGACAGTAACTCACATTGCTGTCAATCCGTTTGAATCAAATAACTGTGAAGTTTCAAACGCTCTGTTTTAAAAAGCAGAATGACACAAGTCTACGTGATGAAGGCTGTTTTCCATCAGATCTGCACAATATTTCATTGCCGTTGGTGATTTGCTTGAAAGGAATGTGAGAAGATGTGAGAACGGATGATCCCAGAAATGAATTGAGTTCAGGCAGATCAGCCGCACACCAACAAGATGAGTTGTATTATTTTATTTAAATGAACTGATAAAAGCAGCTGTTTGTTTTCTTTTCGCTGCTTGAACACTTGAGACGACTGCAGCGGGCTCACATGTCAGCTGCAAGTCAAACGTTGATGCTGTTTTGTTTTTAGTGGTTGCTTTGCCAAAAAAAAAATAGTCCCATGTGTGAGTTTCTTGAAAGAAATAATTACCTATGAAGCAATTAAAACCGCAGAATGTGTTGCTGTTGGCCACAAATGTTAGTATAAAAGGCTGGGAGGATCCTCCAGAGTCCTGTCAAGTAAAAAACACGTGCTGTTCCAGAGTTTATCAGATAAATAACACACAGTGTCATTTATCACAAAAGTGGACGTGGTTAAAGAGGAAAACCGCATATTTTTATAGTTTCTGTGTTTGTACGAACAGATTTTGATTCAGACTGAATTGAATAGTAAGTCTAAAGTGCATTTCCACCATTTTAAAACATGAACTTTAAAGATTTAATGTGGTTAAATCAGGGGGTGTCAAACTCAGTTACAAAACTGAGTCAAAATTAAAAACTTATTTCAAACACACAGCTATTTTCAGTCAATTCATAAACCCCAGTCATATACCTGACAAGTTGGCTGCAGTTTCCTCAACAAGAGTTTCATCAACCTCATTTGATGTTCACCGATGCCTTTAATGCACCAAAAGCTTGTGAAAAAATTCAAACATTTTTCTTGGCTTCAAATTTGGCCAGTTGTCAAAGTTTTAAAGTAAAGTGAGAAGCGATAAAAGTTTTTTTTTTTTACTTTTGAAATATAATTTTCTGGGCCAGAACAGATGTTAGCAAGGGCCATATTTGAGCCTTCAGTTTGACACGTGTTTGAAATGTAGTTCATAATCCTTTATATGGCTTTCACTTTCACATTAAAAATTATTCTGGCAAAAATGTAAAGTTATTCCAGAGCGAGTGCACCAGACATGCTACAGCTGGCTTCTGCTAGGAGTTGTACTTGCAACAAATAATAAATAAAATAAAATTAATTACCATATTTTTCAGACTATAAGGTGCACCAGATTATAAGGCGCAATATCAATGAACGGGTCTGTTTTCATACATAAGGTGCACCGGACTCGAAAATTAAAGGATTTTAAGTGCACCTTATAGTCCAAAAAATACAGTAACTGTTTATTGTGAAACTGACTGAGCTGTAAATGCTTAAAAAAATATAATCTGTGTACCTGTAATTGTTTTAATCTACTTGGCTTCAGGTGACTAGCTGTTAGCTCGTCAATTTGGTCAGATTATCTAACTCTGAAAAAAGTATCTACAACAGGTAAGATATTAACTCTTCATAAAGCCTTCTTTTAGAGCATGACTTTGAAAGATCTGAGTTATCACTTTAAGAGCTGCTCACCTTCAAAGCGTGGAAGAGCAAGAGATCCTCCCTTGTTAAAGCGAGCTGTGAAATCCTTCCTAACATGTGTACCATCTGTTGTTTCTGCTCCTCCTGAGTGTCGTAAACAAGTTACAGGCTGGATGGGCACAGTCCTGACACTGAATCACACCATTCCCTCCGCTCCCCTAAATCTCGCCTCCACTCAACATCTTGACATAAGCGGAAGTGTTTGTGTTACAAACAGACTCGGAAAAGGATACTTGCTCCGGTGCGTTCAGGGAGTGATTTATGATCAGGATGCTATGGCTCTGCTTTGAATTTTTTTTTTTTTTTTTTTTTTCCCTGTATGTACCCAGAGCAGGTTGAACTCTGTCTCTCAATGCATCTTCACAGCGAACATTTGTAATCTGGTAATTATTCGGTGCACTGAACTCTGTCAAAGACATCTTGTGCCGCTCACTGTGGCCATTCGAGTGTGATGGAGACGAGAAAATAATAAAAATAAAAACAAACATCAGTGAGGTCATAAATTAAAGCAATGGAAGCTTTCATTGCTTCATTAATTAGATAAAGTTTATGAAGTTTGCACAAATCATTTTTAACACCATTTATTTTCAGATGTTTGCCCTCTTGGAAATTTAACACTGAGACATTTTTACATATCTTAGAACTTCAGTGGAGATTAAGATCATACAAAGTTGAAATGTTAACATTTAGGTCATGTTTGGCTTTGACATGGACGAGATGTTTTAACGCGTCTATCTTTATAATAGCATACTGCATATGGTAGTAGAATATATCACAGGAATAAAAAGAGGTGAAATGCTTTAATTTATTTCTTCCTTTAGGCACAAATTTGGGTTTGGTTAATAATAAGAAATTGTGTATATTTTAACACATTAGTAAGGTGCTACTTTAAATCAGTTTGTCACCTGATCACAGTCTAGAGGTAGAAAGTGCATTTACTAATAATATATAATAATTTATGAAAGATCTGATTGGTCACCAAAATCAAACCAGACAAGCTGAACTGGTGACCAGCAGACGCACCACAGCTAAACATCTGCAAGGTGTTTAATAATAAAACCATGAAGCACAAAAGCTGTGAGAGGCTGCTAAAAAAAATTAATGAAATAGTTATTTAATATGCCAGTATTTGTGAGACGGTTGCCGGATCAAATCCCACCATGTTAAACTTGACTGATATAAAGATTTAAAAGACAGCATTTGAAATGCTGCAAAATTTTAGGCTGAACTTGTTTTAAGACGTTAAAAATCTGCTTTGATCTTGCTACCACTCGGACTAGCCATTAGCTCGTCAGTACATGGATGATGTTAATTGCACGTGTTAACTAGAAGCAAACTGAGCAAACAGATTAACAATCTGTTTGAATTAGGGATGCACGATATTATCAGCATGGTATTGGTATCGGCCGATATTAGCGTTTAAGTTAAATATCGGACATCGGCCATTCCATCAAAATAACTCACCGATACAAAAGATGCTGTTTTTGAATGACAACCCAGTGACAAGGATGCCTGCAGCGACAGCACAAGGTGATGACATCACACGTGCCTACCTGACCTCATGGCAGAGAGGAAAATACAAAATGTTGGCGGTGTGGAAGTTTTTTTGTTGAGGATGTCGGATTCCGAAGATTTTTGGACTACGTTGAGCCTCACTACACCGTCCCCAGTCAGAGATATTTTTCCGTCGTAGCCTTACCCGAGTTACAAGCCGTCATTTCTGACATCATTGAGAAGCTAACAGCTGATGGCACTTGGGTGAGTTTTACCACAGACATGTGGACGTCGTGTTAGCGCCGTTAGCATGATTAGTCTTACGGCACAATGGATAGATAAAAATGTTGAACTTCAAAATGCTGTCCTTCATGCACAGGAGTGCAGAGGATCCCACACTGCAGCTAGGAACCTGGAACAAGCCTCCACAAGTGAGACAGCATCGCAGGTGACTAACGCTAATAAATAACATTTAACACTTTTCATTTAATAAGAGTTAAAGTGCTATGCATATCATATGGCTGCTACTGAATATACAGTATGTCACCAGCTCTTACAGCTGTTACACAATTTTTGTATCAAATAAGTCTAAATAAGAGGGCTATGTTCTGACAAAGAAAAGTATGTAAAATATCGGTATCGGTTATCGGACAAATAAGTTTTAACATATCGGCATATCGGATATCAGCCAAAAATCCAATATTGTGCATCCCTAGTTCTAATGGTTTGTTTCTTCCAATGATAGTCTTTGCACCGCTGGGTTAGGATGTTATCACCTATTAAATGGACGTTATTAGTTGTCATCATCCCCATACGTAGTGTTCAGACTGCCCCTCCTCTACCTAGTAGGTTTAAAGGTATGTTCTTATCGCTGAAAATATGGTCACATGGTTAGGTTGAGTCAAGGGTCTGGTGGTTAGGTTTAGGGTCAGGGTTAGGTTAAGGCTCAAGGGTAAAGGAGTTAAGTTTAAGGTCAGTGGTCTGGGTCAGGTGTAAGGTTAAGTTTAGGAAAAGGGTTACATAAAGCTAACTAAAATACACTTGCTGTTTTACACGCGAGCCACGATGCATATTATCACCGATAAAAATGTAACTTTGAACTTACTAGGAGGTAGAAGGGAACAGCCTGAATGCTACTTATGGGGATGATAACAACTAATAATGTCCATTTAATGGACTAATAGCATCCTGGTCTTTACATGTTTGCGCTCTTTGAATTTTGTTTTTGTTCATACTTAAAGTTTTTATCCACGACTGATAGTGAAGATGTTCAGTAGTCATCAGAGCAGAGCTGTGTGGCGATGAGGAACAAAGATGAACAATGTTGTGAAGAACTGACATCCTGCTGTGGTTCTTGCCAAAATCAAGTTTTCATTTTAAAGCAGATTTCTTGTGTAATTGTGATGGACGATGTGGTACACCAGCATGTGTTGGTACTTTATATTTGCATCGACACAAATGTGTCCGGATGGAAACCATTCATAAATATCAACCAACATGGCAGCGTAACTTTGTAACAATTTATAGCAGCTGTTCAAAAAATGGACACTTTTTGTGCACAAGTCCTGCTTTGTTACACAAACACTCCCTGAACAATGAAGCTACTTTCAACTTTGAATCACTTGGAGCTTAGAGAAAATTTCAAAAATGTTCAACAAAAAACTTTAGAGAAAACTTTAAAGGAACTGAAGCACGTTATATTCCTCACCTCCACATGTATCTGTGCTCTTATGACTCCTAATATGAGACTTTTGTAAAACTATCCTAAAGTTTTCTTTTTAATTATAAGTTTATTGTTGTTTATGGTGTGAAAAATTAAAGAATGACCAAGAAGAGAAACTGAATTTTTTTTTCACATTTGTCATTTGGGTGTCATAAAACATTTTAAAATGTTTTACTATTCACAGTGCATATAAAATTGGATGTTGCATGTTTTTATTGCTGTCATAAATCCATCATGATCTATATAAATGTCTTTTCAGACAGCATCCTATTGCGCTTCAGGGTTTTATGGTGTCCCTTTAACCCTCATCTTTACAAACCTTCTGGGGTTGGCTGACAGGAAACTTTCCATAGCATGAAACTGCCACCACCATGCTTCACATGTGAGTTTGTGATGATGTGCTGTATTGGTTTCTGCCAAACACAGCATCTTGTTAGACGTCAGCACGTTACAGCTCCAAACTGGGCTCAGCAGACTACAGAAATGTCTTCAACCTGAGGCTTCCACGAGCCATTTGGCAAACTTCAGTTGAGATTTAATATGAGTTTTCGTCAACAGCAGATTTCTCTTCGCCATGCACACAAATCTTAGACTGGTGAAGAACTTGGGCAACAGTTGATATATGCACAGCCTCTCCTATGTCACCTGCTGAAGCTTGTGACACCTTCATTGTGGCCACAGGTGTCTTGGTGGTCTCTCACTATTTTCCTTCAATCACTGCCCTTCAGTACGTGAGGAAGGCCTGCTCTTGGTAGATTTACATTTCATATTCCTTCCATTTCTTGATGGTGGATATAACTAAATCAGTGGGGTGGGTAAGGTCCTTGTAAATCTTTCTGTATCCATCTGCCTGTCTGATACTCCTGACTAACCAATAAATAGACCTTCAGGACGTAGGTGTTCTCATACTGCAACCACTTCAGGTGACTCATTTCACAAACTGTGAGACAAGTAGTTGGTCCTTTTGTTGAAACAGGACAGTTACTGTAAAAGGGGGTGAATATTTCTGCAAATATCCATCCATCCATCCATCCATCTTCTTTTACCTGCTTCTTCCTTTTTGGGTCGCGGGGGTCACTGGTGCCCATGTCCAGCCATCCCTGTGCGAGAGGCAGGGACACCCTGGACATGTCTCCAATCCATCACAGGGACACATATGCCCCTTTTCCACAGTTCCTCCTTGGCCCTACTTTTTCTCAGGCTGGTTCCGTGTTCTTTTCCACAGGGCCGTCTTCGTGGAACCGGCCTGTTTTTTCAGTACCTACTTCTCTGTGGTTCTATTGAGGCCAAACAGGACCCTAAAATGTGATGTCAGCGCACTGTTGGTTACTGATTGGTCAGGGGGTGGAGTCATTGGTCGGAGGGCGGAGTTTCAGAAACTCCACGCAACTCGATCCGCCATTTTTTTGGACCCACCATTAGAAACATCTCAAATCCGGAGGAGCGTATTTTAGAGTATTTTGAGGGTAAAACAAACAATGGTGTCACAACTTTGGTTAAATGCTGAAGTTCGGACGTTTTAGTGTTTGCAGGCTGATGAAAAAGTTCAGAGCAAGATGGAGCGACGTGTAACAAGAAGGTTTTTAAAGAGGTGCTGATGCATTGATAATAATAATCTGCCCACTAAAAGGGCACTAATGGGCACTGTGGAAACGGAAAATTAAGCAATCCAACCTGTACCGGCCCTTAGGACCTACGGAAAAGGAGCAATAGAGACAAACGAGACAAACAACCATTCACTCTCTCACTCACACCTAGGGGCAATTTAGAGTCACCAATCAGCCTAACATGCATGTTTTTGGTCTGTGGGAGGAAA
>JARVGS010000321.1:22416538-22443058 GCA_031762315.1 Hypsolebias antenori | reverse complement strand
GTGTGGCTGCTTCACCTATCCCACCCACATTCTTGATGTTGTCGGTACCGGGGCTTGAACCGGCGATCTTCCGATCAAAAGCTCACCTTCCTAACCTCTGCGCCACCACTCCCAGTTTGGCTCTATACTAAGAACATTTAATGTTTGCACTCCTGTTATTATTTTTTTTTTTTCATTATCAAGGCACTAAAACATTTACCTTAACCACTAGTAAATAATACTAACAATGTCCACGAGTAAACAGCACATAGAAACACAGGTAACACTTTGCAATAAGAATCCCCTTACAGATGCTAATAAATAGTTTATAGATACATTATTAATTCCACTATAAACACTTTATAAATCATTAATAATTGTTTGCTGTGCATTAATTAAGAATGACAAAGAGACAAAACTGACCAGATTCTTGCCAAATAATGAGCCAAATCTGCCACTTATATATTTAATCTAGAGTTGTTATATTAAACATTTCAGATTAAGTTACTACCTTGTGAGCACAATAAGCATTTGTAAACATATAAGAATAAACCTTTTTTTAGGATATAATATTAGTTGTAGATACTTATGATGCAGCGATAAGTACAATATTATATGCTATAGAAATAGGTTTAATGCTTATTGTGCTTACAAGGTAGTAAATTGGTCTGAACTGTTTAATATGCTATGCTAATATGTTTCCAGGTCTCTCTTGTAAATGAGACCATGAGACTCAATGGGATTAACCTGCCTAAATAAAGGTTGAATGAAAAATATATAGGTGGCAGATTTGACAAGAAAATGGTCAGTTTTATCCCTCTGTAACCCTTAATTAATGCATAATAAGCAGTCATTAATGATTTATAATATGTTCACAGCGGAATTAACATATCTATTAACTATTCATTAGCCATCTATAAGGGGAGACTTATTGTAAAGTGGTACCGAAACACAATGTTAATTTTTCTCATGTTGTAAATTCTGATGTTCTGAACTTCCCTTTTTTCTAGAAGGGCTTTGCATTGTAGGAGGACATTCCCAAAATGCAAGAACAAGATTGCCATATTTAAAAATGTATTCAAAGATACCAAGAAACAACAAATAAAGTATAAAAGGCTCCAAAACTTCAGACTTTCTAGGCAAAGTTTATTCCAAAACATCAGCATCAGAATTCACAACATAAATAATACTTACCACCTTGTAACCACACACCACTGGCTGGTCAACATCTTCAGCAATTGCTACAATTTATCTAATGTTTCTGTGCAATGACAAAGAAATAAACAGCATTTTGTGTTTTTAACATGGAAATGGGCTTCGGAGCTGGACTTCCATTACTGATTCATGGCCTTGGTTGGCTCATGCACATAAGAACTGCGCACTTAATACATTGTAAGTATATGAAGAAGGGTTGCAGGGTCAAGAACAAAATGAATGATGTTGTCTTCAAACCACACCAGTCGCAGAACAATTATAATAATTTATGTGAACACTATTTATGAGCCTTTGCATTACTGTCACTTTTGTGTTATACAGTTAATTTCACAGGAATCTGGTCCTTTGTAAGAGTGCCTACAAATAGTATTTTTTCTGGTGCAACCTGGTGCCCCTTTTGCCAAAATACCTATCTAACTATAGCAAAACAGACAGCTGTCCCAAGACTTATAAAACATTGTTCACATGAACATCCACTTCAAATGTTATCAGCCATTAAATGGCTGTTATTAGTTATTATCATCTCCATAGGTTGCGTTCAGACTGGCCTCCTGTACCTCCTAGTAGGTTCTTATTGCAGATAATAGGGTCAGGGGGTTAAGTTTAGGGTCAATGCTTTGGGTCAGGTGCATGGTTAGGTTTAGAAAAAGGGTTAAATAAAACTAACAAAAAGCTTCTGGTTTTAGATGTGCATGGAGCTGCACATTATCAGCGACAGCATGCAAAGTTGCATTTTATCAGTGATAAGACTGAACCTTTAAACCTACTAGGAGGCAGGAGGGACAGTCTGAACGCAACCTATGGGGATGATAAAAACTAATAACGGCCATTTACTGGGCTTATAACATTTAAAGCCGCTGACATGAACCACTATGAAATATCTGAAAATGCACTATTTAGCATATTTTAATATCACTTTAGTTCATTACTTCGTTTTTTGATTTTTTTGATGAGTTAGGTGGAATAAGGAATAGACTAAAATCTGAAGGCAAACATGAATTATTTACGAGCTCAGCATCTCTTGATCATGTGATGCAGGTCAGCACAAAGCATATATTTATCTATGCAGGTAATATTAAAACCATAAAACTAAGGGTAATGAAGAGTGTGCAGTCAAAGACATTAACCTTGTCTCACCCAGCCAAATAGGAGTTGTCCTACAGAAGTACATCATAATCTTGTTTGTCACAGAGTCGTAGCACCTAATGAATTATTAAGCAGTAATTAATCAGTCTGATGTTTGTGTTAGCTGTAGGTTAAATAGGGACGATGCTCAAAGATGCGGCCAACCACATAAAACCATTAAAAGTTTGCCTGGGAGGGCTTCAGAGAGTGTCTCTACAGTGTGTGTAAATCCTTGTCTCAGCTTTCCCTGTGGTGTTCAAGGATTTTCAGGATGAAGGACTCCTCCGTTTGCTCGAATGGTTCATGGGTGTTCATTTAGCGTCATGAGGTCCAAAGTCACGCTCAGCATGATTTGTTTATCAAGAGATTTCTGGATGCATGTGAGCTGTCTAAAGCCAGACAAATGCATTTACAGTCCCTGTGTAGTGTCATTATCTGTAGATGTGCATCTGTTTCAGCCTTATAGCATGCAATGACGTGAGTGCACTTGATCTCAGGTTTTAAAATTACATTTTGAATTAAGCTAAGTGGCTTGCAGCTGTTCTAATGACTCAACACCGTCCAAGGCCATGAGGACACAGAGAGGAACGTGAGGGGACGAAAACAAAAACCCACAAGGGTGAAAATAAGCACATGCAAACATAGACGCAGAGGCTGACATACATCAAGGTGACCTACTTTGTGTGAACATGTTTGTGTGTGTGTGTGTGTGTGTGTGTGTGTGTGTGTGCCTACGTGTGCCTACGTGTGCTGCATGTAGAATTTGTTCATGTGTGCACAAAGGTGAGAGTGCAGATTTTCACAGACATGTGCACTAGGGGGGGAACCGAGTAAAACTAATAAAACATATCTGTTGGAAAATACTGCATGTAAAGTCAAGCCAAGGTTCTTCACTGTCATTCACATCACATGTAGTACATGAGGTGGAATGAAATTGTGTACACAGGGTCCCATCAAACAACCAAAAATGTCTAGTGTAAAAATAAACAGTATGTAAAGATCTAATATATACACTAGTCACTAATAGTGCAAAACAATACACAGAACAACAGCAGCACAATTCTCATAGTTTGGTTCGGCTATACCAATGCATGCAACAAAAATACAGAAATAAGGCACTAAAAGTGAAAAAGAAATAAATCTACAGCAGCATGGTCCTATTGGCAGAGTGGTTCTGATGACAGTGAGGTTCTCTTAGCAATATGGTCCAGTTAGCAGCATGGTACTGTTAGTAATGTGGTTCGGTTAGCAGTGTGTTCTTGTAAGCAGGTCCCATCAGCAGCATGATGATAAGGACCGCAACAGCTGCCATAAACTGGCCTTCAGAACCAGGTCCAGCAGACAGAGAACATCCAAGGTTTCCCTGCGGAACTGAATGGGTCCAGAGTTTGGTCCGTGCAGGCAGAAGGAGGATCATGTAGACAGCCGCCATGACAGGCCTGAGCCTGAGGCTGGATGGACTAAACCATGATGGCAAAATCGTGGTCCAGTGCCGAAAACTCCACAAGTGTGCCATGGCCATACCCGTACCATAGAGCTGTCATTTCTAACCCGAACCCAGAGCCCGGCCCTGCCCAACCCGGATTCAAACCGGGCCAGGCCCTGATAATGTGCTTAATGTGTGGGCTGGGTCGGTGTCGGGTTTATTAGCAGCTGATGATACAATATATGCAAACATGGCTTGCCATAATACACTTGCAGCATGCAGCCATTTCACCATCCACTGATAAAAGAGATAAAAAGTTCAGTTAAGTTTCAGATGGATTACTGCCAGCAATCCATCAGCCTACATGGACGTTCATTCAGCCGCTGCACTCAACGGACGCACGCGGCCGACGACCCAAACAGGTGAGATCACAAATAATCCAACGCCAGAGCAGGGTCGAATGCAGGCAGAAGCAGGGGAAGCATCTAATGCACTATGACTCTGCTCCGATCTTCTGCCCCCTTTCCTCAGTCACGCGTGTCCAATGACCATTAACATTAGTCGGTGGTATAAGCAGTCAAAGCTTAATTAAAAATGTCTTTTTTTTTCGGGTTCGGACTTGTAATTACTGTTAATTCGTCGGATCGGGAGGGATTTGGAGATGATGACTGCGGGTTGGGGCCGGGTCGATTTGGTTTATTTGGAAAACTTTCACCGAGAGCCTCTGAAGCTGTTGCTAGGCTGAGCTTTGCCATCTTGGATCAACAGTTCACACTCTGACAAGGCACGACCAACTCAGGGAGGAGAAACAATGCAGATTTTACATCAGAGGTATTGATGGAGACAAAAAGGAGGTGACACTTGGCTTGAAAATGATTTATCACATGCAAATAAAGGTTAAATACAGTACATGCAGCCTAGTGTTTTTAAGAAAAATACACATGTATTTTTAAATGCTGAACTAAACGAAGGGACAAACTGTTCACTCTCTCACTCACACCTGGGACAATTTAGAGTTACCAATCAGCATAACATGCATGTTTTTGGTCTGTGGGAGGAAACCGGAGTACCAGGAGAAAACCCACACATGCACGGAGAGAACATGCAAACTCCACCCAGAAAGTTACCTGACCAGGATTTGATCCGGCGACCTGCTTGCTGAGAGGCGGCAGCTCAACCAACTGTCCCACCGTGTTGC
This sequence comes from Hypsolebias antenori, assembly GCA_031762315.1. Taxonomy (NCBI): domain Eukaryota; kingdom Metazoa; phylum Chordata; class Actinopteri; order Cyprinodontiformes; family Rivulidae; genus Hypsolebias; species Hypsolebias antenori. The sequence continues at coordinate 22,438,115 of JARVGS010000321.1, read as the reverse complement.
CACAGTCTTAAAACTCAACTTCCCCAAATTGAGGTTGATCAGTTTTTTTAACAACAGGAAAAATATTAATAGTTCATAACTTTGACTCAATGCAATCGGCTGGCTTCCTTCCTTAAACAATGTTACCAATTTTTACGTTTCTGTTCAGTGACCTGAGATGACTTCTGTTGTGACTTGGTGCTATATAAATGAATTGATTGGAACTTTTCCGCAGAACCCCAATTTTAAATTCTGAACTATTCCTTTAATTTCACTGACAGAACATCTCATTTTTTGGTTATATTTGAGCCATTTCCAGCCAGAGAAACTCAAATGACTAGTTGCAGAATCCTTGATAAATATGATCATCACACTACTTTCACACAAATGACAAATGTACATATAACTGCCTAACTTCCAATGACACTTAAATTTAGTTTTGCGTGAACATTTCCACCTCTCTTTTTATGAGGGTTTAAAAAAGCTGCTGAGTCGAGGAGGCATTTAATACTATTCAAGCACACAAGTGCTGCTAGAGGCCGAGCATTATGTTGACGAGGCTGAGCGACGCTAACTCCACTCAGGCTGTTGAGCTAGGTGACTGTTTATTTGGACTTGCAGGGCATGTGTCCCGCCAGAGCCGATCGCTGAATGTGCTACACGAGCAGCCCTCCATGATGGATTCCAAAGCCAAAATAAGCAACACTAATTGCAAAATGGCTGAATGTTGGAAGGAAAAGCTCGAGCATTTAGTTCTCAATTAAACAAGCAGCATGAGGGCACAGGTTAAGGATCGTTTTATTACTTAGCAGTTTGTACAGTTTCTAGCATGGAAAAATAACATGTAACATAAGACTGTATTTACAATTCCATCTTTACAAAATGTCTTTACAAGATTGTTTTTTTTTTTTTTTTCTTCCTTTTTGTCTTTTTGTTGGTTCCAAAAAATTCGAGACAAAAACACAAAAACATACGCATTCACGCACATCGAAACCAAAACTTTGTAGTACACACATAAATAAATATAGACATTCACTGACTGTTCCAGGACAAATATTTCTACAGCCGAGAACATGTACAATTCATTTTCTCACGAGTTATAACTTTATTAATAAACAAGACATATTAAGTCCAATATAGTCATTTGTTAATCTGTTAGGGAAATATTGCTAGGATATTGAAAAAAAGAGGTAACACAGACGCTATTTCATGCCAGCGGGATTCTAACGGTCGTCATGCAAAAACCATTACGAGCTTTCAATTTGAAGCAAGTAAATCATTTACAGCTAAATGCAACTGTACTACATGCAACATACATGAGATACTCCTGGCTAGACAGTAAAGACTTTAGTTACATCAGTTCAGACTGTAAGTCTAAGCGCTTCAACGGGTAACACAAAATAAATAGATGAGTTTTTCTTCACGGGTAAACAAAAGTTCTTGTTTTTTCCTACCATCCGACTCGGCCCCATCAAATTCACAACACATTTTGGAGTCCTTTCATCACTTCCTGTTTGAGTATGAAGTATAAATTTTACTGTACACACACAAATCCAACTGGTGAAAAGAGAGCGGGGCTACGAAGGAGCTGACGTGTTGTAGAGCCGTGGGAAGAGGGAAGGCGTAAAGGGAGGGGGGGCGTCACTTCATGGTCTGGTGCGTGGTGGTTCTGTGGCTCCACACAGTCCTTCCCTGGCAGAGACGAGCAGAGAGCTGCAGGTTCTTCTCCCCGTTGGGTTTGCTTTGACTCAGTGTCTCTCCACTGTTGGCTTCTGGTGGTGAGAGTGGTGCAGCCGGAGTCTGGGTCCTGCAGAGAAATGATGCTCTCCTGTCAGAGATGCCGTCACTTTGTCAAACTCGGCAACAAATGATTATTACTTTAATGGTTTTTCATTAAACGTAAATGCATTTTATTATTTGGTGTTGGTGATACATGTGTGCAACCTTCTGCTAGATATCAAAATATTACAAAATCGCTGAAAACTTTAATCCCTATCTATAATAATGTGTTCAAAATAGCATTCCATGAAGAAATGCATACTTCCCAAAGTCTTAAATGCCAAAGTTCACAAAGATTTTTTTTTTGTTTTTAGAAAAGATCATGCATAAGACAAAGATCTTGTGCAGTTTGTTAGTGCTTAAGTTATGAGTTGGGGATGACTTTCAGCTCCTATGGTGATAAATCTTAGCTGCACATCTGCAACACTGAGATACAGCAGTTGGATTTCATCAGGTTGACTCTAAAAGTTAATCAGATGTAGATTTGACTCTTATGATTATATAAATAATGCATCCACTGTTTCTTTAAATATTTTGCTAACAAAACAGATGCACAATTACATCAGCTCCAGCCTTTTGTGATGGTGGGTGACAATAAACTGTTTAATTAATCTAAAACTTTTGCAGGTTCTTACAGTTATTGTCAGTAAAGCTGAACTGAAATTACAATTCATTATTAATCCTTGGTGATACTGATTGTTTGGATTCAAACATACTTTTGTAAGTAAAAATATTATTTGCGAAATATTAAATGCAGCTGAGCTGTTAGCTAAACTGTTCACACCCCTGTGGTTGGAGTATTCACTGTAGAAAATATACTTTTGTTTTCTTTCTGAGATATAAGAACTTAAAATATATATTTAAAAAACATACAGTAGAGGTAAACCTATAAAATTGCACCTATTAAATAATTTAGCTCTACACTTTGCCCATTCTGTAAGCTACATATTTATGTTTATAATCGATCCAGACAATACTTATTGTTGTTTAATTCAAATTAGATTGAAAAGCTTTAGTTTGAAGAACAGATCATTTTTGTTGAAAACACACAGATGGTCCACTCCTGTCACCAGTGGGAGTGTAAGTGTGTCTTTACAGCACAGCGTGTCCCAGACGGCATGTGCAGATAAAGAGATAATGCTGCTCACAACAATTTGTAATGTAGCCATATAAAATACACAAACACTTCACAGGATGCTGCAGACTCACACATGCACCTGGAAATACTAAATATGTTCATATTTATCCTGTATGTATGAGTTGGAAACGCTCTAAAAATATATCATAATTACTGTGTTAAATTCTTATTTTTATAATCACAGAGATGATATTGAAGCTATTTTTTGTGCTTCAAATGTTCTGACAGTGCTTTGGGTTAAGCACACATTGTAATTGTATGGTGCTTTTATTGTGAAGGGCTTGAAGGAAGTTGTGTGAAGTTCCTCCGCTGTCATGAACAACGTTGAGAAAATAAAATATTGAATTATTTTAACTAAGGCCTTATGGCATTATTGCCCACTGTGAAAAAATGTAGGTATCATGTAATTGTCTGTGTGAACTGTCTGTTAGCAAAATATCAAATGAATTATTGGATGATTTTAATGAAACTCTCAAAAACTTCCACAATAACTTTTGAAGTTACCCAATTCAAGATGGCGGCCACAGCTTATCACCACTGGCAAACACAAAACAGCTGCAACATACAGTAGCTAGGTATGAGCTGGTGTGGTGGTAGCTGAGAATCATTCCCATCACATAAACTCTGCAAACCTTGGGACTATTAGTGATAATAATAATCAATTAATGCTACTTTTTCCATATTTTAGCCATTCAGTTTTAGTCACTCAACGGTCAGGAAAAAACTTTAGCTTTTTTAAATATTTAGCGTTCTTTTTTACATTTTCTTTCTCACTGAAAATGAATTGAGCTCATTTTACATCCTTCAAATCTTTAGCTGTGTTTATAACCTTTCACTGCTACTTTCATATTTTGTTCTGCTTCTTTCAGCTTCCGTGTGAAATTTTAAAATTTATTCAGCTACTTTCAGCTAATTTCAACTGTTTTATGCTCCTTTAAGATTTTTTCGAACTACATTTTTGTGCTTCTTCTAACTTCTTTCTGTTAATTTCAGCTTGTTATGCTTCTTTCAGCTTCTTTCTACAAGTTTCAGCTTTTTACACATTTTCAGCTACTAGATGTTTTTATGCTAATTTAAACTTTTTCAGCTAATTCAACATTTCTTGCACTCATTTCAACTTTTTCTCAGCCAAATTCAGCAAAAATATGCCCTCTCCACTTCTGTCTTGTAATTTCAGCTTCTTTCTGCCTTTTTAGCTACTTTTCAAATGTTTTTGCCAATTTCAGCTTTTTTTTTTTTTTTAGATTATTTCTACTTTTTGTTCTACTTTCTGCTTCTTTCACCTAATTGGGCAAATGTGTCCTTTCTGCTCTCTACTGCTGATTTAAGCTTCTGCTTTTTAGACTTTTTTTTTTTTTTTTTTTAGCAAATTTCAGCTGTTTTCAGATCAATTCTAGTTTTTTTGTGGTAATTTCTGCTACTTTCAGCCTAACTAACTCTGCTAATTTCAGTTTATACTCCTTTCAGTTTTTTTTCAGCTAGTTTCATCTTTTTCTGCAATTTCAGCTACTATTTCACTGCTTTATGCTAATTTTAGCTTTTTCAGATAATTCCACTTTTCTTCTTTTTTTTTTTTTTTTAGCCCATTTCAGCTTTTTCCACTTCAGGTAGGTTAAGCTTCTTTCTGCCTTTTTGGCAACTTGTGTTTTTTTGCTAATTTGAGCTTTTTAACTGATTTCCTAATTGTTGTACTAATTTCTGCTTATTTACGGTAAACCTCATTCAGCAAATATGTTCTTTCTGCTCTCTTCTACTAATTTAGGCTTGTTCTTTCATTTCAGCTACAATTCCAGCATTTTTTTTTTATTTAGCTAATTTCAGCTGATTTTCAGCAAGTTCTTCTGTACCACACATTCACACTGCATTTGCACAGGAAATACAATTTCTCCAGTTGTAACTTACGATGCTGTATGACTGGTAATGTGCTTGGAGTTTGAAAGGTCTTGACGGTGGCGGGACCCTCTCCTCCAGTTGTTATGACCTGCACCTCCAGTCTGTAGTAGGTGGACGGCCGCAGGTTGGACACTACGAGCAAGTTATGATCCTGAGGTGAAGGAAGGAGAGCAGCAGAGGACATGTTATCAGCTGAGATGCACCAGCTCAAGCTTTTGAATCTGACAGTACTTTAATTTGAACAGGCTGTGAGACAGAGATTTATAACAGTCTTTGCTGAAGCCACAGACACAAACAAAGGCTTTTGTATTCATAAGGTTGCTGCCAGCTTGATAAAGTGTGCAGTAGGTGGTTTTATTTATAGACGAGCTCGGGAGGCTGCACGGTGCAGATAGGCACAACGTGTTTGATGAAGCAGATTATGTCAAGGAGCGGCTGTTTCAGAGCTCTTGCAGAGGATAAAACGGGAAGACGTGGAGGCAGATGAAGAGGTAGAAGAGGAAAACTTCCAGCGGGATGCAACACTTTTTCAGATCTATATATGTGCCTGTCTGTATGACACATCTTATTACAAGATTTGCACAAAGAGGCCACAGCAAGATTATTCTAAAACCAATGTCACCTCTGACAAAAGCTGCAAACTAAAATGAGGGACAAAACTTATTTTCTAAATGCAAATACAAAAAAACTCAAAAGTTGCTCATATAAATGTGTTTAAAATATTTAACAGAACAGAAAAGCTGTGGCCTGACTTCAGTGTGACGGAGCGTACCGGAGGCAGGATCTGGGACTGCGATATGATGCTGTTGGGCAGGCTGTTTTGCCGGCTCTCTGTGTTGATCTCGGCCCAGGTGACCTGGAAGCCCGTGATTCTCTGATGAGGAGCCACCTTGGACACACGCCACAGGAAACTGCCGGTTATGTTTCCCTCATTGATGGAGAAAGAGGCTGTCAGGTTTTCCGGTTTAGCCAAAACCTTTGGGAGCGTTGTAGCTGCAGAACACAAAGGTGGTGTTAATACTATCATGACTTGTTCAAAAATAAAAACGCAAAAACGGCATTTCTTCGATCGCCCGTATAGATTTTCTGCGTTGTCATGACACTGGAACACACTAAGGAATCTAATTACTGTGTCCACACTGAAGTGGATCGATTTTAAAATGCCCTTCTCGTGTCAATGCTCACCCCCCTCCCCCGGGCAGGGGACGTGCTTGTGAGTCTTGCTCCGGATGGTGGCGCAGGACGGTGTGAAGAAGGTGGTGCTCTCGTCCTTGGAGCGTCTCTTGGACTTCAGCAAGTGGACGGTGACTTTGTATTTGCAGGAGAACAGCAGGCCTGGGAGGTTGATGTAGTTCTCCTGAGCAGAGAAACAGATTTTTCAGCCCCGATGACTTTGACATGTCAACCGGGTCAGGTCCCTCGGAGCTTTAGAGATAATTAAATACACAGCACTGGAGGTAGATCACATTCCAAACTCAGGACTAAAGCATGCCCCACATTACAGCCCTACCTTGAACACCCACATGGTAGGAGTTAGGCTGATTTTTTTATATGTATACTAAGGAAGGCCTAGCACCCACAGCCTTTCATGCCAGAGCTTTAGACTTAGATCTTATGATGAGAATTGAGTTATATCATTTAGGTCAAATCTTGACATTGTTTTGCGTAATTTCACACAATATGATTAAATCTTGCACAACCTGTTCAAAGTACGTGTTGGCAATTACTCCTAGCTATGACCACCCTAAATTTGACCTATTTAATTGTAAAATTAACTGTTACAGTCGTATTTGTTTGCTAATAATGATAAGCTGTGGTACCTATCGCGAGTTGGCTCGACTACAAAAGTTAATCAGTTGTACATTTGAAGATTACTTTCTGAGAGTTTCAATGTAATCTATTCACTGGCTGATCATTTATTTTTTGCTAACATACAGATGAAGCTGACTCCAACAATTAATGCTGAGGTTATAAATAGGCCTGTCACTATAAATAAATATATTAATCACATGATAAATGAAAATTATTGACCTCATTTTCATTTATCGGCTTTATCATTTCTTCGTGTCTCTCTCTCTTTCTGCTGAAGACACTGGATGACAAAAAGCTAAACTCTGGTGCTCTTCACTGACCACTCCCTTTATATTTTCTCATTGAAATCTGTTTTAACCATCCAAAATTGTGTTTTTAGATCGTTAAAAGCAACTAAGCTGAGAAGATAAGCTACGCGCTAAGCTAACAGGTCAAACTTGGGGAATAAACCTCAGTCTTGTTGAAGCTTCAAAAATTCACGGCTGAAACTCGTGCCATCATCTAAAAAGTTGTTTGTCTCTGCAAAAAGAAGCTGAGAACTTGTTTACTGATTTATTTTTATTTTTTATTAAAAGCTTTGTGTGAAAAATGCTATGCTAGAGAGCTCAAACCACACCGAGCGATGCCATTTTGAAAACCAAAAATGGGAACGAGAGACAGCCCATGTCACGTCAAGAGACCTCCCTCCCATTTGCTTAGAGAGACATGCTGCTCGCACTCTCACTATCCATCCTTCAGTTCAAACAGTTTTATACTACCATTCAGTGGTCAAAAAAGGTACTACACACAAAAATTAACCAACATTTCTTCTTAAATTTGACAATAATAACTAATTATTGTCAAATTTCAAACAATATTATCGTTTATCGCAATAATTTCTGAGACAATTAATCGACCAGAAAAATTTGTTATCGTGACAGGTCTAGTTATAAACTGTGTTGGGGATGACACTCAGCTGCTACCACACCAAATTTAGCTCAATATTTGTAAAACTGGCTGATTTGTAGCCATTTTCGTGATTGTAAAGTTCAATGAATAGGCGTCCATCTTGAATAAGATTAATTCCAAAAGACGTTTGCTTGTAGATGTGCACCGTTTGATTACTTTATGAAAGTCTCAATAAAATCTGTCCAGCTTTTCATGATTTTTTTTTTTTTGACAACAGAACAAACACACAGGCAAAAACATTATTGCAGCTGGAAACAATAAGTAACAAGAAGCAGCAACAGTGGATTCACGAGCAGACTGAAATGAGAATATCCTGTAAATCCATGCTAATATATTCTCCGTCGTGGCTTTTTTGCTGTGAACCGATTTCAAAATTTAATCATCTATTGATCTTAACACAAAACACTTTTCTCATTTCTCTGAGGAAACAAAAAAAATCTAGCTGAATAGTGGATTCAGACCTCGCAGTAATAAAGGCAGCCTACATTAATAAGGAATCCTCTCAGGAAAGGGTGTATATTCTCCCTGATATGAAACAGCTTTGATTAAAAGTGAATGAGGCACTGCGCTCACATAAAAGCACAAGTCAGGAATCCTCCTCAGTGATCTATGGAAAATGTACATGTCCTAGCAACCAGAGCGCAACTTCCCAAAGAATGTGTTAATTGCCTAACTCTGCCACCCCATATCAGTCTAAGCCCCCCCATCTTTCTAAGTCCTAAACGCTACACAGACAGGACTGCACCCTAAAACAAAGCCTCATGTATGGCTGAGGGTAGTGGAGGTGAATGAACCCTCGTTCCAGGAAACTTTCTCTAAGTTAATGCATTTTATTGGACAAAACACATATGCCTGAACATAATTACTGACTCACTGCATTCAAAATCGCAAATGCAAATCCAATGCAACAGGGCTTTGGGCTCACCGAGTGGAGCTGTGTTTTTTTATTTTTTATTTTTATAAGCAGGGCTGCCCTTTTTAAGCATCCAACAAAAGGTTAGGCACATGCTTTGCATGGGCTTCGGCTACTAATCAAATCACAGCTCCGTGTACTCGCTGCCCTTTGTGACTGGACTTTTTAGTGAGTCTGCAGGGGACGAACCTGCGTGACGGATTTCTCTGGTCCTCGGGTCTCATTGTGGCTGCAGTACTCAGGCATCCATTGGACGTGATAGCGGCTCACAGTCGGGTCTGGAAAAAGAGAAGCATGAGAATGAAATGGTAAACAGGTTTTAAAAGAATAAAAAAACTACTCGGTATGCAGAGCCTTTTATTTAAAACCTAATCAAATGAAAACATGCTCCATTCCAAGGGCACATCCTTCATTCATAGTTTTATTTAGAGAACAACAAAGGTGTGCATATGTTAAATAAATTTAATAAATAAAGACCTCATTAGGTCAACAATAATTATTGGTGTCAAGATTTGCCTACTAAGTGAGTAGTAAATAATCTACAGTATTTAAGGATTTTTCTCTTCACGCAGGAGTTTGTGTCTTTTGAGAATTCCTAATACGCAAGGGTCTTAAATAATTTAAGCACAAAATATAATATAAATTTTAAAGATGCTAAAAAATAGAAAAGCCATTGATTTTGTTGCTTTGCTTGTTCTCTGCCAAACATTTAAAGACACATTATAAAAGACATATCTGCTGGTTGGAACACTTGCAGGAGAATATGTACGTAAGCTACAAGCTCTATCAATTCAAGGCGACCACTGTAGGCACCGGCTCAGGTTTTCCTCTGTCCAAGCCGGGCTCTCTTACGTCATGTTCTATGACCCAGTCTCCTCTTCTGGTGAGAACCAGGAGGCCGAACAGTACCAGGCTGTAGCCTGGCATAATGTATTATGCCATGTCAGAACTTTGGTAGTGTAGATCTGCACTAACAGGCCTTCATAAAGGCTGATCAGTGTTTTGTCTACGTCAGTTCTGGTAATTTGGACAATGTACCAAAGACCCCACTTTCTGGCTATGTGCAGCAAGAACATGGGTTTCTGACTCTTTTTAAGTTTTATCATCTGAATGTGGCAACCAACTCCTTTGGACAGTGGACGCTGAGTAGACTCTTTCATTATTTCCCAACTCATTGACCAACTATACTTATTTTTTCTTTGGGCTAAACACGTCCCTACTTGGGTTAGCCTGGCATGGTTTCAGAAGGTTTATAGGGTGATCCTACCTGCTTAATACTCAGTTCCTAGGACCTACCCATCCAAGGTGCACCAAACCGTGATTTCATGTCAACAGACTGCAGGTCATTGATTGGCAAGCGAGCCACAGCACTGGATGAATCATGGCAGGGACTGCTTTAACAACAACATGTTCTACAGCCACATTAACTTGCTTTCATCACAATTTTTGTAATGCAAGCCTTCGCTGGCTCACTTTAATGTGTGTATGACTAAAGACAGACGGAGCACCAGGCATACCATGACCTCAATGTCCTCCATTGTTAGGTGTTGCCAAAAAATGACATCCGAGGGGTGTTAAGTCTTGATATGACAATTCCTCTCACATTGAGGTGGTATGTACTCAGTTATATGAAAAAATGATTGAGACTGTGTAGAATCAAATTAAGGCAAGGTGAGCTGGGCTTCACTCGTCATTAAAAAAAATAAAATAACAGTTTTAGTGATGTGCAAGTTAATCTATCAATCAGTCTGATAACATGCTTGACTTTGCATCCATGGTTGATATTGAAATAAAATAAAAGTAAAAAACAATAAAAGCATGTTTGAAGCACAAGACTTCTGTCTCCTCATGGGGTGTCTTCAAGAAACTCTTCGTACACATGGATTATGTAACAGGAATAATCCCGAAACACTAGAAAATATGCAGTCATGATATAATCTTAACCTTCTGAGTGAAGAAGCCTATTTGGCTTCAAGATTTTTCCAATAAAAATATCAGTGACTACACAGCAGCTTTAATGAAAAACCAGTAAGGTGGAACCAAGTAAGTTTGTTTAAAGAAACATGTAGGAATAAGCTCCTAAATCATAAAACCAAGGTTACAATGTAACCATACAATCTGAAATACACCGATAAAAAGATCAGATGTGCTTTAAATTTATCTGCATGCCTTTTTTTAATAATTATACATATTATTCATAGCAATAGGTTTTAGGCGCTATGTACTGTGTGGAAATAAATAAAGGAATTGGCAATAAAATGGCAACAGTCAATGATTAACTTTAATGACTGGAACTGACACAAATTACATTTTCAATTTTTGATAATAACATAAACAATCTGCTGCAGTCTTGTTTTTAATACTAAAAATATAACATACATTTTTGCTGCAGTCACAATAAGAGTTTACACAAACACAAAAAGCAGAGTTAATCAAATATATTTTAATAAAATGTTCATTTGAACATAAAAAGCCACCAAACAAAGCTAAACATTAAATCAACTTTACTCTGACATTTATCCTCATAAAAATCAAAACACGTGAAATCATCTAAAAAATAAAATAAAAAGCATGTTAATATGTTTAGCTGAGATTTGTCAAAGAGTTTCAACCTGTGTATTTTTCCTTGTATATTACTGAATCAGACTGAACAGAGTTCAGAGTTACTGAACAAATTTAATGAAAAACGAGTGCTGACGATCTCTAACAAGTCATTTTGGATTCAAACTCGCTGGGACCCCGGTAAATCCCGTCTATCGGAGTGTACAGAACTCAGCGCTTGACAAATCTAACAAACCTCCGATCCAAAGTCCGGCACAGAGCGGCTGGGTGAATGTGGTCTGGACTCTGTGGAGCAGGGTCATGGTTTCAGAGAGGCTGTAGAAGCACAGAACACCTGCTCTGTGATCCAGATACACTCCTACTCTGGAGGACTGAGGACCTGAGATGCACGTTTTGATGTTATTGTGCCAAAACTTGTAACCGTTTGGGGAACAGAACAACGTCCAGGATTTGTCGTTGCGTCCGAACACGCATTCGTTCCCTTTCCCTGCTCTGCTGATACTTGTATATGCCACCGCTACAGAAACTTCTCTCCCTCTCCACTCGACCTCCCAGTAACAACGACTGGTCAGACGCTCCGTGCTCAGGACCTGACACCATCCTGTGAATCTGTCTGGGTGGTCAGAGTAAGACTGATGCTTCTTCACTACATGTACCTTCCTGTTCCCCTCTGACAGCAACAGCTGTGGGTGTGTCGTGTTTGGATCCAGTGTGATTTTACACAAATATTTTAGAAAGTCCGCTCTGCTTTTTGGGTCAGGCTGAGATGGAAAACCATCCAAATCAGTGGCTGCCGGTGAGATGATTGTCCGGTGGTCCACCAGAATGTTCTGCAGTTTATTTCTGAGCTCCAGCACAGCAGCTGAGACGTCCTCGAAGCATCTGAGAGGACGAACTTTGATGTTTGATAGGCGTGGCAGTCCAGTGGAAGCTGACATTGACGAGTAGCTATGCAGAAGCTGGTTGTGGTCCTCGGTGTTTAAGAGCTGCTCCAGCTCGGCATCTTTCCCCCTCAGCTCAGTGATCTCCTGCTCCAGCTTCTCCTGGAGCTCTCTGACTAGACTCACTTCGCTTTCCTGCTGGGAACAGATCTGCTGCTTCACATCAGAGCTTCTTTTCTGGACCAGCTGGATCAACTCAGCGAAGATGTTCTCACTTTCCTCCACTGCTTTTTCGCCGGACCGATTGACGGCCTCCACCTGGCCTTGAAGCAGCTCTGCATCGGCTTCTCGTTCCTTGATCCTTTGCTGGATTTCTTCTCGTCTCATCTTGAGCTGCCTCTCAATGGTTTCTGCTGCGGCTGAGACTGCGTCGTGGCCTTCACGTTTGTCCACAGGGCTGAGATGGTGGGTGCACTTCTGATGGTTACAGCACATCTTCACCGCGTCATCGTGATGAGAGCAGATCTTAAACGGCTCCACCAGCTTGTGTTTCTTGGACAGGGCTGAATCAGAATGAGGCTGAAGGTGCTTCTCGCAGTAAGAAGCCAAACAAACTAAACAGGTCTTCGTGGCTTTCAGTTTTCTTCCTGTGCAGACATCACAGGCCACGTCTTCAGGTCCAGGGTCAGCAGGAACAGCCTTTTTCAGATGCTCCACTAAAAACGTCAACATGGTGTTTTTTGTCAAGACAGGCTTTTGTCTGAAGGTCTTCCTACACTGAGGGCAGCTGTGGATTCCCTTCTGAAACGCTTCATTCCAGTAAACTTTGATGCAGTTTTTGCAGTAGCTGTGTCCGCAGGGAATAGTCACCGGATCCTTCAGTAGATCCAGACAGATGGAGCAGCAGAAAGCTTCTGTGTCTAGCTGAACAGCTTTCTGTGCCATTTCACCTGTGTGTGTGTGTGCACGAGCCTCATTTACATTTGTCTTTAAAGCTTCAGACCTGAAGGGGAGGGAACAAGAAATACAGTATGTGGAGAGAGCTGCTTTGTTTGAGAGCAGGAAGGAGGGGAAGGTTATCAAGTTTATGCAAATGGAAGAAAGCGAACTGTAAAAAGCAACCTTTGTCTCCTCGTACAATAAGGAGTCAATTAAAAATGTACCTTTTTTTAACTCTATGGTTGTTTTTGTCTCCATATTATTTTTTCAAAGTAAAATTTTGTTTGCCAAAAAAGAATTACAGTAAAAAAAAAAAAAGGTATTGGATTATGAATCACTTCTCATAATAAATGTGTTCTTTACGTAATCTCTTTCCACTGGTGTCGTAAGAAGATTATTAAATAATGAGGAAATCAAATAAATTATCTTATCTAACCTTACAACACTCTTCTTGTACAATTCAACCTTTGAACAATCACTTGACCTCCTGTATTAATTACTTTAACCTATTTCTTGCCTACCTCCACTTAATATGTTTACTAAAACCTGACAGAGACCGTCTTCACTGGGAGCATGTGGTGTTTCCATCAGTTTATATCCTCAGTCTGGGCAGTACTCAGTCCCAACTGAAAAGTGTTGATAATGCTCTTCTTCCTCCACCTGAATGTAGTGACGGTTTGTTAAAATCTCTTGGGGCCAATCAAAATGTCTGCTTCATAGCTTAACAAAACTGCTTTTGGTTTTGCCTTTACAAGTGCCCAAGTCATGATCTGTCCCCAGAATATCACAACCCAACTAAACTCTTTAGTACTCCTCTTACAGCCGGATGGCTCCCTGCACTTCATTTTTTTTACAATTAGGTTTGGGAGTTACCAAGATGACTATCACCTTTCACCTTACAACCATAGCTTCAAACAACTTCCTGAGCAACAGAGGCCAAGAACACAGTCCCTTGGATCCATCTATGGAGGCTCAGCCAGATGATCCCAGCTCACCTTCACTATAAATCTGCATTCACTGCATTCCACCTGACCCCATTTACCACAAGATGATCAGCTCACAGTTCAGCTTCTCTTCCCACTGATGCATTCAAGATATATGATCACACGTGACAAAAATACTATAAAACTGGTGATGGTGTCCTGGCATTCTGTGCACTTGTGAAAAACCCCTTTGCTTGCACAAGTTGTGAACATGAACAAACTATGCATGGAACAGAAATCCAACAAAAGACACCACTCTGGTTCAAAGCAGATTATCTGTGACGTAGTGCAGGATCACTCGCTGAGGGTGCAGGCCTAAATCATTCTAAACACGGAGAAATAGGAACAGGGAAACACCAGCTGGAGGGGGTTGTTCTGCAGAGAAATACTCACACTTTCTATTGGGTCATAAGGCATGACGATGAGTGATCATTTAATAGAATGAGTCTACTGTATGTTGATTTTTGGGGGAGAAGATATAATATATGTTCCATAGAAAAATCCATTCATTAATTTTTACTCGCTTTTCTTTCTGGGTTGCAAAACAGCTGGTGTCTTTCCCCAGCAATCACTGTGAGGTGTACAGCCTGGACAAGGTCCAAGTCCATCACAGGACCATACAGACACAAACAAGCTTAAACAACCATTCACACTCTCGCTTAAGGAAAATGGAAGTAACCAATTAACCTAAAAGCATGCTCTTTTTTTGTTGTTGTTGAAGAAAAGCCACAAAGGCATGGGAAGAACATGCATACTTCACCAAGAAAGGCGGAGGCAACCCTTCGACCTTCTTTCTGTGAGGAGACAGCTCTAACAGCAAAATAAGATTAACACTTCAAAAAAAAAATTTGTTAACTCAAAATTATCGTAAAGGTGTGTCTCTGTCTAACTTTTCCTTAATAAATACACTTTGACGGCCAAATCAACATTTCAAAAGCCAATATGCGGAAGTAGGCACATGCACGGGAGGACTCGCTGTGCATTTCTTTGAAATTTAACAAGATGACCACCTAAAAACAATTATTTGTTTGCTCGACATTATAATAAAAAAAACTTTTACGTAATAAATGCACTTCAATTGTCAAAATAGCTGCATTTCGCTGGGGTGGTGCAGTGAAATGAAACTGATTTGACGGTTGCTCCAGGTGAGCTGGACACATGTGACCCGTTATGGCAAGCCAATTGTGTCATTAATAGCCACTTTTACCTATTACATAACACAATGTCATGTCATACTACTCGAGTGCTTTCCAGTATAAGTCACAGGGCATGCAAATTTTGCAATAAAATGTGACTTATAGGCCAAAAACTATGGTAATACTTCCTGGAACTCTGTGGCCATGGACTAACCAGAATATGATGATTGTAAAACTTTGGTTTTACAGTTTTAAATTTTCAGCCTCTATTTTTCTTCCTGTCAACATAAAATAATTAAAGAAAATTTTATATTACAAAGTGTCATACATGAATGCATGCAGGGTTAAAATGCACTCTTACTGTGCACAGATATTATCAGTGCATGCTCCTTTGCATAGACCCCACACATCTGTCTTTTAGTATTTCATTTTGCAGGGAAAGAAATCCTCAGTATTCCTCTATCTCTTTGTCTCTGAGCGACCACCACACAGCAATAGCTTTGGCACAAAGTATCATACTTAGTTTGGTATAAAAATTAATTGGGACCGAAATAAAGTTGATCATAAAACCGATAACTGGTAGCTTGAAAAACACTAAGCAAAATCCTCCTACGGCTGTATAAACACAAAAAAACTGTAATACTGTGTGGGCAATAGCATACAGAATGTCACTGCAGCTTGCATCATTTTTACACAATTTGAATAAATGATAATTACACTATTGTACTGTTACCACTAAACAGATCAGATGTTAATCTAATTGATTCAAATGAATAATTGATTAGTGTTTCACAGATTACAACCCACACAATTTATATATTTTTTAAGCTTTTCATAATGGACGCCTCTGAAACCAAAAAGAAAACGGGAAATACTTTCTAACAAGGTTGAGTCAGGTCCTCTTGTTGAAACATTTCATGTTTTATTCAAAAGACTTATATGAAGCACTGCAACAAACTCAGTCTTATCAGCAACAACCTTCACATGGTGGATCAACCAGTTTGTTGCTGACAGCCAAAACTAGTCGTTCACATGCAAAAGAAGGACCGACCTGTCCTGTGAGTGATGCAATAACAGCATTGTAAGGGAGTGACAGTTGAGCATGGAGGCCTCCACTTCTAGTTTAACAATGGACGGGTTCTAATCACAAATATGGATTCCTTTACTCCTCTCTGTCAAGGAGAAAGCCCTTCCTTCTATATATGTAATAGCTCATCAACAACAATTTACTTATTCATTTATTTTGTCACCTAAAGGCAAACCTCAAAGAGTGAAAAGATAGATCTTCTCAGCTGGAGATCACAGCAGCATTCACTTCATTAACCCATAGTAGATCCTCAAACTCCTCCACAGTGTTTATCAATCCATCGCCCTCATCGTGTCTTACAAAATCTATAATTAATTCAACTGTGTTCCTTGGATTTTTTTTATTTATTTATATACTGTATATTTCTCCAATTAATAATTGAGTTGTGCTATGTTCACCCGTCAGCAGGAGCCTGGGTTGCAGCGGGTAGATAAAAGGGGTCCTTTGAAGGCTGAGACACAGATCTGGTACTTGAAGCCCTTGAGCTCTTTGGAAGCAGAAGAGAGGAATTACAGGGGACCAGGAAATTGGGGGTGGGGTGGGGGGGAGACAACATAGGTTATGTTGGGTCTGATAAAGAGAGGAAGTGGTATGTAAAACATGAAATAGGACATGGAGAGCAGGTAGCAGGGGAGAACCTCATCAGGATTCGATGTCGTGAGTCAAGGCGAGCTTCAGAAGAACCGCCATGACCAAAAGACTGTCTATTGTCACAGAGCTAGGCAGACCAAGATACATTATCAGTACTAGTGTACAATATTGTTCTCTTTTGCCTGTGGGAGAAAATCCAGAGGCCAGGCTGCTTTGGCACACAAACACAATGAGTGAGAGTTTAATCACGGTTCAGTTAACCTGTCCCCTTTCTGTGTCACACAAACCAGATGTCCAGCTCTCAGGGACATCTGCATGGCTGCATGTTTACATTAGTTGAAAGCAAGGCCATCCCTCAGACTAATGAGAGGCTGTGGCACACACACCATGGAGCAAGACTACAATACAAGAGGCAGAAACAAAGCGGGACCTGGATTAACTCTGCTGAGCAACACTGTGATTCCCCAGCCATGCTTGATCCTTGTCAGCATCACTCAGCTCACTGACTCCAGAGCCAAACTTGCTAACAGATCTGTGCCAACTTTGTCCCCCACCCCCCCTGCTCTTCTTGCTCCGATTCAGCACTTGGTGTCTCACCAGGCGTCCCAATCCAGGGATTGCATTCTTGACTCGAGGATGTGGAGTTTGGCTTGGGTGATGACATATATTTCTAACATAACATAGACCAGTGAATGGAACTTGACAAGCTACACTGAGACCATGGCTTTCAAGGTTTCCATAGTTTCACTCCTCTGGTATTAGCAGAAAGTTTTCGGGGAATAGATGCTGCTAGGATAGGCATTCCTTGCAGTCTTTAACCTCATGTGGTGCTGCAACCCACGATCGTGTCTACTCCCTATGACATCAGCTTTTGCAAAACAAAAAATAAAAAATAAAAACTTTCAGTGCTAATGGGAGGAGCTATTAAATACAGCTGAACTCCAGCTCTGTGTTTATTGTTCTCTGTTAAACAGTGGCTCCTCTCTATGGGTCCATGTGCAGGTTTTATTACCAACCCCTCACAAAGACCCATTTGCTTTATTTCCATCACATGACACTGCATTTATTAGTGGAATCTGCCATTATTTAAGCGAGAGGGGATCAATCACATCCTCTTATTACGCTGCATGAGTCATAGTGATTGATGGGCATAACGGGATGCTAATTTAGTTCAGATAAATCTTAAAAACAGAGTGCCTACCTCCTCGTTTCTTCCAGTAGACTCGGACTTGCAGTTGACTGTCCTGGTAGAAGGGTGTGCCTACTTCAAGAGGGCCAGAGGGGCGTTTGGTTAAGGTCACACCAAAAGGGAACATCTCCTCCTTCTTTAACTTGAGCACCGTTTTTGCTGGAAAGAGAAGAAAGAAGTTTGCTGCTGTACATAAGCTACAGTGTTATGGCACACTCTTCAGCATGGTAACAAGTCCAGTTATCGCTGTGTAGGATTAGTTAACAGTACAAAGAAAAGTGTATTCCTTATGCATCAATGTGCTGTCAATCAAAGGGCAAAACATGCAACACTGCAAAGGTCGCAGGTTCAGTTCCCTCCACAGGCGTGCATACAAAAGAAAGCCCACTCACGTTTCACTGAGGCTCACTGCATAAATGAAAACTACAAATGAATGCAAGACGTGCCGATAGTGTACATTGGGCAATTCTTACTTTTTTGCAGTGCTCGTGATGATTATTTTCCTTTTCAAAAATTCTGAGTAATTCAACTCTCACGAGAACCAAAACAAACAACCTAGAGACCAAAGAAGAATGGGGTTTTGCTGGCGGGGTTCAGCCAGTCCCATATACATTTATAATTACAGTTCTGCAGATACATTTAGGTTTTGCTTGTGTTTTGGCTCTGCGTGACCCTGCATGTAGCTAAAACTTATGCATTTTCCTATTTTTATCGTTTAAACTTTAATTTTGAAGATGTAATGATGTGACTGAATTAAAAAAGTTGTCTATGTTTGACATCATCGACTGGTTTGTGGTTTATTGACTCAGAGCCCAAGATATACCCAGTGACATATTAGTTTTGGAGGGGTTATTCAAAGAAGACAACTAAGTTGGCAATAGGAAAAAGCTGCAGAGTGAAGCTTTACAGGATTATTATTGGCCTAAAGCTGTATGTGATAAGGTGGAATTTCAAATTTTCAACCATAGGTAAAATAATAAGAATAATAATTACTAAATTAGACATTTTTAAGCCAGTAACTCATGTTTTTTTTTCAGCTACAAACTCTTCATTGAATACAATGGCAAAATTAGTAGCCAACACAAACTGTAAACCTTTCTTTTGTTGTGGTAAAAAATAAAAAGTTGCCTCTTTCTGTTTGAATCTGATGATTTGTTAAAAAAAAATTTAAGTCCATCACCATCCAGACCATAAAAGTGGTTTATTGTACTTCAGGGCATTTCCACAGTGGCTTTACACCTAAAATCGGGTGATTACATCTATATTTGTACAATAATTTCTGTTAATTTGCACTAAAAAATAACAACTAGCTAGCCTTAAATTAGATAAGTAGATAAAATTACAAGCATTTAAGACCACAATAAAAACTATACGGACCACACAAATCGTAAAGATGTGAAACATCAGTATGTTGAAAATATTACACACTTTGGCTGAATGACAGGTCTGACATCTGAATCAAGAATAAAGTATCACCCCCCAGTGCTTACCTGACTCGTTATTCTGGGAGGTACTGAAGTGGAGAGAGGCCTTGGAGCTCTTCAGGCGCACCTGTCCCCAGTAGGTGACAGCCTGCAGCTCCACAGTGTAGCTGCTGTTCTGCTGCAGTCCCTCGAGATCCACCCAGCTTTGAGCCTGCAGCAACAAGTGCAAAACGAAAAAGACACTTAGGTTTTGACACTTGCATGTAACCACATTGTCGCCTGAGTTTCAAAACCCTGTCACTGTACCAGTCACAGCTCTGGCTGTGGGAAAGACGAGCTTATTAGGAGCACATCTGGAGCTGAGGATGAGATCGCGGTGAGGAGATGGCCTTCAGGGGTCTTGTGAGAGAGTGCTGTTATCAAAACCTCCCGGGGCCTCTTCACTGTGCTGGACTTCCAGCATTCCATCGTCAGCGTGAACTTGATGAGCTCCTCTTATTGACTGAGTGTGTTTTGACATTCCTCTACCAGCAGGCTGCTTTCAAAGCCCCCGAGGTGCCAAAGTGGAAACCAGTAGTACATATGTCAACAGTGTCTGGTGTCTTCCACCTCTATCTCCTCTGTGCCACATCTGCTATGCATTTAAAAAATAATAATTCAGGAGAAAACTCCATAGTGGTGTATGTGGACTATTTAGACAATCTGTCTTTCAGCTTAAGTATCTCTGCACGGACAGTCGCACGTGCCATTTAATCATGCTACTGTAGATATACACACTGAACAAAGAAGCATCCAATTTGTTCTTTATGTTAACAGGGAAGTAAACATGCTTATTTCTTAATAAACATGCTTATTTGGCATTGAATAGATTTAATATAAAAAAATAAAAAATAAAACACAGAGATCATTTAAGTGTCTTTGTGCTTTTGTGTGGCTGACCAGGGTTGTGAACGTTCAAACACTCTTATACCATTGTTAAAGTCTCAGTTGTGGAATGATTGACACACGTTCACCTGACAAAATTGCCACTGTTGGCTCGCTTCCTGTGGAGTCTTTAAAGCCATGGCCTTGTCCAGCCATGCAGAAAAGATTTAATATATGTTGCAGCTCAGCATCAAACACTCTTTTAATGGGGGTTAAAGGGCTCACGCTGGGAGCAAGCACTGCTCATCTTGGGAAAAATTGCTACAAGTTAGTCATTTCACACACTTTTGGTGTTTAAAAAAAAAGGTGCAACAATATTTCTGCAGTTTGAAAACTGTGCAATCTTACAAGCCAGCTTTTTGAGTCACGTCAACAACAGTCAGTTTGTTTTAACTTGAGACAGTCTAATAGCTTTTTAAAGTAAAAGCACACAACTGGATAAATATACAATTCTGCCAATAAATGCATCTGTCTGTGTCAACTCTGTGCTGTAATTGAAACTGAAGCCTTGGTTTCTGACGTTCCAAAGGAAGAGCCATGAATCCTCTCTTTTCTTGCTGGAATGAATAGTTGAGTGTTCCATCACGCAAAACCATTCCAAGCATTAACAAAAGGATTTATTATAATAGAAATAAGTGGTACTTTGTTTAAACGTTGTAATAATGTTATGATTAGAAGCTGCATTTGGATGATTTTAGACTACTAGATTGATTACATTGATTTAAAAGATAACATTTAAAGAGTTGTGTGTAAAGTGATGGAAAACTGATATTTGAAGCTGTATTAAAGTGCAATAAATAAATAAGTACAACTTGAAAAACTTTATAAACACGTCAATTACCAAAAAATAGCGCAGAGTGGATTAAAATTCTTACTGAGCAAACCTCTTCACAAAACATTTGAGATATTTTGGGAACACGGTCATGATTTATCATTTTAAACAGGGCCATCTATCACATTTAATATGTTCCCCATCAGATCTTTTAAAGGACTCTTTCATCAGTTTAAAAATGTAAAATAATGACAAACACATTGTAACAATATGTGTGACTGATGGCCTTGCAAGTACAGGTAGTCCTCGACTTACAGCCTCCCCGACTTACAGCATTTCGGACTTAAGGCCCCAGTATAGCTCTGCGTTCGGCTGTACGCCGCTCTACGCCGTCCATACGCAGAGGCAGATGCGTAGCCCCGCAGGGCATGTGCGCGCAAAGCTCAAAATTTACGACCGCGTACGCGAGCGCGGTGCCGCACAATAAACTTCCCAGTGCCGGACTGTTTTGTATGCGACACCAATGTAGTAAATTCCCCTTCTTCATCCTTGATCTGGACTTTTCTTTTGTTTTTTTGCCAAAAGTCAACTGATCGCTTCCTCCTCCGTTGACTCCATGACTGAAAT